>OZ020245.1:6490070-6844063 GCA_963971285.1 Astropecten irregularis | reverse complement strand
GTGAAAAAAACATGTGCTGGCCCATGTGGGATTCGAACCCACAACCTCCAAGGGCAAGCCTAATTTGTATATTTTCTATTTCCCGACCAAAAATCCTTTATTATTCTTGTTTCATTTTGTTTTGTAAATTTGTTTGCAGGCTGCTGAGAATGAAGCTTTGTGCAAGCTTTTTGTAGGCGGTATTAACCGTGAAACAACAGAAGACGAGCTCAGTGCCTACTTCAGCAACTATGGCACCATCGTGGATCGCGTCGTCATCCGGGACAAGCACACCCAGGCCTCCAAGGGATTTGGCTTTGTCACCATGGCATCCATTGCCGAGACCGACGGCGTCCTGATGGACAAGGATGAAGAAAACAACGAGTCCCACATCATCGACGGCAAAAATGTGGAGGTGAAACACGCCGTACCCAGAGATGTAAGTCAGTCCTCACAGGAAAGGAAGGCCACTTTTTATAGCTTCTGGTGCTCCGAAACAATATTTGTGACTTTCAGCAAATGTTCCCTTATGAGTCCTTAAAACCCTAGATTGAAGAAATTTCTCCAATAGTTCGGGGTTCCTGAAGTTAAATACACTCAGGTTAGCTGGTACCCAGCTTCTACTCACCTAAATTTTAGGTGAGTAGAAGCTGGGTACCAGCTAACCTGAGTGTACTAAACCTAACCTGAGTGTACTTAACTTTAGGAACCCCATTATTTCAGTGAAGAAGCACAATTTTCTTACCTGCCTGTTGCTATAGTTTAAGGAAACACTTGTCCACAATTACCTGATTATTTTCCTTTGTTATGTGATTGAAATTATACAACCAAGAGAAATGTTATATTGCACCGTGTGAATTTTTCCTGATCGGTAAATGAAGCGGATCTGACAGGATGGTCAAATTTATATTATTACAAGAATAGTCTCTCCGGAAGATGTCCTTTACTAAGATGTACTGAGAGCCTGCTGTTAAATCATTTTCCCAGCTGGTTATTCACAGGGTGTCATATGAGCCAGACATGGAACTTTTCCTCAGATCAGCTGATTCCCTTTTTTTTAAACCCTCACTCTTGTGTCATTGAAACGTGAAAAACACTACTAAGTATGGTAAAGATTGAAATTTCCTCGTTTTTTATGAATCCAAGTTGCAAGCCCGACGATTTTCTTTGCTCAATTTTGTGTCTACTACTAACCATCCTTTTCTCCCATTTTTCAATATGTAAATTTACAGCCACATAACTCGTTACATGTTTTGTAGTTGAAGAAAATAAGATTTCGTTTGTTACGCCGACACTATGATTGTTGTTATTTGGTCCCATCTTCCCACCTATAGAGTGAAATGCAGAGGCACAAAACCAAGAAACTATTTGTCGCGGGTTTTAAAAACCGCAACATCACCGAAGAAGATCTGAAAACATACTTCGCCGAATACGGCTGCATCAAAGTCAATATGGTATTGGATCAGGAGAAGAGACCCAAGGGATTTGCATTTGTTGAACTAGGTAGCAGACACATGGTCGATAAAGCAGTCAGTAAGTTCATCGTCGTTAGTGGGAATCTGTAACTACCATTGGGGATATCTGTTCCGGCACCATTTGCAATGGGAGTTTTTTTTCGTAATTCTCTTTTATATTTTTGGTAACAAGAACACATTTTTTTCTACATTTATCCACCCCAAATGATACAATTTGGTTTCAATTCTGTCTCAAGAAACAACACAATGGCAATCCTTCATTAGCATTACAGCACAGAAACTGATTGTAACCCATACAAAATGCATATATTAAATATTCAATTAATTTTAATCAACCCTTTGTATCCCTGTTCCCCACAGCTTGCATGCATCTTTACCCCATAAGGCCTTTTCCCACTTGATCGACCAATCTCGGGGGGTGGCCCCGGGGCGACGCAGGGTTGAAAATAAGCCACGATTCCCACTTGAAATGTTCACCACTCTGTCACCCCCGAGCCACCCCTGACCCACCCCCGAGATTGCATTTTTCTCCGGGGTTAGTTCAACCCGGCTCAGGACCAGGGTTGAAATTTTTCACCCCAGGGTGGCTCCGGGGTGAGTTCGCCTCGGGGATGAGCACTCTAGTGGGAAAAGGCAGTTAGTTACTGTCCACCTTGATCTTGCCTAAACCCCCTCACACCACTTTGGTCCCCCTTCCTCTATCCTCTCTTTGTGGTTGTCCAGCCTTATAATATAACAGTCTCTGTCCCCCCCTTTGTTATGATCCTCTCATCCATTTAAATGTGTATTGATCTTTACTTTCATGTTCATGTCCTCTTGTCATTCAGCCTTTGATAAAGATCCTGCTTGGATCGAAATGTCAGGCCCTCCTAACTCCAAGCAAACAAAAAATAGTAATTATCAAAGTTACAGGTAATTCTTCTTACGGCTTGAGAATCTGGGCAGCACCTCGTCCTTGTTCCTGGGACTGTACAATCGCCAGTGTTTCCTACCTTCTAGCTGCAAGACAAAGGCCTCGATGTCATCGTAATGCGGAGCAAATCCTTGAGAACCAGCAGGAGTCAAGTATCTACCACACGGAAAGTAAAGAAAGGAAGATGAACTTCTTATTACTGCTGGGACATACTTGAGAGTTTAAGATATCACAACGAGCCACCACGACGCAGATGTGATGGTCGCGCGTTGCGCGAACCACCGCACGAATTAGTTAACTTGTAGCTTGCTACAAGGTCTGAGCATGCGCACTAAGGAAATAACGCCTGCCCGGCTGCATCTTGGTGGCGCATCGTGAAATCTTAAACTCCCTAATGGATAATTCATTCCAAACGAACAAAGATAATTGACTATTTGGGACACCGCCAAAATAGGACTGGATAGCTCAGTTGATAACAGCGCAGGTACGGTATCTGGGAGGTCGATGGTTCGAATCCCACTCCAGTCAATTTTTCTATGACTTAAAACGATTAAAGGTTAGTTTAACAATCAGCGATTTGAATAAATACTGCTCATCATGACGTTCAACGAATACAAAACAAATTTCATGCTCTCAGAAGAACGACATTGTTTTAGTTGGAGCAGCAAAGCGTCAATCAAAATAGCCAGCATTCCTTCAACAAAGAAAACTTGTGAACACCAAAACAAAGGCTGTACTTCGAAAAATAATGATTGTAGAGACTTTGGGTTTTGCTTAATTTTCGGTTGAAACATTCTTGAAGGATGTAAGATTTGTGGTTGTTTGCGTGTATTGTAATCATATCGCCACTATGTTTCATTGATCGATACTAACATAAACCATCAAATCAGTGAGAAACACCAAGCCAACAAAGAAGGCTCTTACATATTTGCTCCAACAAAGCTTCCGAAATACTCCTGAAGCATGGAATTTAATTTCCACAAGGTGTCTGAGTAGGTCTGCGGATTAAGCAACCGCACCGAGCAACCATTCTGTGAATGAAAAAGCAAATTTTGGAAATGTAAAAAAAAAAAATCAAATTTTGGACTGTCAACACTACAATAATAATTATGATAATGATAATAATTTGGGCATTTATAAAGCGTTCTTACACACAAGAAGGGTATCACAACACTTTACTATTATTATCCCTAGTCATCGGGCCCATTTACATTCCTAAAACAATCTCAGCTGCCTGGGGAGTATACAGCCCGCAGCTGCTTGCAAAGCGTACAGGGCTAATCAAGCACACAAAGCCATCTACCGGTATTCTACACCTGGGGGAAGAGGCTGGATTCTAACCCATAATCTGTAGACCGACCACAAGATCTTGAGTACGCCATGCCAGACAACTAGGCCACAGCACTCCACACTGTATTTGAACCAATTCCAATAGCATCGCTACAACTCGCAAGGGTCAAAGATTTTTCAATGCATTGCAAATACAATGTGAATTTCTAACCTGATAGAAGTCCCATACAACCGGTGCATGGGCTCGGCCAACTGGATTATGGGTCTCTCGTTTGCCATCGGTGTACGTGGTTACGTCGATGTTGGTAGTGAACTGAAGATCATTCTGAAAAAATCACACAAACAGATAAGAACCATTACTTTCAAAAACCAATGTGCAAGGAATGATCTAGGAAGGGCAGATGATACATGTACAGCGGAACACCGCTATAACTATAACTGGATCATGATCAATACTGTGCTTGGACCGGAGAACAATATATTAAGGTTCTTGAAGGGTTCGATAGAAAAAGGTTTGTATGCAGCCGATCTGAAGAAATAATAAAGAAGAATAATTACACAGTTGTTCTTCATGGACTGCATCCAACTGATTTCAGCAATCACTTCAAGAGTGTGCAGGCCTTACAGTATTGATTTCACTAATCCTGTACCAGAAGTAGAATTTGGTAGATTTTGAGTGGTTATGGTTAACAGTTTCTCTCCAACATCAACACCATTAAAGGTATAGTATCATACTTTGGTAGGAAACCGAAACAGAAATCTTCACAGATTTACCTTTAACTTACAGGGCATAAAGATGGTGATGGTAGAAACATACCATTAAAATGTTTCAGCCTGAAATGCTGTATTTATCCAGAAAAGAGTCAAACCAGTGACCAAAATTATTTTTGACTTTAAAAGATAAAAAATTAAAGAGAAAAGACTTCAGAAATACTGTGGCCGTTTTTCACGGTTTTCTCAAAAAGTGGGCACTGTATGGGACTGACATTTTCACAGATGACTGATACTGTATCTTCCTTGATATTTTTGCCCATGAATCTGCATTTCTTTGACAAAAACCAAAGTATGATATTACCTTTAAGCCTCTGGCTTACATTCAGGTTTAATGGCAGACATTCAAGTATTAAACATAAAGAAGACAATGATTTTGACAAACCTCCCTTAAGATGTTGTGAAGGTCTTGTGAGCTGAACAGGTCAGCATTGTAGTCTGGCATGTGTCTCTTCAATACCAGGGGTTTCTTCTCCCAAAGACCACTGTCGATAGATACAACAGGAAACAACCACATTAACACCTTCATAGCAAACAAGCTTGACTATTTGAAATTGTACATTGAATAACATACACAGCATGGTAGGAGCACCCCAACATGTGTAGGGTTGGTTGCAAGTGCTATCAAAATACAAGGTATATCTTCAAATTACACTACTTCAAAATGAAAGAAACTTTCGAGAATGCGGCTTCCATATTGATCACACTGAAAGATATATACTTTAATATCAACAAATTAGAAATAACGAACACAGATAATTGACTATTAGGGACACCACCAACATACGGCTAGGTAGCTCAGGTGGTAGAGTGCCAGTATGGTATTCCAGAGGTTGCTGGTTCGAATCCCACTCAAATACCTGAAGAAATCGGAGGGGGTGATGGGGCTGATGAGCCACTGGAACAATTGTTCTGCTTCCACAGCGCTGTCTGAGCCAGAGGTTGGTAGCTCTTGGAGTAGGGTCGTCACTGACGTACCTGGTTCTTCCTGGTATTGGATGTCTGTCTGTTGGGTCAATAAATAACACTGGTTACTTTCCCAGGGGCTAATTTCATGGAGTTGCTTAAGCACCCAAATTTTCTTAAGCACAAAAAACCTTGGTAAATGAAAAAAGTATGCCAGCCAAAACTCCTTGTGAATGTTGTGCTCAGCAAACAGCGGCCGAATACAAGTCAAAAGCAGTAAACATCAAATGAACATTTGGTTGGTTAAGTCCTGTGTGATCAATGGAGACTTTTCATGGTTAGCATTTTTTTGTGCTTCAGCAGCTCTATGAAATTGGCCCCAGACTACAAAAAGGCATTTGATATTCAACTCACCTGGGCCCAATTTCATGGCTCTGTTTATTGGCTGCTTACCATATAAGTCTACAATCAGTGCTTACAGAAGCTGACAAAATTCTGTGTTTACGAGATCTTATTTCATAGATTACGCAAGGAATCTTTAGTTCGCAGTTCGCGTAATGTATGATTTCTCACTAGTGTAGAAATTTGACGCTAACCTGAACCAACTGCTATCATGTATATTTACCTTAACTGGCTGCTTGGCAACATATTTCCTTTTGCTGGCCCGAGGGCCTTTCAATCCCACTTGCTGTGACTCGACATCATTGCTGCTCTTGCGCTTCTTGCCATCTGGACATAGATGAAAACCGAAGACAATAGTATGCAACATCACAAGAGGAATAATATTAATCATCGTGTAAAATGTTTTTCAATGTTGAGGCAAGAATTAAATGTAACATGTACAGTTAATATCCATCTTTTGGTTAATGTATCATAACCTGTCTTACTTTGTACTGTTGATGGCAAGTTGTCTGACTGCCCATTACTAGCACCAGATGATGGTATATTGCTACTAGGATTTGAAGATTCTTGCTTCTTTTTGGACGAACCTGGAGGATTTCTCGTCTTTCGTCTCAGGGACTGGTGGAATTTCTTACTGATCTTCTTCTGCTTCTCGGCAAGATGTTGCTTCTTGGAGGCTTTGCCCCGACGAGTCTCATCCCCTGCTGCCTAACAATCAATATTTCAATATTTATTCGTTATTTTTGGGCATGAAAATACCACAGAAATGGGTAACTCTTATTCTCGGACCATCACTTCACTTGAACACAAATCTGGGTTCCTGAGGTTTAGTACACTCGGGTTAGCTGGTACCCTTGGCCCAATAGATGAAGAGTCGTATTAAGGTGAGTAGAAGCTGGGTACCAGCTAACCCGAGATGTGTACTAAACGTCAGGAACCCTGGCACCCCCACAAATCTAGTACTAGGCCTAGTTAGACCCAGTAACTGGGGCGCTAGACCGACCGTCAACCACAAAAGTCAAAAAGGGAGTTCAGCGCCCCAGTTACTGGGTCTAAGGCCTAGTTAGTGTAGGGGGCCTAATTGTAGACCTGTAAAAAAAAAACCTGTAAAACCATGGTAAAACTCACTTTTAATTTCAGATATGCTATCCAGTGCAGTACACCTGAGATTGAAGTTATATTATACCTTGTAAGTTGTTTCCAATATTATTAAGTTAACTCTTGGAGGATAGGCCCCCATAATGATAATCCCTTTTCCGAAATGGTCATCAATCAAGTTCCAGTCAACAAGTTGAAGTTGAAGTTAACCATGGAGGAAGGAAAAGACCCCCTTCCTCCATGAGTTAACCATCTCATCTGTTTTTAACTGCTGCGTTGGTTGAACGTGAACCTGACACGAGTGCGAATGCAAGCTTCTAAACTCACTTAAAACTAAAACCAGAAATATCCACATAATCTTACCTTGACTTTCGAGCTAAATGCAGAGAAAGCAGAGACTTTCTTAGTACTCCGAGCACTCATTTTGTGTTTAGATTTTCCACCAAACCGCAGCCACACCGCAGCACATGCTTTTCAATTCACACGTTCTGCCAATAGAGGGCGTAGTTTACAATTTTGTGTTCTGTCAAAGTTCAACAAAACAAGTTGGACTTGAAATGAAAATAAATGAAAGTTAGAGACTGTGCATGTGATGTATCGTGCAGGTAGGAATTAGGTTTAATCAAGAAATCAATTCCTCCATGGTTTAATTTGATGCTTTATCCATGGAGGAAGGTGTTTTGTGGTATTGTACGATCGATCTGGAGAAAATTTAACAGAGTTAGAACACGTTCAACGGGACTAGGCCTAAAGTTAGTTTAAGTTTTATTAACTTCAGGGGGAAATGACAATGAGTAGGCCTAGGCCTATACCGGTAAATAAACTCATAGTTGGGGGGGGGGGGGGGGGGGGTGGGGCTATGCTGCAGGGTATACGACCACTAACGTTATACGGCCTCCTAAATCAGGGGACATACACCCTGCAGTATGAAAATGGAGTGCGGCGGCAGACGTAAATTCTTTTGTTGCCGGACAAAAGGCGGGCGGGGACACTGCAGTAATGGCGGGTGTTTCCTACCTCCATGGTCGCGCCTTTGGATCAGTGTATTCACTGTTCAGTAACTGCATAATGGAAAATGAGCCAAAAGTTTTATGAGCCAAAAGTTGAAGTCCTTTTTAATGATGTTGACATGTTCAGTCCATAATTCTTAACAATTTGGACATGATCAGTCGTATAATATTTATACGATCCGACGGCAAGACATACCATCTGCCATTACTGCGGTGTCCCTGTCCTTTTCTGTGTGGCAAAACAAGAATTTACACTCCACCGTACCGTCGAGCTCCAAATCTACACTATCACTAACTGATAAGATGATGTGATTATTATAATAACACGGTGTCGTACTTGCACAAGTATTAATACCATTGTATTATATCGATTATTGTGTACAAAAGATCTGCCAGACACTGAACATATGATGAGATGATGTCGGGGCCTTTGTCAAGACTCTGTGCCTCATCGGACTTACTGCAACTAGAAGATGAAGCTTCCATCCCATGGACGTATGTCGGCAGCAATGAGGCAGACCAAGTGGATGATGATGCAGCAGTGGTTACTTACACCACGGAAGGCGCTAAGAAGAGAAGGAAAATGTCCAGTAAGTTGATTGTCCCTTTGAGTACATGTAAATTATGACCTTTCAGACCTGGGGCCAATTTCATAGAGCTGCTTAGCACAAAAAATTGCTTTGCACAAAAATGGCTTGCCCAATAAAACAAACCACCATTGAAAATTTGATTTGATGTTCATGGTCAGCTAACAACAGCCAAAGAACAATTGCAAGTGATACACAACACATGGAAATTTGGTTGTTAATCTTGTTAAATCAAGGCAGAAATGTCATGCTTAGCGATTTTTTGTGCTAAGCAGCTCTATGAAATTGGCCCCAGACCCTATGAACTTGGTCGTAAGGCATGTACATATCCCGGAATTTAGAATTGATGGGAAACTGATTTAAAGGTACATTACGGGATTGGTAACATACCCAAACAGAAATGTTCGCAGGTTTGCGTAAAACTTTCAGGGTATGAAGATGGTGCTGGTAGAAACATACGATAATTGGGATAGGACAAATACACACAATTTCATCCTGAGTAGCTATCATGCTAATTATGGCTGGATTTCACAATTGTTTTGAAGATTGATTTAACAGATGAATTCATTTGTCTTATATCACCATAGTGATTTGTATTGTGACATCACATGATTTTGAGCAAAATTAAAACCTTTCTGCTACTTATTGCTTTTCGTTTTTTATTGCCTGATTTGATGTATGATAATGAAGTCAGTTAAATGTCTTGATTTGCCGCAGGAAAGAGGAATGAGAGTTCCGACATCAAGCCCAGCAAGCCACTAGACTCAGATTTCCAGGATTGGACGGAAGAAGAGGAATTTAGCCTCTGTCAGGCTGTCGCAATCGCTCTGCAGAAGACATCTTTCCAGAACAACTCATCATCATCGACCGACCTCCAGACAAACATTCCAACTCAGGCCACTCTGAGAAGGGAGTTGCAGAAAGTAAACTTGTCCAAGGTGCTGGTCGGATGCTTTGTCTCCAACCACGAGTACGAAGACGTCGTCACCAGGGTCAGGTCGACTGCTTTCTGCCGTATGTTCACCGGCTTCTCACACAGCAAAGCTGAGCGGCATCAACATGTGGCGTCCCTGGTCAAAACTGATGCTGAAGCTGATTCATCAAGTTGTGGAAATGGCATTGATGCGAGGGATGCATCCCAAGATGAAGAGCGGGAAAAGCCAGGAGAAGCTTCTAGCAAAGCTAAACATAGAACAGTCATCAAGGGTAAAAGACTACATAGTGATTCCATGGAACAGGTCCAAATGCAAGCTGAAGTCCAACAAACTCACGATGAACAGGCATCCAGGACTGAGAGAGTGCAAGGTGAAACAAAGAAAGAACAAGGGAGTTCCGGCGTCTCTAAAAGGAAGGAAACGTGTCATCCGATGAAGAGAAGCTCATCAAGGCTGAAGAGCAAGCAGCACCATCCTCCTCCAGTAGAATCAACTGACCAAACTCAAGTAGGAGACAGAGAGGACAAGTCAACACCCAAACTCTTCTCACCAGTTCATGTAGTTGGTGAAATAGAACTACCTGTAGTTAAATCTACTCGAAGAGGCTCAATCGATTTAAACTGTGAGCTTAAAACCAGTGGTGAAGCACATGAAAAGAAGCAGAGAGCGGTAAAGACAGAGACTTGCCCAACAAGAGGTGCTCCCGCAAATTCTGAATTGAGAACGATTCAAAGACAGGGAAGGAATAAAAAATCTCTGCGGCGGCCAGCTGTTGAAGACCAATCTGCAAAAGAACCGTCCAACAAGGTCGATCTATCAGTGAAGAGTTCACAAGAAATTCAAGTGGAAGTGAAAACTGTGGCAAGTCATGCTCCTCAACCCACACAGAAAACGAAGAACGGCCAAAAACGTGAAGCGACGAAAGCCATCGCTGAAAGCGTGGAGGAAAGTCAGTGCAGCACTGGCCCACCACTGGCTGCCTTGAGAAACTCCCAACAAAATACCAAGGTATAAAGCATAGCAATTGTCTCTTGTATCACTTATTCATTAGCAGTGCTGGCTGTACACTTCAGTTCCAACATTGCAGTGTGTTAACTGTGGTCTAAAATACTCAGCACAATACATTGGTCTCTTAATAATTCCATCACAGCCTTCACTGGTTAAGCATGTTGTGTACAAATATACATACAAACCATATTAGGCACATTCTGCCTATCCTTTCACAAATTCGTGAAATATTCAGAGAAAATTAATCAGCCACATCTTATTCCTTTCCAGTTTCTGTAGCCTTTTAAGCATGTACATGTATGCTGAATAAGTTTGCATGTCTATTCCCAATAGCCATATTATTTTATAATTCACACTTTATAAGTCCCTTTAGATGTAAATGTTTATGTTTCATCAAATAACCACAAGGGAAACTGACTGAATTTGAAGTCATTGAAAAGTGAACAAAGAAAAATTGACTGGAGCGGGATCCGCACCAGTGACCTCCTGAATACCGTACAGGCACTCTACCAACTGAGCTTTCCAGCCCTACTTTGGTGGTGAACCCAATAGTCAATTATCTTTGTTCGTTTGGCAATCAGAAGCCATGAAACCATGCACACACCGCCATACCCCAAGGATCCAATGCCCACCTTCTGTGAACTACAGAAAGTTCACAGAAGGTGGGCATTAATTACAATGTTGACGGCTGGTTCTAAACCTCACTTCTTCTTCTTTTTTTTCACTTACATGTACCTCATCATGCCTTATCTTCTGTTTTGTTTTCATCAGGATGAGAAGAGAAGCTTCAAGAGTTTCCGTAAGAAACTTCTTGACCGATGCCTAGAGGTGCAGAACAGTACACTCAGTGCAACAGGGAAAGTTCCTAGTCTGAGATGCAGCGACGCTTCAAAGGTGAATATTATTATGTATTATTATGTAATAAACAGACTTGTCTGGCAAGGCTTGACCTACGGGTATCAATCCTAGCACAATCTTTCTTGAGAATAGAGGAGCCTTCACTCCGTGATTGCTCATGTTATTCCAGTCAGTAGAAAGCAGTTTTTATCCGCTTATATCTTGTATTTATCCTAACATTTGGGTCCTGGGTCATGCATCATCATGATCATTGTGCAAGGAACCAGCAGGGATACAAGGAATTCCATTATAGGTTGGAGATGCTTGGTAGAGTTGGGCTTTGGAGTACTCTGGTTTAATAGTTCGTATACATTGTGCTCATCATTAAGCTAGATTTACCCGGTATAATGACTGAACTAAGTCTGTTAAACTGGCAATATACACTACAAACCTTTTCTTCAAAATTAAGTGCGCAGTTCCACAAAGTATTTAGAAATGGTTGAAATTGCGTGAACGTATGTTTTAAGTATAGAACAAATTTGATCAGCGACAGAAGTTTGATTGTGCCTGGTACCCTTGGAATATTTAGTGTACAGGTTACCAGGCACAATCGACCAGTGGTTGACACTGACAGTGGTTGGCGTTTATGAAACGGGGGCTTAGGCTCCGTCTCAGGCTCTGGCTCCATTTTATGAATCCATTCTACAATAACGGGTATCAAAATAGAGGCTTTTGGCTACGGTTCGGAAATAAATTATCAAGTTTGAAAAGGGAAATAGAGTTTCAGCTTCAATGAAAAACCATAACCTATATTTTTAGCACATGGATGTCAGTGCTGGAGCCTGAGGCTGATCCGGAGCCTCCGTTTCCTAAACGCCCAGTGTCGCTAATCGAACTTGCTCATAGCCTGTTGGGTTTTGTTGTAGAGAAATTGGTCTCTCTCTAGCGCCCTCTCGTGGTGGCACACAAATTGCGAATTGCATTGAATTTCCTGCCTGTTCCGATTTTCCCACAGTTGCATCTTGACGAGTACTTGACTATGCAGCAGGTTCAACAAGGCCGCAAGAGTGTCCTGGATGCATGCCTTCTGGCACAGAGGGACGTCAGATGATGAGCAGTCGACAGCAGGTGGAAATATTGGTAACTGGGCTGCAGGATCTCCGTCTCGAGATAACAAATGATGTCCCATGGATTGATAGCTCACAGGGCCGTTCTTCAGCAAAGTGAATATTAAAGCAGCTTGCAGGAGCGGATCCAGGATTTTCCCAAAGGAGGGCGTGGAAATAAAATGCACACATTCAATAGTGACAGATGCATTTCTCCGCCCCCCCCCCCTTTTTTTTTGGGGGGGGGGTGCTGGAAGAAATGGGGGGCATGTGCCCCCACGTCACGCCCCCTGGATCCGCCCCTGGCTTCATGCCGACCCATCGGACATTGAGACGGTTGAATTATCCGGGTCGGAAGTTAACAAGCACATTTCATTTCTTTAGTAGTTTTCAACTTCCAATTGCACATAATGTTTCTCCTTGTTTTGGTTGGATGTTTTCCACTCCGATTCAGTGCTGTTGACCTTGTGTCAGCAATCCCAAACAGATTCAATCTGTCCATGCTAGAGGAAATACCATTGAAGCTGCTATCATTTTGTGGTCCCAAATGCCCAAGACGCATGCCCAAATTGCATCCTTATAGGCCTTTTCACGGTGAATCCCCCCATCATTCGAAGCAGTGTAATCAAACTGATGCATGGATTCAAAATAGTCTGGTACCCATTTTCTTTTTAGAAATGGTGTTATCTTTTCCGAAGGGTATACAAGGAAGGTGACAAAATAGATGCACCATGAATATTGACCTATGGACTATTTTTGTAGTAATTTTAACAAAAACAAAAAAACGGAAACAAAGGTCACACATGTGAAGACAACATATTCAATTGTGTCTTATTTTATTGTTATTTATTGCAGCACTATTGTTTTTCATATACATGTAGTATTTATTGTTACAAAATTTGAAGGAAAAACCCACGAAATACACTGTTTTGTATTACAAAGTTATTACAATGGCTAAATAATCATTGGTTAGTACAAAATAAAAACGATAGAAATTTTGCTCGAAACTTTGTGGAATAATAATTTGCCCTGTTATTGAATATGTGGGAAACGTTGGGCATGTTTTTTTTTCAGGTTTAAAGTAGTTCACTGCTTGGTCTGTTTTTATTTGTTTGTATTGCGTTCTCAGCTTGAACTATATCCATCAATAGAGGGCGCTAGTCCTTCAAACAGGCCAGTACATGTTTGTAATTTTTCCATCCACATTAATCTACTGGGTATGTGTTTCACCATAGACCTGGAGGAAAAACAAAATTTCCTCCAGGTCTATGGTTTCACATGGCAGGAATTTAAACAACTATGTTATTTATTACATCACATTGTGAAAACATGTGGGGATATGATGTACGTATTTAGTCATCATCCTCTAATAGGGCTCCGCGCTCAAGCTATTTATAGAATACGCCCTTTATATCGACAGCTATAGTTACCTGGACGCTGGGACAAACTTCACAACGAATTACGCGTCAGTTAATGGGGCAACGTGCGACTTGAACATCTGAATGTGGTGTCACGAGCACGGAACCCTATTTGCCATGGGCACCAACCAACAATAGGTTCTAGAAATTTTATCTATGACTTCAAAATCAGGCAATTTTGTTGTTGATGTTGTGCCGTTGTGTTTTGTTTGTATATAAAATAAACCCCTTTTTTTAAACATCAATGAGTTGTGCAGCTGCTGAGTATTTTGTGCTTTGGTCAACATGTATTCAAAAATTACAAAAGGTATAAAGTGCCACAGAGACTCTCTCTGCAACTCTCTCTGCAAGTAAAAACATCGTAAATCATTACACAAAAAAGCTTTCAAAGTTGATATGGCGTTTATGAAGTGGCGGCTTGGGCTCAGCCTACAGCTCTTGCACATGCTAAAAATATAGGTTGTGGTTTTTCATTGAAACTGAAGCTTTGTTTTCTTTTTGAAACTAGAGAATCTACTTCCGAACCGTGCTAAAAGCATCTAATTTTTATTATTGCAAAATGGATTCATGAAAATGGAGAAGGAGAGCCTGATCCTCTGTTTCGTAAACGCCCATAGTTTCATAATAACAGAGTTCCACTGTACACTCTTTGAGTTGTAAGCAGTGTTGTATCCGAGTCCACAACCTCCGAGGCCAAGACCGAGTCCGAGTCATGGGTCTCCGAGGCCAAGGCCGAGTCACACACGTGCATATCATTTCACTCCACGAGAGACTGTTTTGCTAGTCTAGACGCGGTACCCGAACTTCACAATGCAGTTTATAACCACACTAGTTCTCAATTCATTACATTCGATGCATTACATGCTACACAATCATGTCACGATGTAGGAGAGCGCTATTCACGTGATGTTTTAACTTTTAACTTTCAGTGTATCTAACGAAAAATAAAAAATTTTCCCCATAAAATGTTTGGAAACACGTTTCAGTTTAAAATAAAATTTTCCTGGCCTCGAGCCGAGTCATCGTTCAAAATTCTTCGAGGCCAAGGCCGAGTCATGGACCAATGAGGCCGAGGCCGAGGCAGCAAATTTCCGGCCTCGAGGCCGAGGCCGAGTCATACAACACTGGTTGTAAGGCTCTGAGAAGGACTCAAAATACAGTTAAATATAGTCATACCCCATGGTGTTAATCCTAATTGCTCCTATCAGTACTTTCACCATCCATACCATCAAATCTAACTTCTCTCTATCTGCTGATGATCAAAATGGAACTGTATCCGGGACCCAATTGTTTTACAGCTGCTTAGCAGTGCAAATGTTGGCTAAGCAAATGTTGATCCATTAATTGATCATTGACCACCACTACAAGCAATGTATTATATGTGATATTTTGGCTGGTTTTACTGGAATGCAATAGATTTGAGAACATGGCAGCTATATAAAATTGGCAGCCAGGCCGGCAACAGGGCTCAATTCCAAATTCATGGCTCTGCTTACCGCTGCAGAATTCTGCCCTATTTTAATTCATCGTTTTCAGAGATCTTGTCAAGTGCCTAGGCTAGAAGATATAGCAAGTGAGAAATATTCAGATCAAGCAAAGTAGGTATGCCTACACATACCCAAAATTCCTCGCTTATCCATGAAATAAGATCTCATGGACCGCAAAACTGACACAAACCGGGTATGCGCAAAGCATTCTGGGTAAAATTGTTGCTAGGGCACGGCCTGGGTGATGTACAAACCCACAAGATTACCCACTGTCCTTTGCGTACGCAAGCGTAGTGCCGAAAACAGGCTATCTTTGATAAGGTCCATGGGCACACACTTTTCTGATTATGTTTCCACCCATCTGACACATAAAGTATTAAAGTAGAGCCAAGGAATCAGCCCCTGATGAATGGGCCTAAGCGTAGATGTGAAAATAATATGCATGTGTACATATTGCAAAAAAAAGAGAAGATTTTAGTACTTTTTCTACGAATGAATATTAATACTAAAACTACATGCTTTATAATTATCACATTGAAGTGTAATGCATGCCTCAGTAGGAAATGAACTGCTTAAAGACTGAACTAATAATCAACATTAATGACAACAGGATTTTGTGGAAATTACAAAGACAAAGTAATAAACTGACCACAAAATAAAGTAATAGCTCTAGACAGGAACACATACAGTATATTGCAAGATTAACTAGGCATTTGTGATGCTTCATTTTCAAAAAAGAAAACATCATTTATATTAAAAAAAGAAATATGCATGGTTTTGTACGATATCTCATCATCGTGTTCACTTATTAAGAACACATATATCACAGATTTACCTATAACTTACAGGGTATAAAAATGGTGATGGTAGAAACCTACCCTTAAAATAGTTCTGCTGCCTTAAATGCTGTATCCAGAAAAGAGTAAAACCTGTGACCAAAAACAGTTCTGATCTCAGGGAGATCAAAACTCCTGTGAATAGATTTGGAAATAACAATGAGCGTTTTCTCAAAAAGCGGGCATCGTCTTGGTACCGGAAATTTCGCAGATGACTGTTACAGTACCCTTTCATTGCCATGAATATGCCATTTCTCTTGGCAAAAACCGAAGTATGAAGTTACCTTTAAACATGTGATGTAAGACCCATCACAAATCCTGTCCCAATTGGCAGAATCACGGATGCATATAGTCAAAGTAACTAAACCAATCCTTTGCATATGTTTGTTTTTGACTGGATACACATCTGTTTTAATCACTTAAACTACAATGCAAAAACCATCTTTTTTGGTGAAGTTTTACCATTAACAAAAATTATTGTCACATATGCACCGGCCTGTTCCCTTTTCACACACTTCCTGATAAGAACAAAAGAAAATCCCATTCCTGCAAAATTCTCTAATCCCAAGTATCATTTCTACTTAATGCGTAGAGAAATCCAACCAGACTACAATGGGGGCTGCCATGCCTGGGGGCCATCCTGATCCTCAGACTTGTACCAAACTTGTTTCCTGAATGTGCTAGACATTGGTACATACAGAAGGTTGGTATGGGTGGGATGGCCCCCAGCAACGTAATGACCGCCTTTTAGAAGCCCTCATCGGATTCATCTGTACAGCAATCCCAGCACACGGTTTTGAATGGCGCCCTCTTTTGATTAAAACAAGAAATTGCGGTGATGTTTATCGATCTAAATGCACTACAACTCCAGCTTGGTACGTTGTGCGCGATTTATTCCTGAAAGAAACACAGAGTTACAAAGAAGAATATTCGACATGGACAACTTCTCCCGGATTTCCCCATCAGTCTTTTGCTCATGATTGGCTTTCCAGCTTCCCAGATTTCAATCAAAGATGATAGGTGGTGTACAAAATAATATTACTGACACCACCGCAGTTTTTCTTTTTAATCAAAGGAGGGCGCCCTTCAAAAATTGTGTTCGGATTACTGTATACCTCCTTTTCTTTTTCTATCAATGGCACATTCTGTTATTCGCTTACAATTTAAATGGGGGAAAAAATCATACCATGTGACATGCTTTCATCCAATAAAAGAAGATGACCTTTACGATTCCATGGTCGATTTCACTAAGCACCAAGAACAATCTTAAATCAACCAATCTTAATTGCTAAGCAAAGTGTGATGTCACCATGTAAATCACCATGGTGATATAGACAACTCATCTTATGATTAATCTTAAAGTTACGTGGGTCCGATTTCCCGAAGCGCTAAGACTGATCTTAAGTGTGAATGAATCCTAATTGCTAAGCAAAGTGTGATGCCACAATACAAATCACTATGGTGATACTGACAACTCATCTTAAGATTAATCTCAGTGTCTTATGAAATCCAGCCCAGCCATATTATAATAATTGCGAGATTTAGGCCCTTGCATGATAGTGATACAAAGGCAAAGTATTATTATTATAAAGTTGCACCATGTAAATATATCAGAAGAAATTGCTGATTCTTTCAGACCATACTGCGTGAAATGCCAATATCATCAAGGATTGTACATTTACATTTGTCATTTCTTGTGGCTCTTGAGATGCCTGAGCGCACATCGTGCCGCTGTTGCCTTAGCGATGCGGTAGTTGCGACCGATACCCTTGAATTTCCCTTTGCCGACCACGTTGACAGTCACTCTGGTCTTGCCATCCATGGTTCTCTCTGGGGGCCTGTCCAATTGAAACGAAATGTTGAAGGAAATTTAGACATTGTTTTATGAAGAGAAGGGGTTTGTAAGGTTTAGATCAACGAGGGAAGGGCAACAGAGTTCTTACCAAAACGCCTATTGCACAATGCAGTGTTGTAGTAGGGAGCACATGTCTTAATGGATAATTAGCTGGGCAGAGGACCCAGAATATTCCTCATGGACCTTATCAGAGATAGCCTGCCTTCAGCACTATGCGTGCACACGCAAAGAACAGTGGGCACTTTTGTGGAAATTTGTGCTATTAAACACACATTGACCTCCATTATTGACACGCATATAACATGTACACTTGCCGGCCTGTGAAATTTAAAGTTGTTTTTAGTTCTAGAAGAAAGCCCTATTTTGAGTTTATGCTGCTGCACAACGGCCCTTGTTTCAACAGTGTGATGAAGTTGAGTACTTATTCTTAGTGAATCTGACGTCCATACTTAGTATGTATAAACATATACATGTACATCACTCAGTGCCAACCCTAGCAACAATTTTTAAAGATGACAACTTAAAGAATAACCACAGTGCTTTGTGCATAGCCCGTTTTGGGCTATCTTCTATAAGGTCCTTTCTAGAGGCGTGTATTATGAAACCTACCCAGGCAATGCCAGAATGGCACTCCATTCAAAGATATTT
This sequence comes from Astropecten irregularis, assembly GCA_963971285.1. Taxonomy (NCBI): domain Eukaryota; kingdom Metazoa; phylum Echinodermata; class Asteroidea; order Paxillosida; family Astropectinidae; genus Astropecten; species Astropecten irregularis. The sequence continues at coordinate 6,825,502 of OZ020245.1, read as the reverse complement.
GACAAGAGGTAAGCTACTACATAGGTTAAATAAGCTTATGTGCTCCAGCTCCTGCACTCATGTTTTTAAACAAGCCCTGGAACACTTTGACAGAGATGAATGGAGAAAAAAGGACCAAAAAGGGTATATTATTTACTTACCCAAATCTGGCAGTTTCCGGTTCCATTTCTAAAAGTTCTCTAACAGGTGAAATTGGCAAATTGGCAGCATATTGTTCTGTTGAAAAATCAGACAGAAATACACTAAATACACTACTAACATGTATTAAATAAGTCAATATTAAATGGCTGAAAAATATCACATTGGATACAAGACGGTGTCCCAAAATAGCCATAACAAATTGGTATCCTGTCCTTATTAAAAACTGCTCATCAGCAGAGAAATAAAAAAGATGATTTCTAAGGAGGGGGCTCATCAAGGGCCCCTCCCCCTCCTCCTCCTCCCTAGGCCACTCCACTCATATACAGTTACTTTTAGAAGGCTATTTCCATGGTGCATTCTCCGCAGATCTTGAAACTCCATTCTATAGGGCTGGAATAACATGCTTATTTGTTATACAGGGGCCAATTTCATAGAGCTGCTTAGCACAAAAATTTGCTAAGCATGACATTTCTGTCTTTATAATAAAAACAGGGTTAACAACCAAATGTCCATGTGTTGTGTATCACTTGCGATAGTTCTTTGGCTGTTGTTCACTGACCATGAATATCAAATGAAAATTTTAACGGTGGTTTGTTTTATTGGGCAAGACATTTTTGTGCTAAGCAAATTTTTGTGCTTAGCAGCTCTGTGAAATTGGCCCCAGATCATATGCATGTGTGGCGTCATACCTATCTGAGGCCTCATGAGTGGATAGTAGACTTTCCAGACGGTGTCCAGGGACATACCGCTGTCCAGATACACAGCGCCTGCCACGGACTCAAAGATGTCTCCGAGAGCTTTGGGTACTTCGATGTCCTCACTCTCGTCTTCCCGGCTTGGCAGGCCGCCAACGTCCAGCACTTTCAGCTTCAAGGAGGAGGAATCAGAAATAAGTCTGTGAGACTGTGGCTGCATCCGAATCTGTTGTTTAGAGCTAGGTCTAGGTCTTCGCTCCTTTGGAAATACGCGGAGACGCCAAGACAATAGACCTAGCTTTGGAAGCCCGTTTCGGACATGGCCTTAGAATTAGATATGCAATGGAGAATGGCACAATCAGAAGGACTGTAGTATTAAAGACAATTTAGATCCTAGGACATACGTGGATTCCTGGTTAAGTGTTTAAGCTTTGGTTTGGGCTTTGAGCCAAGGGATTGGTATCATGGTGCTTGCATCCTTGACACTTTCAATTCTCATTTCATTGCTTGTAAGTTCATTCAAACCCAGATATAACTGGGTACCTGACCTGAGAGGGTAAAGATGGCCATATGTTTGATTTAATAGCTTCTGTGGTTTTTAATAAAGATTTCAGGCTTCAATGTTCTTCAGTTAGGAGAGACAGAATCAAGAGTCATGATTTGGCTTCAAGACTAGAGAATGAGTTGATCTATAAGACACATTATTACCTGAGACCCCATTCCTAAAGCCTCCTTCTTCTCCTTGACAAAGGTCACAAAGTTGTTGATGACATGAAAGAGCTCGGGGCTGAGGGCCTTGAAGTACTTGTGGTAGCCAAACCGGACGGCTAAGGAGGCAAAGATGGTGTTGTTGACCAGGGCCGAGCGCAGGTCGGTCAAGGCACCTGGGGACAGGTCCTGGTGGTGGTCAAACAGGTGTCTGGTGATGAGGTAGTCTAAGATGGCATCACCTAGGAACTCCAATCTAGAGGAAAAAGGAAGCCATGAAGCCAATGAAATAGCTGCAGGAGGAACCAGAGTCATCCAAATACTCCAAGAACACATAGGAACAATATGAGACTCTCAGAACTCTTCCACATTTTGCTATCTCATACAAATGTAAGAATCGTTTTTACATACAGGCTTAACAAGTATGGTACACAAGTACATACTTGAATGTTAACTGTGGATGTCTTCTAAGGAAAGCATGACAACAAGAGACTTCACTAAAATATTCAAATTTGAACTAAATATACACCTGTATGCTAAAGAAAATTCATGCAAATGAGCAGGAACTGTTGATCTGAATTCATTCAGTAAGATGCAGTTTATACTGGCTAAATAAACCACATTTCTAATATTTTGTTACACGCTGATGCATCGCTCCTACAGATTTTTAACCCAACCAACCTGTAGGTTAGGGATGCTCTCTACGATATCATTGTCTCACACTGGAAAAAGCTGGAGATTTTAAATTCAGACCAACCGAGCAGATTGAAATGAATGCTTACCTTTGATAGCAGTCAGTAACACAGTTATAGTGGTAGGAAGCGTGCGTGAAGGCCTGCACTAGGTAGGCCTTGTCGTTGAAGCTGTAATTGATGGTTTGTTCAAAGCCTTCCATTCCAACTAGGAGACTGGCCAGATTCGTATCGGCATCCGAGACATTCCTGAAGAATGGAGACTCTGGCTGCTTCAGGTGACCGAAACGTAACTTGGGTTTGGAATGGCTCTCCATGGCAGATTCATTAAGATCTCCAGCTGTGCTGGCAGCTGATTCAGAGCCATCGGGAGTGCTGTCAGAGATCTGAGGTAGCACTCTGAGTCCAAACCAAGACATCACAATAAGTGCACTTCGGAAACCACATGATACAAGGTAACAACCGATGATTGCCTCCACGGAGTCGGCCAAGTTCTTATCGGAGAGACTGTGCTGGGTGTGGATTTCATAAGGCAGTTCAGGAAGATCACCTACGTCATCTGGTTTCCTGCCGGTGTACGTGAGTCCTGGGAGATTGTCGGCATCTTCCAGGGAGAAGGACCAAGGGTCCAGAGCTTGGAAGTTGCTTGCAGAGTACTGTATATTGGGGTCATCATCGCTGAAGTCACTATCAATGTCCCCCTCGGCCATCATGGGTAGGTCATGATCAGAGGGAGATGCTTCCTCTTCAATGACTGTGTTGGGATCCCACATGTCCACCGTGCTGGGATCCCAAGTGTCAATTGCAAAATCCCCGTCATCAGAAGACACATCACTGCCATCACTTCGATAATGTTGGTGGAGTGGTCTGCTATCTGGAGCAACGTTCTCCTTGACAGAGAAGCCCGAAGCCAGCCAATTGATTGCAGGATCAAACAGGGCCACTTGCATTTTCTGTCCGATGGCCTTCCCTTTCCCCAGGCGGTACAGATTGAAGTTGCTGACTTGCTTGCTGCGCATGTAACTCAACTTGCCTTCGTGACGTCTCGGGTAGGTGCAGTAGAGGTAAATGGTGATGGCTTGTTTGAGGAAGGAGTCTCCCAGCATCTCCAAACGTTCCAAATTAAACCCATCACTGGAGTTGGACATCGTCAGAGACTGGAGAAGGGTTGTAGGGCTAGGCCCAGGCAGGCTGGCTGGGTCATGACCTTGGTCATCTAGTACACTAAGCTTCACTGTACGTCGTTCTCTTGATGAGGCACTACTCTCAGGACATTTCATACACTGACCTCCAGCGATGCCGATATTAGTATTGCCATTTAAGTGTGCATCAGAATCAGAAGCACACAATTTGTCATGTCCAAGAGATGTTGTCCTTTGATCATTGCACGCGATGCTCGCTTTCATAGAATTCCCATTTGCATTCAGGACAACTCTATCAGGCTGCATAGTATTGCTTGGGTTCAAATCACAGCTGACGGTGGACGTTATTACATTTTCTTCAGATCCTTCTTTATTGCACTTTCTCGGAACAATTGCACCCTGCTCAATCTCTGTCCCCACTTGGCAGTTTGAATCTGTAGTACTTTGAATATGATTCTCAAATTCTAATTTATTTTCAGGTTCCAGATCAGGGGTACATGTATGTTCCAGACTATCTGTTATACAAACGTCTTCCTTGTCCCCTTCTTGCACCGAAGTTGTTCCATTGTCTATGTGATCCGTCTTGTTTATGTCTTCCTCACCTTCCACTCTTTCCGTTACCAGGTCTTTGTTTGGAGTTAGGTTCTGTAAGTCCAGCCCTTCCCAGCCAAAGGTCATGTTGGCAAATGGGTACTCATCCTGAGGCAGCATTGCCATGCCCACGCCTGCCTCCCTACTGATCTGGACTCTCAGCTCCTCAGCCACCAGGAGGGAATTCAGCCTGTACAGGATGCTGGGCAGGCACACGGCCTTCCTCCACAGAGATGCCGGGATTGGGTAGATGTAGCAGAGTTCGGGAACAAGGTACTGCTTCTTCTGGAGGTAGTTCTTCTTGCTCTGTGTATTGCTGATCGGCAGGGCCTTCCCTTTGTGGTTCAGGTATCTCGGGGTCAGTAGATTGAGCCGCGACGACATGCAGTCCACGTCCAGAAGAGGTTGCTTGTAGTTGGACACCTGGATGTCATACCGCTCAAAGTAATAGTCTATAAACTTCTCATATTTATCAGACGGGAAGGGACTTGTCACAGGCAGATCATTCAAGATATCGGCTATGTAGTAGCGCTGAGGCTGGTCGATGTTGCGATAGATCGGAGTCACCACAGCATCGGCAAACGCTTCGTGCGTAAAGACAAACTGGTTCCTGCTGTAGTCTGGAAGGACCGGCGGCCTGTCTAGCATTCCGGAACTTTCACTAACAGGCTTCAAGAAATTCCAGTCAATGCAGAGTCTTTGCTCATCACCTGTAATGTGAAAAGGAAAAAATATCATCATCACCAAGAATGCAACCTTAACAACACAAAGACAAGCCTAAAATGGATGTAATAATTATGCAACTCCTAATTGAAAGACTCCCACCTATAAACAAGCGTGGAGCCCTATATTGTGACTGATTTACCAAATGTCAAGGGAATCAAAACTGACAGACATACTAACATTTGTGGAGAGGAACTATGAGATAGTTGGCTTCGGCTTTCTGCGGGTCAAAAGCAAGGTTGGGCTTCTCCAGGCGAAGGACCTCGGCAAAGATGCAGCTGTGGAATCGCTGCAACTGATCCAGTAGGTCAGAGGTCACCAAGATGTCGGAGGTCAGGAGATCTACTGAGATGGCGACCTCGCCGGCTCGCGTGTAGACAGGGAAACCCGGGATCTGTGGATTGGTTGGATTTGGACCAGGATTAAGGACAAGACATGGTGGTGACTGGTGAGCGAGGACATGGGTGAGAAACTACCAAGTGATGACAATGTCCATTGACACTGTCCATATAAATCATACATTACCACACAAACTTCATGTGAGGTCTATTGTGGTATTCAGGATACCATACTTACCACAGGAACAAACCAAGTGTGGTAAACTTGTGGTACGCATGCATGTGGGTTTGGGTTAATTTCTGTCAGACTGCTGTTCGATCAAACCATACCAACCTACCTTCGGAATGGTTTTGGTGGTGAGTATCCCAAAGGACTGTGTGGTCTCGTCTGGCCCGTGCAGCTTGCGATCTCGGACATTTAGTACGTCGGGCAGCGGTGAGGCCAGGGACATGTGTATCTCATACAAGTGGCAGGCCTGGCCGCCCGAAGGCTGGCATTCTTTCAGGCACTCTGCAACCTATATAGACACAGCAAATGGATTTCAATTACTATTTCAGTGTTGGGAGAGGCACAGATGAAGAATGGTGTTTCAGATTGGAGTACAGATTGGAGTACTCACAGCAATACCCACAACAGTTTCTTGTATGGTATACCCTAAACCTATTACGGTACTTTACTTTTCCAGCCCAAACCATGAAAACCCTCATTTCACATTTGACTTACAAAATGGTTTTATCTGGAAACCCACTCTAATGCAACGCAACATTATTTGCAGTTATTTTGATTGATATTCTTGTATATTATTTGCATGAGTCATTTTTGTATTTAAATTTGTTAACATCAACGGTTAATAGTTTGTTCAATCCCCTCTGTTTGTCTTGTTTTCCTGTCTGTCCTCATCTGTGTTCTTGTCTCTGTCCATTGTTCTTGTCTATTGTTTTAGGCTGTCTCCTACAAGCTCTGCTTATTACGACGGCCTCATACTTCCACTTTCTCAATGTTCACATAGGTCATTGTATTTATCCTTTATCTATTTGTTTTTGCTTTCTTTGCTATACAAACTGTATTTCCAATATTTATTTTCCAATAACTATGTGATCTGCTGTACTATATTTTATTCCATTGGGAAGTATGAAATAAATGTTTATCTGAATACTGAATACTGAACATGCATGCCCACGAGGCCTGCTCTTTGGGCTGAGGCCAAGTTGATCAAGTAATTAGCCTTGTACACAATTCCACTGCCTGTGACCTACAATCTTGTGTCAATCTACAGTCTTGTGAATAATTTTACAATACGGAAGATGATTTTTAGGGATGGTAAAAAAATTGGTAACAGATGAGCAGCTTAAAGGCATGGTATAATCTACCCACCCCATCTTACCTCTTTGTTGTAGTACTGTCGCCTCTTAGTGGTTCCTGGCCTACCCTGACCATCTTCCACCACTTCCTGATCATAGCCGAAATCCTCCAGTAATAAAGCAGTGTCCTTCCCGACTGGCATCAGGCTATCATCTAGCTCCCCTGAAAGACGGTAAAAAATGTGGACTGTTGCTAGTTTCAAAGCCATCTAAAATCAGGTTGTGGGGGAAGTGTAAGGTCCTGGGATATTAAGCCTCGATTTTCAGTCAATCAGCTGATAAAGTTGCAGATTGCCGAGTGCCGACACACTCAAAGCCATTCACCTGAGGTCTAGATTTTCAGTCTTTATTCCAAATTGAAGTCATGGAAGCTACTTCCAAAATTCCAGCCAGTTTTCTTTATTTAATCTGATGGTAGATCGTGAGTGGACTTACCAGCCTTGTGCAGTGTTTCGCACGTCTTCAGAGCAGCGGCCATTTCAGCTAGCTTTCTCTGTGGCATTGGAGGACCCTTTGAAGGCAAAATGATACCAGAACAATAACTTTACTTTTAGAACAAGAACAGTATTAAAGATGTTTCGAATACAATGTCTAAAATTAGGAGCAGCATCAACTTGTGATTCGAGTTGCCAGCATTCATAGGCACCCTTGGCTGCCAGCCACATCAACCCATATAATGACCACACAGAACAGCTTGAGATCGAAAGTGATTGAATTTTTGTGGAGGGAGGAAAACCGGAGAAAAACCCTCGTAGCACAGGAGAGAACCATCACACAAGTCTATTCACATATGACCCAAGCTGGGATCAAACCCTGGCCACATAATGCACAGAGTATAAAGGACCAGACGTTTCAATCCTGGTAGGATCTTTCTCAAGGGCTACAGATCCTGCTGGGATTAAAATGTCAGACCTTGTAGCCTTTAGCATTACATCAAGGGCAGTCAGGTTGGCGTAGCGGTTCTTTCCTCGCCTTTCACCTCTGTGGACCGGGTTCAAGTCCGGCTCGGTCCACGAGTGGATTGGGTTTTCAGCCCCTACCTGATTCTGTGGGTTTTACCCAGAATATTACTATGGGGTTTTCCTCCCAATTCTAAAACTGTATCTTCTTCTCATCATCTTTCCATAAAAAGGTTTCATCAGGCTTTCGTGTTACAGTGCCTAGGGCGCTTTTGAGGAATCGTTGGTGTCAATACCAGAAATAAAAAATAATAAATAATAATAATAATAACCTGCACATTGAATTGGACACACACAAAGCATATCCTACCTGTATAGGGTCCCTGATAGGGGAGTTGATAGGTAAATAGATCAATGATTGGTACATCACAGATGAATTTTGAAGGACTGTTGCCGTGTGGCACTTTGGAGACAGATGGGTGAAGGTGTCACTCGGAAGCTTGGAGCAATATCTTAAGAAATCAAGAACAAGAGAGTGCTTTGACCAAACAATCCAATGTGACAAATTGGGATGACTATGTTCAAGTGTCTATGGGTATGTTGGCAATTCAGTTGTATCTAATCCTTGATATGACTGAGGAATATTCTATGCTGCCAAATCACTTTGAATCACTGGCGCCAATTTCATGGCGCTGCTTAATAGCACAAACATTTGCTAAGCATGGCATTTCTGTCTCAATAAAAACAAGGTTAACAACCAAATGTCCATGTGTTGTGTATCGCTTGTGATTGTTCTTAAGCTGTTGTTCACTGACCAATTCAAGAACATCAAATGAAATTTTTAAAAGTGGTTTGTTTTATTGGGCAATAGAGTTCTGTTGATAAGCTCACGCCATGATTATAAATATCATAACCATATTGTGATCTTTTAACTACTGAATTTGCCTCTAATGCTCTGTCTTAATAACCATTGTATCCTCCTTCTTTTAATAAACAATAATGAGCAAAGCAGAATAAAAAAGACCAAAACTGGTATGAACAATCTTGTAAGCAAAACATCTTCAATAGCCACACATGGAACAAATGTTTAAACAACACCTGGATGGTTTGAAGTCTCAATACAATGAACACATTACAAATCAAAGACTCTTTTATTTTAAAGGCAGCTCATGATGTCACACCTGTTAACCAGGGAGATGGCCGTTGTCATGGTAACCTTGACTGCATCTCCTCCCTCTGTACTGGGCTTGTATGGAGGACACAGTGTATCTGCTTGAAGGTGTTCTGTCTCATCCAGACACTGCTGCTCTCTTTGATGGCATTTTCTCTGGAGGATCTGGAACAAAGACAAAGAGACTTCCAAAAATTGTTCCTTAATGTTCCTATTCCTTGTTCCTATTTTTATTTAGGATAGACTTGTAAATTCACAAGTGGCAAGAATAGGCTGCCATGTATACTACGGGCGTTTACGAAACGGAGGCTCAGGCTCCGTCTCAGGCTCCGGCTCCATTTCGTGAATCCATTCTGAAATAACGCATATCAAAATAGAGGCGTTTGGCTGCGGTTCGGAAGTAGACTCTCTGGTTTGAAAAGGAAAACAAGAGGCTTCAGCTTCAATGAAAAACCACAACCTATATTTTCAGAATATGGATGTCAGAGCTGGAGCCCGAGCCTGAGTTTCTTAAACGGCCACATAGTCTGGCTGCACTCCTTCAATACTAGTACTTCAATACTAGGAAAATGCTCACACATTAAACAACATTTGAGAAAGATCCTGTTAGGATCAAAACGTGTCAGACCCTCTTAACTCCAAGTACATATTAAACATGTTAACAAATTATTGCCATATGTATGTTTATTTTTCTTAATAATCTGGAACCATTTTTACACAGCTACAAATCACATAATTAAGTCATGGCGAGAATAAGCTGGCTTGTATCATTTTGTATCTGAGGGATGCACATCATTTTCTGCTAGTCGATTATGGTATAGACCGATCTGACGGCACGAACATGGAGGTAAAACACACCCGCCATAACTGGTGTGTCCCCGCCCGTATTTTGTCCAGCAACAAAAGGATTTACTTCCGCCGCACTCGACATTGCAGGGTGTACGTTTCCTAATCATGGGACGTACACCCTGCAATATAGAGTGCGGCGGAGCATAAATTCTTTTGTTGCCGGGCAAAATACGGGCGGGGACACACCAGTAATGGCGGACGGTATATCATGCCATTGGATCGGTCTATAGAAACATTGAGCCATAGAAGGCAGCACTCAGGAACATGTGCCCTCAGTCCAACCTTGTCAATCTTCTGGAAGTCACTGAGTTCTCTGGTAATGGTGTCCATCCGGGACTCTTCCACCAGCATGACGTAGTGTGAGTTGGGCGCTCTGGCCCGGCCCTTGGACTGGACGTATGACCGGTAGTGATCAGGGGCATCAAAACGGATGACTAGGTTGCACTTTGGGACATCTACACCTGTATTGCATCAATCAACGCAGTGATCAAAGACATATGAATATACCAGTGAAAGAGCTGGTGAAAAAGCCAGATAGCAGTCTGAAAATGAGCAAGAGTGTCTATTTTTGGTAACAGCTGGAAGCGCTTGAAAGTTTCTAGGTGAGTAGTCCATGTGTTGTTGACTTTGTATTTCCTAAATTAGCTTGATTGATTAAATTGTGCAAGGGAGAATTGCACCTAAAAAGTTAATAAAGGATGACTGTATACATGATCAATATATACCTTGCCTGATGATGCCACTTCATTGCATCTGATGAAGTAGTTGTTGCTACGAAAGCTTATGCACATAGTTAGTCAATAAAGTGCTACTTGTATTTCTTTATTTTATATTGTCATCTGACTGACACGGCTACCCACCATTATGATCAATGTATGACATTATCAATGCAAATTTCATTTTGAATGCAACAAATGTCTTTGGTGGCTCTGAAAGCATTCAAAAAGTGACTTTATTCTGCTGCCATATCTCATTTGGAAGGCTCATAGCCTTGGAAATCATCACAAATTGTCCATTTTATATCGCAAAAACACAAACTTCCAGGAGAATGGAAAAAGCTGCAACTCAGATAATTTGATCTTGAGACAAGAAAACAAAGATCTCCCAACCTCATACAATCCCAAGACTCAATGATTTGAAAGCCACTGATCCCAAAAAGGCAAACTGAAAAATCTCTGATACTTGATATTTTGGGTCATTTTGCTTTCCGACCTGATTTGTTCATCTTCTAAAGAATATTCTTATTAGCTAGAGGACCTCTTTTTTACCACCTACCTTCCTCTAATGTACTTGAAGCAAACAGCAAGTTTATCTCGTGGCGTCGGAACCTCCTCAAGATTTCTTCCTGTTTCTTAAACTGTTGTTCCCTTGTTACTCCCGAAGAGTCCAGCCCTCCCTCACTGTGGCTCATGATAGAGCTGCTGATGATGAAAGCGAGTTCGGGATCTTTCTTTTGCAATTTGCGCACCAACTTGTCCAGAACGGTAGCTAAGAAGCAATGATTTACAAAGACGATACCATACATGTTGGTTTCGCTCTGCGAATCAACCACTTCCTCCTTGTCATCCTCTTCGCCTTCGGAATTGCTGTCGTTGCCATCCTCATCGTAAGTGCACAGAGAAGGCAGCCTGTTCCTTGAAAACCTTGCATTGTGCATCTTTCGGGAATTGGTCCCTCCTGCCATTTGTTCTGGTCTCTTAATATTTGCCTGATTTGGATTTATGATGCTTGCATCCTCACATGAGTCTCCACTTGGCTGAAATTCCTTCAGGACCTCGACAAGACGGCGAACCTTAGGGGAGGTGAATTTCAGGTCTAAGGGATTCTCCGACTCCATGATGGAATTCTCACAGATCTTCCTAGCCAGACGTAACTGTGTGCAGGTGTAATGGAGCAGGAGCTTGGCAAGAGGCAGGGTCTCATGTTTCTCAATTCTCAGGAGCTTCTTTAGGAGTAGAGGCACCACTATTCTCAACCCCAAGGGCCCAATGAACTCAAATGTCAGGCGGCATTCCCTAACAGCCTGCACTGCGCACACAAGAGGAACCTCCAATGCTGCATCTTGTTTCAATTGGCAGTACTCCAAGAAGGCTAGGGCTTCATCTAAGATCCTGCCAGCCTGTTCCGATATATATTCACAGCCAAGATGCATCTCGCAGACAACCACTGCCTCCTTGGGCTTGGTAGAGTATCTGCTGAGACTCCCGCTTGGGCAGGTCTCGGCGAGACTCCTCAGAGTTTGCTCAAGTTCTCCCAGCGTTTCCTCCAACCTCTGGGGCTCACATTTGCCATGAAGTATGGAGGCTGTCAGTCCCATGATGCGGGGTAGGGTCGAGGACTCCCTCCATTCCTCCAGGACTCTCATGATCTCACTGTATGGATGCAACTCGGTGGCATGATGGCACTCATCAAATATCAGTAAGTTGATTTGATCAGGACAGACCAATTCCTTCTTGAGCAGGCTCAAGAAAGTCTTCCCTGCCATGACGAGGACTTGGCTTTGAACAAATGCTTTCTTCCATCCTGCAAGATCTAGACCCTCATAATCAGGCCGACCATTTGCAAACTCACTGATGACCAAATCTGTATGTTCACGGATAATACTTGCTTGTCTCGGAACAAGGTGTGCTGCATAAGAGAAAAGTACCATTAATTTGAAGGTAATATCATACTTTGTTTTTTGTCAAAGAGATACAGTACAGTAACAGTGTGAGTCATCTGTGAAATTTTCAGTCCCATGCAGTGCCCACTTCTTGAGAAAGTGAAAAACGGCCACAGTATTTCTTAAGTATTTATACTGTTATTTTTTATCTTTAAAAGATCAAAATTGTTTTTGGTCATTGGTTTTACTCTTTTCTTGATAAATACAGCATTTCAGGCAGACAAATGTTAATGGTATGTTTCTACCATCACCATCTTTATACATGTACTTTGTAAGTTATAGGTACATCCGTGAAGATTGCTGTTTCGGTATGCTACCAAAGTATGATACTACATGTACCGTTAACAAAATTCAAATACATCATAGCTTCTAGTTGGTTATGAATTATGAATTATCCAAAACAATCCAACAAAGATTTTAAAAATGAAAAAAAAAAAAATCCAAATCCAAAACAAAACATTAAAGACAAAAAGCAAGAATTAAAACTTACAACCAAAAATAAGGAATAAGCAAATTTAAGCTTTAAAAAAGTGGATTCCAAAAAACATTTGAAAATTTGACAACATTTTAAATCTGAACTCCAAAAATAACAACATAAAAAAGATAAATAAAGCTTGAAAAAAAACCCACAAAATATAAATGAAAAATTCATCAAACAAAATAAGGACGAATGAACAAGAAACAGAGGAACCATTCATACCATCATTGACCAGGAAAACAGATCTTTTGCCGCCCTTCAGTAAGGGGAGACGAAGCGGCTTAGAGAGTTCCTTAACCATCAGCACAGAGATGAACATTTTCCCTGAGCCTGTCTGAAGGCAAACAATGGTGTTATGGTCCAGGGCAGCATCAAGTAATTCAACCTAAAGATGAAAAAATTATCAACAGAAATTAGAATAAAATAAATTTTGCACAGCTGGCACCCTGCCTTGGTTTTGATTCTGTGGGGGTTTACGAAATGGCCAGCTCAGGCTCAGGCTCTTACACATGTACATCCGTACGCTGAAAATATAGACTGTGGTTTTTCATTTAAGCTGAAGCTCTGTTTTCCTTTTCAAACCAGAGAATGTACTTCCAAACTGGAGCCAAAAGCCTACTTTGAAGGTTAAAAAAGGCCTATTTGAAGGCCTCTACATAGATACGGGTTGAATCAGTTACATCTTTTGTATAAACTTACACTACAAGCAATACTATGATCTTTTTTTAAATTCTTTTTACATCTCCAAGCAAAATGGCAGAGGTTTTATCTGCATGCTGAATTTGGTAACATTATGGCAAGTTGGCAATTATACAAATTTTTCCAATAGGAAAGTTAAAGGTAATATCATACTTTGGTTTTTTATCAAAGAAATACAGATTCATGGGCAAAAATATCACAGATACAGAGTTTTTAACTCTATTTCAGCGTATCAAGTAAGCAGGTTAGAAAGAGTACAAAAACGCTACCTAAGTTTCATTCATAAAGTTCTTAACAATAATACGAACATTTCCTTTGACCTAGACTATTTAGATTTATGTGATTTGTATAGACTTCCAACACTTGAGCACAGAAGAAATGTTAATGACTGTTTATTCTTGTACAGGTTTTTCCACAATATTTATACAGCCACTGATTGTAACCCTTTTTCTCTACATGTTCCTGTTTGGCGAACAAGGCATGCTCCGTCAGGAACACATCTTCCACATCCCACGCAGCCGTGTTGAAGTGACTAAGCGTGGTTACATCTCCAGAATCTCATCTACTTACAACAGGCTGCATGGGATGTGTGATGTGTTCAGTGCACCTTCCATCAACTCTTTTTGCCGTCAGGTCCATGTAGCTCTCTCCATTCATGCCAGTTAATGCTATTTCACATATATGTATTTGTATTGCGGTAAACTTTGTTTTTTGTGGGTGTGATTTGTTTTGTTTAAATTTCATTTGTAATGTTTGTGTGCATAATTGCTTGTTGTTTACTTGTCTGTTGTGTGCCTGTTTGTTTGTTTATTTATTTGTTGGCTGTCTATCTGTTTGTTCTATTCGTTCGTCTGTTCTATGCATTTGTTTGTTGGGGTGTTTGTTGGATTATTTATTTGTTTGTGCTTACTGTCATCATTAGATATGTTTTATGAAGAGGTTTTTTTATCTATCTATTAATTTATTTATTGTGTGTAAATATTACATAATTGAGTGTACATAATATTTATTTATTCAGTTATTATATTCTTTTCTTTAAATATCTCCCCTGTAATTGGCATTGTATTGCTGTTGGATGAGATTAATAAATAGAAAACTATTAATAAATAGAAAACAGCCATCTGTGCAATTTCAGTCCCATACAGTGCCCACTTTTTGAGAAAAACAGCCACAGTATTTCTTAAGCCGGTCTTTTCTCTTTTATTTTTGATCTTTTAAAAGATCAAAAAGATTTTGGGCCGTTGTTTTACAAATTTCTGGATAAATACAGCATTTCAGGTGGAAAAATGTTAACGGTATGTTTCTGGCACTACCATCTTCATACCCTGTAAATATCATTTGTAAATCGGTGAACATTTCTGTTTTGGTTTCTTACCAAAGTATGATAGTACCTTTAAGGTACAATGTAAATTGGAAAAAAAAAACATGGAAAAAAAACTAAACATTTAACCTTCTTTTTAAAAATGTTTACTCCATTTAAAAACTAAACTTTTGCAAAAGAAAAAAAAAGATTGCGTTGGCCGGGAGTTGAACCCGGGTCAATTGCTTGGAAGGCAACTATTCTAACCGCTATACCACCAACGCTCGCTGATCACCTATTGTGTTTATGTCCCTTTATTCTTCGAACTGACCACGCTGGCCTTTAAATCACAAAAATGTTGTAGAAACTACAAAATTGACATTTTTAATTAATCTTCCATATTATCGTTCAATGTTTTTTTCCAGAAAAACTGCGTTTTAATACATCAAAAAATCTACTGGCGCACCGACGCTGCAAATCACACGTCACACGCTGTATGTGCATAGAGTCTAGCCTTGATTCCAGGCTCTCTTTTCATGAAGGACAATTTCATTCTCCGTCAAATTATAATTCAGAGCTCATTAATTTGCCGATGGAATGCAAGTTTTGACATTCACATTTTTGTAATGTGTACATGCTCGCAGTGGTAATGGATAAAACTGGCCCCGGTATCTTTCGATGTTCCCAACCGACGTGCGCGCGAGCTGTCTGACATGTCTGAGCTGCGCGCGATCGGTGTACACTGTACATGTACATTCGGCCATGTGTTCGGCGATAAAGAGCACCATTCATACCGTACGCGTACTGTACAGTACATGTGCACACGCCGTAGTATATGAACTACGGATGCGCCAGACTGCATTCAACTTTTTAATGTGCTTAAAAATACAAGACTGAGAAATACTACCTCCATGACTGAACATAGTGAAGAATTAATTGTACAACTAATTCGTCATAATTAAAACAATAAAACAGCAATTTACTGTTTTAACTAGTACTACTGCAGGCGTCAAACCCAATTTGTTGATATATTTTCATAATGAGGCAATTTGATTTTTGCATTTAATCAATGTAAACACTTCTTAAGTAAGATTTTGAAAACGATAGTGACAATATTCACATAATTATTGTTATTCATGAATTTTTGTTGGGGAGATATAAATATGCAAATTCGGCTTGCCCTCATACATTATTAAACATGTGCAGGAAAGTTCCCTTCAGATCATAAAAAAGATGGAAATTGGTCACCAGCAGGTTGAGCAAAGTACACAAAATTTGCAATAATTTCCAATGATATACTTTAATAATGCATTTCAGATAAATAGATGACCATGTGAAATGTGTTTGCGGTATCTACTATGGGTTTTTATTTTGGAGGGATTATTTTATTTGCCCAACCCAAAGGGTCAATATTCTTCCAAGATAGAAAACAAGTTTGGCTAAGAAAGAAATTATCAATCATGTATCATCAGAACATTTTATTTAGCTTCAGTCTAAAACTGAGTAGACAAGAGGGAACTATCAATGCCAATTAATTCAATTAGGCAAAATATCTTATTTCAATATCATGTTGCATTAGAGACTAACCAAGAGAGAACATTTTCATAAGGCAAAAGAAAAAAGGGGAAAAAAAGAAGAAAATATCAAAAATAAATTGTCATCAATGTACTGATAAAATAATTCACATAAAAAAAAAATCGAAATTTACAGAATTACAGTAAATTGCATCTGTCACAATGGAGATCATTAAACTAGACTTGTAAGCAAACAAGTCTCTATAATAGACAAGCATTTCAGGGATGAGATTGACCAATGATAAAAATGTCTGAAAACAGCTGACAGGAAGGTGAGGAAGCATAATTAGTCTGAAATCTGAAAATCTCCTATACTTTTGTTCAAAGCCTGTAAGGAAAACAAATCTGAAATCCAAAAAAAAAAAAATTTAATCTGAGAAATCTCATCCCTAGCATTTTTTCATGAGATTCAGTTTGCAAACATAGTTCACTCTTAGATATTTATAACAGATTACTGAATAAAATGGCATCATTCAATTCATTTGTTCATTTGAGAACTATCAACAAGTTCATCATGGTTTTATTGCCATCGAGGCCCAGGAGTTCAGAAGCACCACAGGGTCATTTGGCATCAGGCATAACTACAAATTCACTCTTCACAAAGGAAGTATGTACAATTGTACATAATTATACAGAGGTATTTAATAACAATTTCACAAGACATTTAGAATAGAAGAGAATTTTATTGCAAATTATCAATGTAAAAGTGCACTATTTCAAATTTTCCAAAAGGTACCAATTAAAATTGTTTATCAAACATAAATGGAGGATTAGCCAATAGGCCTACCACAGGCAAAATAAAATTCTTCTTTAAACAACGAAACAAAGCACACATGAGACCCCCCCCCTTAAAAAAAGGGAAAATGGCTACAGTGCTTTTGCAGAGACTTTACACTTGGATGGACTTGGGCCAACTACATCATCAACACCTATGAAATCGTTCACAATGACCAGGCTCTGACACAAACCAAGACGGAGGTAAAACAAGTTCTTTTCATTTATTACATCTCAGGTATACAACAGGATACAGACAAGACAACAACATGGTACATTAAAAACACAAACAACAACAACGGACTGATCATTAATAACATCGCAGAGGACTGCCTGATAAAAGTGAACCAAATCACTGTAAGACTCAAGAGGCTCTCCTATAATGTAAATTATGTAACGTTTTCTTGTCTACATTCTCAACTACTTAAAAGTAGACTCAGTCATTCTCACCTGATACTGCCTTGGTGTAAACGTCTGCGTAGTCACTGCTTCGTTGGCTGCAAGCTTGTTCAATCGAAATGCCGAACCCACCAAGAATACTTCAGCATCCATCTTCTTGTGTTCTATTAGTATTACCCCGCCCTGTTCAATTTATGCCAGAATCTGATAATTAAACACCTAAATGAAGAATGAGAAAAAATGAAGACCAAACAAAAAATCAATACAAACTTTTTGAATGAAGTTTTCATTCTGAGGCCCTTCAGATATTTAGCTATAAAGTTGCGATGATCGTAACCATTGGTCTATTGTATTGGACCAAGGGTTGCAATCATCGCAACTATAGTTAGTCTATTGAACCCACTTAACAATGAGAATTATTAGTAATAAAAAGTGTTTAAGTGATATTTATCAATAGCCGTGGATCATGGATGGCACAACAATTTCTGTTTCGTATCACTTACAACCTGTTAGGCCTAGTTTGGTTGCGATGATCTGACGGGACCCCATGTCAGACCTAGGCCAGGGATACGATCATCACAACTAAGCCTCGTTGTGATGATTGTAACCCTTGGTCTGACCATGGAGGAAGGAAGAGACCTTCCTCCATGGTCTGACACAGGGACCTGAAGGCTGAAGTAGATAAAGGGTTACGATCATCGCAACTAACATTAAGCAATGAATGGGCTTACAAAGTTACATGCTACAGCACTGGCTGTGGTACAGCCATTAGTAGGCAACTGCAGCCTAAACTTTCAGATAGGAAATCTTATATTTTTATTATTTATTTAGGCCTATAAGTATAAGTTATAATAGGGAGTCCGACGGAATCTCGTAAAAACGCATTTATATCTGCTACCGTGTGAAAACGTGCTGAAAGAAACTTGCTTTAAAAACAACATTCTTAAATATTTTACCTACAATTTGCTATCCTCTTGCAGGTTAGAAGTTGATTTATCTAAATATGTCATTTATTGCCACTTAATCATAATTTTAAACAGGAACAAATCCATCTGAATGCACAAATAGTCAGCGAGATTCGCGGAAGCGATTTCACTGGGTGACGCCATTTTGTTGAAAAAAACATTTTGGTCGCTTTTTTGACTTACGTTCGCGAAGGGGTAAACGACCTCTGCGTTCAATAAATGCCATTTTCTTATAGAAGGGATCCTGGGCTTTCGATTGATACCAAAATTACAGGTAATTTTCAATTTTAAGGTGTCTTAAAATCCAGTCAAATGAATGTTTCTTTTTGCTCGGAAAATCGGTCCATAATTTTTTTTTTAACTCACGCAAACGATACTTTAAAATGATTAGAAGGTATAAGGAAGGGGTATTTTCTAAAAGCTGGAAGTGTTGTGATTCCAACGGTGCATGTTGATTTTGATTTGGCCTGTGCGCTAACGTGCGATTTACGCATTTCTAACTCGATGATTTCTCTCGAACTGTGAAGTTTGCGACTCTAATCAACATTCTTGTCTAGAATGGATGTAGTAAAAGGAGCCATGCGCGCTGCCCTGCATACATTTGTACACGTGTAATGCGCGGGCCTACTTTTGCTGCATGTAATCTGCGCTCGTCTACACAAATCTGGTTACGCGTCTCCCTCTCGACTCCGATCAATTCAAAACCATTTCTTCTCTATAGCACCATGCTCAAATCCATCGATTTTGCATTCATTGCGAGTAAATCTCGTTGGTCTTCGAAGTTTCGCGAAAGTTTGACAAAATTCTTTCCAAAATACTGCATTTTGAATGAGGTAATTGCTTCATTCAAGCTACATTTTCGAAGATTTCTCATACATGAACCTAAAATAAGTAGTCATTTTTGGAAATAATGAGACACAAATGTATTGATGAAGTCCGTTGTTGGATGCAAGCTAACATGCTTGCATTGAACGACGGAAAGACTGAAGTATTGTGGTTCTCGTCACGTTTTAAAGACTCAGGTCTTCGGGATGTAAATACCGAAGTGCGAGTGGGAGATTCTTGTATCCTATCCTCAAAAACATTACGTGATCTCGGGGTGATAATAGATTCAGCTGGAACCATGAATGCCCATATATCTAGTGTGTGTAAGACAGCGTCTCATTCTCTTTGGCGAATTGGTAAACTTAGACCACTTCTGAATCAATCTAATACAGAGAAATTAATTCATGCGTTTGTTACTTCCAGATTAGATTATTGTAACAGCCTATTTTATGGTTTATATGGTTACCAGTTTAAAAAACTACAACATATTCAGAATGCTGCAGCTCGACTAGTCATCAGGAAAAGGTTAGATCGGCACGCAGATATGACACCTTTCCTCAGGGAATTACATTGGCTTCCAGTTGAAGGGCGGGTCGAATTCAAAATTATCTGTATTGTTTTTAAACTTATTCACCATAGCGAGACAGCACCACATTATCTTAAGGACTTGATATCAATTCATAATTCCCAATTTAACACAAGAGGTAGCAAGGGGGTAAAACTATATCATCCGAGGGTTCGTCCTGCGCCCACCAAGGCCTATGGTGACCGGGCATTTTATATTTATGCACCCATTGTGTGGAATAGGTTGCCTGGGAAGTTAAGGAATATCACTATGTATGACAATTTTAAATCTACACTAAAAACGTTTCTTTTTAAAAGATATTTTTCATAAATTTGACCTCATTTTATGCTTCATTTTTCTTAGTTTTAAAGTGGTGGTATTTAAATAGTTTTAACAGTAATAATAATAATTGTAATTCATGTGGTAAAGTAGTTTGTAGATTTGTAATTTTAGTAGTGTTTTTAATGTTTTTAATTGTAAAGCGTTTTGAGATTTTAATGTAAAGCGCTTTAAAAAATAAATTATTATTATTATATTATTAAATAAAGTTGAGTTTGCGATTGGAGTAGAAATCTGATGTTCGATCTAAAAACTGGCAGAATGAAAAACTCAACCTTCTCCCTTTTCAGTGGGAATATCTCTGTCAATTTTGAAGGTACTGAGTTGATTTAAGCACCATTGCATTTCTCACATTACAAGCTTTCCATTGATACCAAACTTGTTGGGTTCCTTCACAAATTTAAAATTTCATCGTACTCCCTAGTTATAACATGGAGGTAAAAACTGAATCAGATAACATGATAACTAATACTACTAGGCTACTATGTACTAGGGCCTACAAGTTATCATGGGATGGAGCAAGGAACACGCTATACATAGAAATCAACTTTAGTTATAAATGTAAAGCAGCATACTTGCACTTTTTTGCAGTAAGTAGTGCGCAATTCTAGCAAGGGTATCCCGATATCAAAACTGCACATGTACTATGTACACAACGCCATCTTGGATTTACCTTTTTGTTTTTGTTAGGAGCGCGCATTGTCATTGGAGCTATTTTCCCGTACATGTTCAGTGGATCGAGCACGATTGCTTAGCACAAAAATGGTTTGCTAAATAAAACAAACCACCATTAAAAAATTCCATTTGATATTCATGATCAGTGAACAACAGCCAAAGAATAATCGCCATCTACACACAACACATGGACATTTCGTTGTTAATCCTGTTTTTATTTAGACATAATTTCTTGTATCATTGCATGGTTAGCAATTTTGTGTGCCGTGGAAGATTTACGGATGCTATTTACGGTGTATTCATAGAGTTATATTAAGAAAACTAGAGTGCGCACTCACCGTGCCTTGTGTGACGCGCTCTCGGCAACACACGGGGAATCAAAGATGGCGTCTCTAAGTGGGCAAAACCGTGTAAAATGCCCGGATGTGCTTATTCTTTTACACAGTGCGCTCAGAAAACGCATTACTAAAAGTCGATTTTCTCCAATCTTTTTGGGAGTTTCGGCCTTATCGTCATAAATACTACTCATCAATAGTTTGTTTTTAGAATAAACTAGTGCAATTTGAAAAAAATTGCAATAATTGACAAAAAATCCTTTACATTAAAACTGCCCCTTTCCACTCGAATTCAGCTTAGTAGTTTAGGATATACCACTTTTCAAGTCGAGGGCCGGTCATAACTCGATTGCGCGTCGATAATATCGTTTCATTAATTGTCAGTCTTAATCTAAAACAAGAAGGGTATCGGGTTTTTATATCTTGGGTCACGTGCATGTATAGTTTAGAGAAATGTGGGATGGAACTGAGGCATAACTGCTATTTGTTGTACTCGATTACAACTACGGATCCAAGTAATTAAATCAGCCACAAACTTGACACAATACGGAAACTTGAGATTTTCGACTTTTCTGCAAGTTCTGAATCAATATATTAAAATACTGTGTGCATTTTTTCCACTGTTTTCTCCAAAAGTATAGTCACCTTATGACACTGGAAATTTTCACAGATGACTGTTGCTGTTTATTTCTTGATATTTTCGCCCACGAATATCTGCATTTCTTTGACAAAAACCAGTTTTTATATATACATTTAATAAAATAAATCGTGACAAACTAATATGCTTCTGGAGTGGCCAAAATGACGTACGGACGGACAGACAGAAGTCGGTATATTAACTCGCACTGCTTCGCAGCACTTCGCCAAAAAGCAAGTGCACCTTTATCTGAACTGCGAAACAGCTAATTATTTACAGTATTACTTGCTCTTCACAGTTAATTAATTTAACAAGTCGAAACAGTATATGAAAGATCAACACACTGGGAAAGAACAAACTTTTTTGACAAGCTAAAAATGTACATAAGTTATCTCAGCAATGTTTACATATACATAGCTCTATGTCCATGAATACAGACACTTTATAATTATGTACCGGTAATTGTTTTAGCTCACCAGTACATGGATTCACTAGGCCTATGTTTTTACATTGATGAACTTTGTCAATTCCTGTTTTCGTACTCATACTCGCACTCATGGAAAAGTGCTCAGGTACTCGCACTCATAATATTCGTGGTAAAGTTCGTTCTCATGCCTTCTCACTGCCAAATGAACAAAGATAATAGACTACAAGAGATGAACAAGAGATAATTAGCGACACCATCAACGTAGGGCTGGAAGGCTCAGTTGGTAGAGCGCCTGTATATGGTATTCAGGAGGTCACCGGTTTGAATCCCGCTCCAGTCAATTTTTCTTTGTTCACTTTTCAATGACAATACATTTTTTTGTAAAATCTAGTAGTTATTTCTTTAAATCTTGCATCTGAGTGACATCTTGCATCATGAATCTTGAGTCATGTCGCCATTCCTGAAATCTGGACCTGCATGTATTCTTGAAGGAGAGTGCGAAAAAATGAAATTGAAAAAAAGAAAATGGATTTCATCTTTTGGCAGTAATCAACAGACTTGAATATAAATCTCTTTTGGGATGATTTGGTGGTCCTGAAAAGGGCCATTTTGTTGGTGGTGGTAACCCTGAAGAATCTTCCATCTTGAAACGTCGATCTTGGATCTTGAATCTTGAAACTTGAATCTTGAAACTTGGATCTTGAAACTTGGATCTTGAAACTTGGATCTTGAAACGTGGATCTTGTATCTTATCTTTAATTTTGCATCTGGAATTAGTAAAAATAAATTTGTTTAAAGAAGTTAGTTTAAAAAAGATTTAGTTACAACGAATGAAATACGGTAGTCCATGCGATGTTCCGCTTCATTTTGCCGGTAAATAAAGTGGCAACACTATGAGGAAGGTGGTGGCAACTTTTCAAGGATGATCTGACCTGTTTCTTTCATTATTTGATCATTTCCTGAAGTTACCTGGATGATTTCAACCTCTGACATGATGCGGGAACCAGCTTTGCCGTAGTAAACATCCAGACCTAGATCCAGATCCAAATCCAGATCCAGAGTCGACTAAGTAATAAAATACAAAATATAGCAGCACAAATTCCTATAGGCCCCTAGCCTTTTTATAGGCCTAAAGTAACGTTAACCCCTTCTTACTCCATGAAAAATCGCCTAAATATAATGATATTTAGGTTAGACTAAGCAGTACTACTCACTTAAGAAATGAAACGTTGTTGGTCTTATTACTCCGATTCCTGCAGCCAAAGGCTGCGAAATTTTTGGCATATCAAGCCAATGCAAACACACGTCACAGCCAAACGCGAAACGTAAACATAACCCCATGAATGCGCATTTTGCATTTTTGCCCACTTAGAAAAATGGCGGCCAATTCTTCAATTCGTGACGCGACAATTCAGAGGTGCGCCCTCTAGTTTTTAATATAACTCTATGGGTGTATTTTAATAGCGCCCTCACTCGGTTTTTACATAACTGAAGATTGCTAGCAGACGACGTGTGCAGTTCATTCGGCCTACATCATACATGACGTAAGACTGATGATATTGATAAGTTGTGGCTTCGGTTCATTTCCCGACATTATCAATATCATGGAGGTAAGACGGACACTTATTTCTCTTCTTTTTACGGATTTGAATTTAAAGAATGCATTTTAGTCACATGATGAATTATGTCACTGTCAGCGTTTAAAATGATAGGGCCTAATGGAAAATGTTTTTTCGAGTCAAATAATTAGTATTGGTCAGTCAATGTTAACATGGTAAAACGTGGGTAGGCCTATTAATTATTTAATAAGGCTAAGTCAGGCTCAGTAATTAATCTGGCCTTGCCCTTGTTGTAGGTTATTAAATAAGTCATTTAATGAATAGACCTTTCTTTTTTTGGTTGGCAATACTTGACAAAGCATCTTGACAGACGCCGAGACGGCGTGACCAAATTCAACATAATTTGCAAACTTCTAATTCCATAGCTGTTTGCACAACTGCATTGCTTGTGTTGTTTCCATTACATTCAGCACTATCTTTCAATGTTTACGTTTATGAAACGATGTGTACAAATTATGTTTTTGTTTATGCCCGGCTTTGATGGCTCTCCATAGTTTCCACCATCTTAGTTGGCAAAAACTTGGGCTGTGACGTTGCAAAAGAAAGGTCTATACTAGGCCTAGGTTTCCTTCCTCCACGGGCCTTCTGTGTAAAATGAATAATCTCCACTTTTCCGGATAACAATTTAATCCAAATTGGGTCTTTGTTTTTCACATACAGAACCAACTTTATCGATGACTTTGGAGACAATGGCGTTGAGACATCTCCTACGACATGTCCGTTATGGTGGGTATGTTGTACCCATCTCACTAGTTACCGCGGCAACTGTGGGTTCATCAGGAGTGTGGCTGAATCAGAAGAGTGGAAGCATCAAATCCAACTGGTCATCATTTGGTGCTGTCAGATTTGGAAGAGCCTTTTTTAGTGTATGTTTATAATATGGTCATTGAACTTATTTTTGAGGTACATTTATCAAGTTTTCGAGGGTTGACCTTCTTTATATCACTGGTAGCAACGTGCAGGCCTGTACCACATAGCCAGTTGATTTGTTTTGTGTACGATATGTGCTCCACCGCAAGCCAAACTACAACGTCCACAGTTAACTTCTGTATGTGACTTTTTGTCTTGCTTGGAATAAATGCTTACACCCTCGAAAACCAGTACATGAAGGATAATATTAAATCCATATCTAGATTTATTACAAGTTATATTAGATATTTCTATCTACGAGTGATGAGACAAAAATTAGACTGGTTTGGGATTCAAAGGTCTTCAGGAGTTAATGATATGACATAAATCTTATTTTCCTTTCAACAGGCTGCGACAGTGGCATTGGATTATAAATTCACTCTGTTCAATGTAGACAGGCAATCGGAGAGGTACATTGAACTCAAATCAAAGGTGAGCTGTCTCATGTCATTAAATTCCCCAACAACCTATCTGCCAAAATTGATAGACTTTGATGAAAGTGCACCAGATATTTCACACAGAAAATCCAACAAAGCTTATTAAAAAGTGAACAAAGTAAAATTGACTGGAGCGGGATTCGAACCGGCGACATCCTGAATACCGTACAGGCGCTCTACCAACTGAGCCGTCAAGCCCTACGTTGGTGGTGACCCCAAAAGTCAATTATCTTTGTTCGTTTGGTAGTCAGAAGCCATGAGACCATGCACACACCGCCATACCCCAAGGATCATTTCACCGATATGCGCAGCAATGCTGCAACCTGGGAACAGTACATGGGGGATCACTCAAAGAGGATACGGCATTCTAATTAATATAATCATGAAATCATTACAAGGGGTAATTTAATTGAACTTGGGTACGTACTTGTGTGACATTGGCCAGGTCCATCTCAGGTCAGCCCGGAGACTCTATCGGCTCTGCTGCCAGAACGGTGGAGTCTTCATCAAGGTGGGTCAGCATGTGGGTGCCCTCGACTACCTGCTGCCAAAGGAGTATGTGGAGACGATGAAAGTGCTGCACAACGATGCTCCCTGCAGCGAGCTGGAAGACATCAAGACTGTGGTGGAAGAAGATCTCAGATGCAAGGTCAGGAACGAGAAACTATGCTGTGGGAGGGAAATTAAGTCTGCTTAAAAAGACTTTGAGGAAATTTGGAACAAAATTGATCTTGCATGCGCTCGTGTGTTTTATATTAGAGTTGCTGATTTAGGAGATGCTGGCATTGACGTTCTAGTTTATTTGTATCGTATTATGTATTTTGTATACAATTGAAGTTGTATTGTTAAAGCAATACAAGTATTTGACTTACCAGATGAAAAATGAGAAGATCTCAGAAGAACGTGAAATAAACCTGGCATGTTTCCTGTCATGGTGGGTTTAGTGTTACACCTATACATGGTGTGGAGTGCAATTGTTAATATATTGCTTAATTATAATAATAATTAATAATGATTCTGAATTTATTCCGTGCACACATCTGTCCAAAGATACTCGTTGTGCACACATTATTATCCCTGGTCATTGAGCCATACTTTATATTCCTGAAACCATCTCAACTCCCTGGGGAGTATACAGCCCCGGCTACTTTAAAGCGCACATAGGCTAATCAAACCACAAAGCCATTTCTAGCCATTAACACCTGGGTGAAGAGGAGCAATATGTGACAAAGCGTCTTGCCCAAGGACGCAAGCACCACTAGCCCATGGCTGGTTTTGAACCCATGATCTGTAGATTGACCACAAGACCACTAGGCCACAGCACTCAACAATTATGTTTCTCAGGAGAGGTCACTTGTGCCAAGGAGGATCCAGCCTTCCTTTAGACAGTCACACAGACCTTCATTTAGTCTCCTCTTTTTCTGATTTTGATTGACAGGTCGATGAAGTGTTCCTGGACTTTTCCGATAAGCCAGTAGGCACTGCCTCTCTGGCGCAAGTGCACAGTGCTAAACTGAAGGATGGCAAGCGTGTAGCTGTCAAAGTTCAACATCCATACGTCAAGGACTACTCCGACGTCGATATGAAAACAATAGACGTAAGCATTTTGTGGAGAATCCTATTGATGTGACACCTTTCTCAGTGTGTAGGCTATTATAAAACCTTTTCAAATATCAAACAGTAATGAGGCAGGATTGGGCAACTCTCAGGGCACGACCTTTATTCTGCCGAAAATGGGTGGGGCACTTTAAGTGTATTTTCCCATGACGGACGGAAGCCTTTTCTTTTCTCGTGGAGAAACTGAAATGTCTGCTGAAATATTTGGACAGGCTTCAGGTCATCAGGGCTAAGGGGCTACCAAGACTTGTTGCCTTCTTGAGTTTCCTGCCCTTAATCGGGACTTGACATCTTATTTCACAGCAACTCCAAATTGTGGTCTTACCCAAAAATGAAAGCATTGGAAACGTCACCTTGCATGTTATGGGGCCTTTCTCAAACCTCGGCTCAGGCTCTGGCTCCGGCTCCATTTCGTGAATCCTTAAAAAAAACCGGATATCAAAGTAGAGACTTTTGGCTGTGGTTCAGAAGTAGATTCTCTGGTTCAAAAGGGAAAACAGAGCTTCAGCTTCAATGAAAAACGACTACCTATATTTTCAGCATATGGATTACAGAGATGAAGCTGGAGCCTGAATCGGAGCCAAGCTTTGAGAAAGACCCTTTATGTCCATAAAGTTGATGGTTTCAAACCCCTTATTCGTTTTGAACTCTGATTATCTGTGTATATGTCCTGCCGGCAGTTTCTCCTGCATGCTGCTGCTCGCCTCTTTCCTGAGTTTGAGTTGCTCTGGCTCAGTGAGGAGATGCAGAAGAAGCTACCAGTGGAGCTAGACTTTCTCCAGGAGGGACGGAATGCTGAGAAGGCGGCTTCTCTACTTGGACACTTCAAATTCCTCAAGGTAGATGCAACTCTGCATATGATGGATGCCTTTGAATACAATTTAGCAAGTTTGACCCCAAAGTGATGAAGTGATTATAGAAATTGGCCATAATATAAATTAGCAGTGTTTATGTAACAGACACTTGAATGTTTACCTAGGTTAGATACAGTACTATAAAGGGGTAGGTTTCCTGTGGCACATATAGGATATTTCTTTTCTTTTCTTTGTAGTACAGTGGAACGCTGCTATAACGAACACCACTATACGGAACATTTGGCTATACCGAACATCATCCTTGACTCCCAATTTGTGTGTGCAATACCCAATATGGTTCTTTAATTCAATATAACCAACGACCACTATATAATAGACAATATCTGTGCATCCCGCCATGTTCATTATAGCGACGTTTCAGTACTGTTGTACTTCTTGTGGTTCTGTATAAAGCCTGTTAAGGCCTTATCACACTATCTCTTTTTCGATCCGTGTTGAAACCTCTGAACCCGGATCCACCCCGGTTCAGCTCGGCAAGTTTTTGAACCGGATCGGAGAGATGCAACATTCGCACTACGTTTATGTTGAACCGGCTCATACAACACAGATCATGCGTCACACGGCGCAAATGCAGTTTGGAACCGGGTTGAGATTTTCAACCCTGCTCCCTACCAGGGTTGATTTCCCGGCAATCCGGCTAGGCTGTCCTACCCGGGTTGGCTCGGGGTTGAAAATGTTCAAGTGTGAAAAGGGTTGAAAAAATCTGGAAGAGACCTATGCTGAAACTCTCACACACACAGTCCTCTCCATTTGGTTGATGATTGTCAGTAAAGAATATGCACACTGACGAGCCTGAGACTGAGGTTCTGTCCCCTTCTGAGGTTCCGTTTTTTTTTTTCAAACGTGGCAGATCTAGTCCTTGTTATTTGTTTGTGTGATGTCACTTGCAGGTTCCCAAGGTTTACTGGGATCTGTCTACAACAAGGGTGCTGACCATGGAGTTCTGTGATGGTGGAAGGGTGGACGATCTAAAGTATATGAAACAGCATCATATTGATGTGAACATGGTAAGGTTTTGTCTGAAATGATGGCTGATAAGTTCAAGAACCCTTGTTAGCTTTCATGACCCGATCCTTCTTCCAGTAATTCCATGCAAGCATATTTTAGCAATAACCAGGCTTTTTACTGTAATGAGAGGTAGAGTACTGGTTCAGTGTCCATCAATCTAAAGAGCAAGCCTGTGATCATTCGGGGCCCTATTGGCCTGGGCCAATCTAAGCAGATTTTCTAAGCAAAGACTAAAGATTAGATTGCTAAGAAGACACATGCGATGTACACATCACTTGTGACTGGTTCTCAGCTGGGTTTTTGCTTATAGCTTACCCAAACTTGCTAAGCATCTTATGAATTTGACCCTCATAATCAGTGAATGAATCCAGAATGACGGTGACGATATTTATGCCGTTGTTGTAATCCTGTTTTATTTGCAGGTAACTCGTGACTTGGGCAAGATGTACAGTGAGATGATATTTGTGCATGGCTTTGTGCACTGCGACCCTCATCCGGGCAACGTGTTGGTCCGAAAAGACAGCCGAGGAAACCCTGAAATTGTCCTGTTGGACCATGGACTCTACCAGGTATGGTTGCCAGAAACGTTTACGAAACGGAGGCTCAGGCTCAGGCTCCAGCTCTGACATCCATATGCTGAAAATATAGGTTGTGGTGTTTCACTGAAGCTGAAACTCTGTTTTCCTTTTCAAACCAGAGAATCTACTTCAGAACCACAGCCAAAAGCCTCAATTTTGATACCAGTTATTTCAGAATGGATTCACAAAATGGAGCCGGAGCCTGAGACGGAGTCGGAGCCTCCGTTTCGTAAATGCCCACAGCAATAACTGTTCTTGTTGTTGATATCACTATTGACTCAATAATGGAGAACTTGGAGCCTTTCTCAAAGCTCGGTTCTGGCTCAGGCTCCTGCTCCATTTTGTGAATCCATTTCAAAATTACAGATATCAAAATAGAGGCTTTTGGTTGCAGTTTAGGAAGTAGATTCTCTGGTTTGAAAAGGACAACAGAGCTTCAGCTTCAATGGCAAGCCACAACCTATGTTTTCCATGTATGAAAACAGAGATGAAGCTCGAGCCGGAGCCGAGCTTTGAGAAAGGGCCTTGGTAGGACACGACCGGGGTTACGACACCGACAACAAATCTAATCTCGATTAATATTAATTCCTCTTCTTTACAGGATTTGACGGACGAGTTTCGCATGAATTACGCCAACTTCTGGCAGTCCATTATAGCAGCTGACATCGATGGCATCAAGAGGTACAGTGAGGCCCTTGGTGCTGGGGATATGTATGGCTTGTTTTCCTGCATGCTTACTGCTAGAAGCTGGGAAGCAGTCACGACAGGGATCGACAAAGTGGCTCCATCACAAGAAGAGGTGAGGTGATTTTCTTTGGTTATATACTTTGTAAATGTCCCCATGTAGCCTGTTTGGAGTTTTGTGCACAACAAATATCACATTGTGATTGTTGTATGCATTTTAAGTAAGACATGATGCTATACCCCTTCTGGAACAATGTGACAATGTAACTTCATATAAGTGCCAAGAGTGAACAGCAAATGTTTTTCACTACTGTTGGACAACAAGCCATTTGCTAGTTAAATCTGAATAGTATCTGGTACACAGGCTTCTTTCTTTGCATATAAACACCCCAATTTCCTAGACTAAAGACTATTTTGCTATATCGCATGATTCATGGCAAGCTTTTGCATAACGAAAAAATATCCAACCCATCTCTGGAATGGACTGCTTCTTTTGTGCCATTCTTATCCATTTTAAACAGTGCATTTGTCTCTTATGTAACTTTACAAAAGCTTTCCCTAGTCTAGTCTTGGAAATTCAAATGAAAGAAGTCTGTGTACTAGATACTATTAAAATTTAATTCCCAACTGGCTTATTGTGTTTGGTATCTGGGGACTAGTTTGTGTTGAGGTTGCCATGTGGAATCTACCAAATGGATGACAAATGGTCATTGATTGAACTCTGACAGCTGAAGTGGGGATTATTTGAATAAAATTGTGCTTCCAGTAAGTATTACACACTTCTTCTTTTTTTTAGTCATTGGCTTGCTTTCATGAAAAGATCCTTTGAATATTTCCACTTTCCCAACAGGATGAAGAAATTCAAAACAACGTAGCGATGTACATCCCCCAGATCTCCAGCATCTTGAACAGCATCCCCCGCCAGATGCTCCTCCTGCTCAAGACCAACGACCTGCTCAGAGGCATCGAGTTCTCCCTCCGCTGTCGGAAGAGCGCCAGCTCTTTCATCAATATGTCCCGCTGCTGTGTGCGGGCACTGGCCGACCACGACCTGACTCTGTGCGACGGCTGGACATGTCGGGCCAGGGTCAGTCTCCGACGTCAGGCACGGCTTCTGACCATCGGCATCTACGAGGTATACATGTGGCTGGTCACGACGTCCATCTACGGCTGGCTGGAGAGGACTCTCATGTCCAGAATTTATTTACTGTCTTCTTGACCATCAATGATGTTATGGATTATTTATCAGATTTTTATTTCGTTAAAAGTTACGTTATTTCAGTTTTCCTTGTCTTCTCTGAATTTTTATTTTGTCATATTCAATTACCCCTATACTGAAACAATGTCACTGTCTCCCTAAATGAATCATCCGGTGATTGTTGGCGCCTCAAAGCATTCAATAGCAGAGCTCGATCCTACCAACATTTCCGATTTACATGAAGGTTATACTCCTACAATCTACAATAAACGATCCAGAAACATGCTACTTCTCAAGAATCCCAACACTCCTTGGGTGACATCCTTTTCTTTGGCATCCCCATCATTTGGAACTCACTACCTTTCCGCATTAATAACATCCTTGTACTAGAAAAATGAAATTACTACTCAAAACCTATAATGTCTTCAAGTCTTCAATAACTATTAATTTCTTCATCTCTATTACTTCCATACTTTTTGTCTTCAAGTGTGCTGCGTCTTGAGCCTCTAGCAGGGAGGATATGTGTGCATTTTAATTATTATTATTTATGTGAAACTAATAATCTATTATACATCCTAGACAAAGATAATTTGTTTGAGAGAGGTTTTGTAAGTTGGAAGAATTATCATCTATGGTAAGAATTTGTGACCTTTCTCAGGATTAACTTGGAATTTTGGCATCAGGCACGGTTCTACGGGGGGCTAGGAGGGGCTGTAGCCCCCCAAAATATTTTTGTCTAGCCCCCCCCAAAAACATGCAAGTGAAAAAATAAAATTCTTGAAAATACTGGATTTTTTCAGTTATTAAGCGCCAATTACATTAAAAAAAACGTGTTGTGTGGGCTGTAATGTGCATGTTTTTCGACCCCTAAATAAGACATATCAGAAGCGAGTGTTACAAGAACCCAAAATATTGGGTCTTCTAGCCCCCCCAAAAAATAATGGCTCTTCTAGCCCCCCAAAAATGTTGGCTCTAGAATCGCACCTGGTTGGCATCCGGTCCATATGGCTGCCTTCTCCAAAAGATGACTCTTCACTGGAAGTGCAAATAGTGCAGGTGTTTGTTTTTAAAATAACCTGTTGACATGGAGTGCAATATTGAATGACAATATTTCAACTTGGGTGGAGAAATAGTCACCATATTGACTTACAAAACGGTGTAAAAGATGGCAGAGATTTAAATGTTCAAATTTGCCTGTGGTCTGGCAATGTTCAATGTTTTGTTCTGGTGCTACTTGTTATTCACAGATTGGTTTGCTGCATGTATCACTAACATGATACATAGAATTAGATGATGACATGATGTTTTTATTTTGGAGAAACTATATCTATGCAGAAAGGCAATGCAGGTGTACTGAGTGGCATTTTTATGACATTATGAAAACTCTTTAACAGTTTCATATTGAACTACACTCTACAAGGGTCACCGTCAGATAAAGAAGTTTTTTAGTGTACCAAAGTTTTTTATGACTGTCTCCTTCTAATAAAATGTTTATTTATGTATTTTAATGAAAATGTACATAATTATTCGCATAATTTTATTTAGGATTTAAAATGAGTGATTGTGGATAATAAATTGCTTACATTTATGGTACATTACCATTATACATACTATTGTAACATATTATTTCCGTTGATCTTGAATTATATAGCCTTTGAGAAAGATCCTGCTATGATTGAAACGTTAAGCCCTCTTAAAGGTACACACTGTGGTAACATACCGAATAGAAACAGAAATGTTCACAGATTTACCTATAACTTACAGGGTATAAAGATAGTGATGCTAGAAACATATATTTAAAGTTTTTCTGCCTGGAATGCTGTATTATCCAGAAAAGAATAAATCCAATCACCAAAATAATTTTTGATCTTTTGAAGATAAAAAAAATTAAAATTGAATTTGTATTTCTTTGACAAAAACCAAAATATGATATACCTTTAACTTAAAGCATTTTGTTATATTTCAGGTCATTTTGGTCTCTTATGCCCGAGTATAATAAAATACATTATTATTATCATGATTCCCCATAGCCTGATTGGTTTCCCTTGTTGGGTTTTACACATCACAGTACGGTCGCATCTTAAGCGCACGGTTCCAGAATAATGATGCTTGCCATCACTCTAAAAATGAATAAGTTCATATGCGGCGTGCGCCAAGTCCATTGCACGCCATGCCACTCTCATTAACGGGACAGCGGAACGGAGTCCCCATAGGCTACTGTCTCTCTTTACACGGAGGTAGGCCTACTGTAGTCGAGTGTTTTTCCGCCGGTCATGTCGTGTCGTCGCTAGGTCTGGACAACCCGTCTATCCGACCGACGCTTTAAACCTATAAAGGGGGACTTCATAGCCGCTGAAAAACATCGTCAACAACTATAATGGCATTAGCGCCGCATACGAAGCGCTTGGAGGCCTGGAAGGTGTGATAAGGTTGTAGGTTCACTGCCAATTAAAGTAATCCAAGTCCTTTAACACCTTTGATATATTCCGTGATGAAAATGATCTTAATTATATTATACCCTGAAACGCCGACAATTTTTGGGACAGATTGTCAGGTTATTAACTTTCCTGATATGAATATTTTCTTTTCCAAGGTGATCTTAATCTGGATGGAAGGGCGGAAAAGGAAGAAAAAATACAAGCAAAATTTAAAACTGTATAATGCTGATTTGTTTTGGTGATACCGGAGCACAATCTAATAAAAAGATGCATCTTTCATCCCGTAAAATACGCAGCTCCTTCAAAAATGCATGATCATGTTGTTTGTTCGAATATGGCTGGAGAAATACCTCTCTTCTTTTTAATGGTTATTAAAGGTACATGTAGTATCATACTTTGGTAAGAAACCAAAACAGAAATGTTCACAGATTTACCTATAACTTTCAAGGTATAAAGATGGTGCTGGTAGAAACCTACCGTTAACAATTTTCCGCCTGAAATTGTGTATTTATCCAGAAATTAGTCAAACAACGACCAAAAATCTTTTTGATCTTTTAAAAGATCAGAAATAATTTCAAATAAAAAGAGAAAAGACTTAAGAAATGCTGTGGTTGTTTTTCACTGTTTTCTCAAAAAGTGGGCACCGGCGTATGGGACTGAAATTTTCACAGATGACTGTTACTTTCTCTGTCTTGATATTTTTGCCCATTAATCTGTATATCTTTGACAAAAACCAAAGTATGATACTACCTTTGAAGGATGTAAAGCCCAGCAAAAGACAAAATAAGAATGACAGCGAAAAAGCCCCATGACGTTACACTCAATTATGGGCGGCCTTGCTTTGTCTTTATTGCAATAGGTAAATCAACATCACATTCCCACTCACATGCTGTTTATTATATACATGTATACACACTGTTTAAAATACCAATAAATATTTGCTATTATAAAGACACTGAATTTATTATAAGGAATATACATATATAGCCTTGAATGGAAGTATATTTCGAATACAAAATTAGATGCAACTATACGATTCACTGCATGAAGGAATAAACACATGTTTGCAATAAAAACAAATGTAACACATCATTGCCAATGGACGTTTCAGCATTTTGATTATAATAATTAAAATAATATTAAGCCGTATAATAATACTTAAGCCCCAAATAAATTTGATTTGGGTGAAAATAATTTCTTGAAAAGGCTGAAATGACCGGCCTCTTCAATGTGACGCCATTTTAATATGAAATCACTCACAGAATACTACAACAGAAGGCAGACATTGTACTTCCAAACTTAAAGGTATACTTTAAAGGTCTTTCCTTTTAAGGGAGCATAAATGATTTGCGTTTTGGCTGAATTTGGTACTTAAACAGAAGTGAAGGTCTTAATCTTCCTACCTTTTTAAACTTTGTTCATCTGGATAGCAGAAATACGGCCAAAACGATCTTGCCCCCTCCGAATCCTTCACGGTTACATCACGCTTTCGTAATGCTAAAACGATCGTTCGGACGAATGATCTTTTTAAAAGACACTAAATCTTGACTTCCTTGAAAAACCCAGCATCTGAAGAACCAAGATTTCCCATGGTGACTGTTTGCACTGTTTACGAACTGATGAGTCAATTTTCTGTCTCAAACTCAATAAATTAGTTTAAGGGGTCTTGCAAATCCTGTACGCTGCCTTGAAGTGCATAAGTCATTCGAATCATCTAGATTTGAAAATGTTTACATTAACATGCACTAACCTGTAAAAATGTGATCAAAATCTGTTTTCGCGTTTTTCGAGAGAATGACGAATAATGTGTGGTTTTCATTTTAAACGTGACTATTATGTGGGTTCCTATTCATGAGTAATTTGTGTGTGTAATCTATATTACTGAAATCGGGATCATCTGGTGCGTTTTGAAGGTATTGCAGATGTAGCGCCTCTCAATGATTTATATTCCACTGGAATATTAAAACTTCCACACAGAAACCGAATAATCTTATTTTGGTCATTACCAATTCTGCACGGTACCTTTAAAACGCTCTCGCGGGAATTTCAAAAGTTGCGTACAGACCTTTCCATTGCACTATACTCAACATTAACCTCACACTATAGTCAAGTTCTCTCTCAAAGGGCAATTATTATAAAACGAACTAAGTAAATAATTCCTCTTATGTATAATTTGATATACAGGGTGTCCCAGAAAAAAACCCCGCAACAATGTGTCGGTAACCATTTTGTTAAAATTAAACTGTTTATCAATTCAAGATTCAGATTTGTGATACAGCCATGTCTTGGCTATCACCATGTAGAATTTAAGCAAAATCGGGCTGAAATTGGCGAAAATATGACCAATTGAAAGAGTGCATGCTCTTAAAACAAATTTGTAGTATTCCAGAATAAGTGGTCAATACACACTTAATGTGTTTTGAAATAAAGATGGGTTTTGAGGTTGGATAATTCAGTCTTAGTTTTCCCCTCAATTTCAGTACAATTTTGCTCAAATTATACATGGTGATAGCCAAGACATGGCCGGTTGTATCACATATCTGAATCTTGAAGTGGTAAACAGTTTAATTTTTATATAATAGTTCTCGACATAAAGTGTTGCGTTTTTAAGGACACCCTGTATAGTCCTACGACATCAGTAGGCCTATACACAATCATTTCTCCAAAACAATAGGCCTACCGCCTACTAAAAAACTATTTAAAAACAAATCATTTTTAACAAACAAAAATTAATAATCGAACTTTTCTCAGCACATGGGGTAAAAACCATCACTTAAATTGATCAAATTGTAATGTATCAAACATAAATTCACAATTAGGTTTAGTCATAATTTGAAATATTGAATCATAATAATTACAAATAAACATCTCATCTTAAGATCAGCTCATAATAATATTTGATTTTATACAAAGGCCACCAATGTTGATCACAATATACATCTATTTTCCAAGCAATCTTATATACTAACGATTTTTATCTTCGTTTACAAAAATCGTTACGAGAAGATACATCGCGCAGCAAAGCATTAAACAGTTAAGCCGTATAATGACGAACATGAAGGCCCCTTCCCCCCTTTTTTAGTAAACCCTACATGTATCTTTTTTATAGGCTTAATAATAAAACAAGCCACAGGGTAAAAATTTCACAAGACCATATCTTGGAATTCTTTATTTGAAGAAGACTTTTGGGTGTCAATTTGTGAAAGCTCTTTGCTGCAAGAAGCTTGTGTTTTTATCAACAGTTTTGCTCCATAATTTGGAATGTCACCTTCGCCCAATTTTCGGACAAATCCGGACTGAACTTTGAAAGACAGGGCTACATAGATGAAACAATGACATGTATGCTCATGTGTAAATAGTTTCATGCAGTTGACAAAAGATATATTCAATGAATTGATGACTAACATGAACTTTTTACACTGTCGTTTAAATATTAAACAAGGTGCAATGTACACTGAGGTGAAACTGACGATGGTTATAATAATAGAGCGATGTATTAATGGAGTCCACACCATTACCATACAAAATGAATTATCACTGAAATGTTGAACTTCAAATTTTAGAATATATCAGACACAAGATTAGTTAGTTATGAAAAGGAGGAATTTGTGCTGTCAAGCTTCACAAAAGACTGTGATTATGGTAGTTTTGGTCGCGTCTAATAAGAGATGAATAATGATTAATGGGATGTGCATTTTGAAATGAAATCCTGTTAGCTGGCAAGTACACCATCCTTCTTATGATTGTCTGACTTTTGAGAACAATGGAAAAAGGTTGGTGTGTCTGCTGCTATTGTAACTCTTGCTATCCCAAACGTCCAACAAATCTTTTACCCAATCTAAAGGGGTGACACATTACTGATATCCTGATAACTTAAAAAAACCCAGACAATTTGTTTTTACAGACTTACTGGTTACAGCAGAATCAACCCATTTCAATTTTTTTCCGAAATCCTGTCTTCTTTGTCTTATTATTATTTGAATAACTAACATCTTATCAGACAGATCAAATTTGAGCCTTATTTTATTTCAGGAGAGAAATTCGTCTTTAATTTTGAAGTATATGTTGGAATAGACCAGTGTGAATGATGTTTTGCGGTCTTGATCAATCAGATGTTATTCCTTGAATCAATATTTTGTTTCGGTCAAACAGTTGTCCTCAGAAAAAAATGAACTCTTAATTTATTTATTTTTAAGAATAGGTCATCCACCCTAATCCTCAATGTGACCAAGTTTGTTTTCTAGCAGACTGGGTTCCGAGCAGGGAACAAATCTAAGGGAACTGGTATCCATGGGCATATTGCGGATACTTACTCTATCCAGCTGGTGTCTGTTGCTTACCAGCTGCGTTTTGGCGCGTAAGATGTCCACGTGGCTACCGTTGATGAGTGAGTTGTCGGCAAGAGAGCACATGTTGCGTATCATGTCCACAGCCCTCTGAAGGCTGTCAATGTGCGCGGCCATCTCACTCTCTTTGTCTTCTTTCTTCTTGTGGAGCTCGGTGATGAGCCGAGCCTGTTCCTCTTGGATGAGGCGCACCCACTCCCGGGAGGTGTTCTGGAGGTCCTTCTGGGCCCGATCGGTGCGCCTCTGCAGGTCCCTGGCGATCTGGACGGTGCACTCGATGGCGGTGGAGAAGACGCCGAGCTTGCGCTTGCACTCGGCCAGAATGCTCTTGATCTCCTCACGCTGCCTCTCGGCGGCTTCGTGGATGGTGGCGAGGCGGTGGGGGGATCTGGCGTGCTCGGTGCGGCTGCAGGTGTCGCAGATGAGGACGTCGCAGGCCTCGCAATACGCCGACACTTCGATGTTGGTGTGCTCGGTGCATGTGTATCTAACGGTGACGGTATCGCAACCATTCTGCTCCGAGGTGCCTTGGTCGCGGCTCGTACCCACCTGCTGGCCGGCCGACAGCCAGGCATGGATGTCCCTCATGACGTGATGGCGAAGGGCCTTCAGCCGGCGGTGGGCCGCCACGCACTCGGCGCACAGGAACTCACAGCAGTTCAGGCAGCGCGACGTGGCGTGGGCCGCGTTCTCATCGTCACAGTTTGAACAGAGGAAAGACGTGTTGAAGTTGCCGTCGGCGGTGATGTCCCCGACCAAGGGCTTCTGCAGGGACGTCACGAGCTCCAGCAAATTAGCAAGCACGAAGTTGTTCTTCAGATCCCCCACCCCTTGTCCAGGCAGGACGGTCTCCCCTCTGCAGGTGGGACACACCACCGTCTCTGTCCCATTCGGTGCCATCTGGTCTAGGCAGTTTTGGCAGAACGTATGGAGACACTGCAAAACCTTAGGATGCTTGAATGTTTCAAGGCATATCTGACACTCCAAGAAATCCCCAATCTTTTCTAAAAGCGAAGAGGCAGCCATTGTGTACAGACATGAACATGTAATTCAGATTCAGCAAGAGCCAGCATCCGTCATCAGCATAGCAGCCTGTTCCACATGGGAGCGCTCGTATTATCCGGCTATGGCAATGAACACGTACACGTTCTGAAGTAAATGCAGTCTAGTCACTCCATGGGTTTTTCGATTATCACAAGTTCACTACTCGCTATCACTATCATTGTGAGTTCAAGGATGCAGGCTTCTGTCCTTGCCTCGGGGTCAACCCATCCTCTCAGGTTTGACAATAACCCCTCCACACTGCCATGTCTCCCCGACCAACCTTGCATTTAATTAACTGGGCATGAGTAGCTAGGCATAGGCATGTCCATCGTTGCGACCCTTAGCATCTGCACATAGCGACAAGACGACACCCTTTATACAAAGATGCGGAACAGAATCGTGAGGACTGATGAAATTTTCACTGACAGTCGCCGAAACACATCCCGTCCAATAATGACTGAGAATATATTCCTCGATATAAACAGGGTGGGACGGCAGCTAAGCCGCATGTACACGTACGTCGCACACTGCGAGTTGTCATGCATGTACGATCCGGTCACCGTGCAAAGAAGATGGCATTTTATGGCTGCCGGCAGCCGACGTACGCATGCATTATAATCTCTGTGCTTTGTAATGATGCTGATTCTGGCAAACCGTAGACAATGTTTTTTGGCGGGCAGCGCAGGCGAACACAGCATCAGCTCGTCTCATAGTCAGCGCGTGTGGGTTACCGTCATCTCGAACCAAATTTCACCAAGCATCTCAATCACACGGCAAGCGATGAACGTTAGCCAAGGGATGAATCATCACGGTTATATGTATGCGACACGAGAGTTCATCCCAAGAACACATAATATCCGAAGGGTACATTATGGAAGCATTCACATTGGTCATGTTCAGCGCTCGAGGCTGGCGACCACTGATATCATGAATTATTGTCAGCTTCGACACACAACAAGAACACGCCCGCCGTGCTCAATCTGTACGTTCCATAGCAATGCACGTTGTCGTGCATGTTTTTCTTTATTCTTGGTATAGAGGCAGCACTAGCAGTGCTAGGGACGTGTGATTTTCGCATGCGCGCCATTGAAGACATTAATTAGCACATAGTCCAGCAGAGTTTTCCTCACGCAAACATAATTATACTGACGTCATGCCAATCTGCACTGATGCTGATTACATTCAACCGAGCGGAATCGGTTGGCTCAGAATTAAATGGGTTCGTGTGGGCATTCGTTGCGTTTAACTTAATTAATTGGCGCAATGAGATGCTTTTGTTTCTTCATCAAAGCAGCTGTCCAATTTAATTGGGCTGTTCACAGTGGTATTGTCCTCGGTTCAAGTGGTTATGAATCAGGCCGGAAATGTGTGCAATTATGACAACTCGCTAATTGGTAATTGCTAATTAAAACGAAACTAAATATTGCCTTAAAATTAATTGCTCCGGCGCTTTTTTTTTTATTTAAGAGTGATGATTATATTATAAGTTCATAAAAGAATCTAAAGGCTGTATGCTCGCAAATACCAACAAACGAGTTTATCCAGTAAAACCGAGTTATTTCAAGCATGAACGGTCCTTTTTAAAGAAATAATAATAGTCACTTAACCTAACCATCGTTTATTCTTAGAATATTATTCTAAGAGTTAAACAACTGTGGTAATTTTGTGATTTTATTGATTAAAAAAATCCGCATCCTCTTTGAGTGATCCCCCATGTATCGTTTCTCGGGATGCAACGCGAATCTTAAATGATACAGCGATTTGAAAAAATATAGTTTAGAAAATAGTTCTTACATCTTTTGCATTATAACATATAGGTAATATCATACTTTGGTTTTTGACAAAGAAATGCAGATTCATCTGTAACAGTCATCTGTGAAATTCCCAGTCCCACACGGTGCCGACTTTTTTTAAAGAAAATGCCCCCAGCATTTTGTTTTATCCTTTCGCCGTTATTTTTGAAGTTCCGAAGATCATAATTGTTTTTGGTAATTGGTTTTACTCTTTTCTGGATAAATACAGCATTTCAGGCAGAAAAATTGTAACGGTATGTTTCAGTACCATCACCATCTTTATAACCTGTAAGTTATAGGTCAATCTGTGAAGATTATTTCGGTATGCTACCAAAGTATGATAGTACGATA
Source organism: Astropecten irregularis (assembly GCA_963971285.1). Classification (NCBI taxonomy): domain Eukaryota; kingdom Metazoa; phylum Echinodermata; class Asteroidea; order Paxillosida; family Astropectinidae; genus Astropecten; species Astropecten irregularis. The sequence goes on along the minus strand of OZ020245.1, from coordinate 6,784,640 downwards.
TGAATGATAGTAACGCATTGACAAACAATGAGGGCCTACAAGTATATTTAAAAATGGAAAAAATGCAGTTTTTACTTGGGAGGGTGAACAGAGGATTTCGGCAAATAAAAATTGCTCTGCAATACGCTGCATGGTAACGTATTTAGTTTTTGAAATTGGTTCAACTAATGTTACGATGTTGGCGAAAACCAAAGCACAACCAAATGAATTTAATCAAGTAAATTTCATCTGAGATCTCAACTTTAATTCTTACTTTCAAGTTCAGTTGTACATTGGTAAGCATCTCTCACATAAAATTTATACCAAATATATTATACCAAGTTTAACACTTATTTCTAACTGACTGAATACTTTGTTTCTGTTGTTTTGGTTTAAATTATGCCAAAATCCGCATATTTAAAAAGGAGAACCTAAACAATTAATAATAAAAACCAAAACGAAGAGACAAAATATTTGCATTGCAAAAAAACAAATACATAATTAATTTTTTCCCCAGAAACTGAGGAAATAAGAAACAATCATTTGCTTAATTTGAATAAAAAATTCCCATTTTTAAAAGAAATGGCGGCAAGAACGCTAAAAGGATAAAGCAATAACCCAAACAAATATTGTAACAATCAATTTCGTATAAAGAGTTTCATGAGCTCAACAGAATCTTCCAGTAAAACATAATAGCAAGCCAAATAGCCATAGCACACAAACTTTGATAGAAAGTCTTCAGACCTGACAATGGACTATGCCAATGTAAATACTGAAATAAAAGTCACACAATAAAATTCTGTCTGTTGAATTGAGGTTTTTGCTGTACCTTCTAAATATTATTTCCTGGGAGAGACAGTGTTTTTAGAACAAATTATATGTATTAAATCAACATTCAAACTCTTTATATCCCCACTGCCCATTTTCCTTTCCACTGATATTTTCATTCGATTCTGTTAGCAAATTCTTATCAAAGGGTCTGAAGCCATGAAAGTTGTTTCCTTGTTCATTATTGAGATAATAAATCACTAATATTTCAAGAATAAAGGGTGCGGTCGTTTAGCTTACACGGGGCAGCCCTGACCTGGGAACGGCCGTGTATACTGCACAAAACGAGCGAGAGGGTGGGGACGAGGTTGACTGGTGTTGACTCATGGAACTAAATGAATGCACTCAATAGTTCTTAAGGTTAGTCGACATTTGCCAGCCATCTTCTACACAACATACTCCATGTAACATAGTCGGACATGTGTACAGCCCAATTTTTCTGTGTCTAAGTTCTGCTCAAGGAACAAGACCTGAGTCACGGCATCACTTCCGTCCAATTCTAGATCTAAGGAGGCTGTTTGATGTAGACACCTTGTATCTGGAGAGATTTACCGGGGGTAGCTGAGGCTGGTAGTCTGGAAAACTGGAACTGCAGTAAGGGAAGAAGGAAACCTTCTCTTAGCTATTGGAGGAAAGTACAGAGGCTCTCACTGACAAATGCAAAATTTTTAATTTATGAAATTGACAGAAGAACATTTAACCTAGGTTTCAAAGAGTGAATATCTTATATAAACTATGAATTCAATAACCCATCATTACATCATAAAGGAAAGGGTTCTCATTTTGTCCTTTGTCTTGGTCCCCCAAACCCCCATCCCACACCCCCCCCCAAAAAAAAAACAAAAAAAAACAAATGGAATAGCCTAATCTCAAGTTTTTTTGTTACATCTGTCCAAAATAATATGGTATAACCAGGGCAGGCCTTCATTTTAATAAAAATAAGGGGAGCTGCAAATCACTCTCCTTAAATCAGCATTGAGAATTAAGGACAGTGATTTGCTCTCACTAACAAAAATCAAGTTTGAGCTGCAAATCCAACTCCGTAAATCAACATAGAGCCTACTCATACTAGTGAATAAAGAGAGCAGTTTGCTCTTGCTAAGTTTTTGCATGTGTCCAGTGTCGGAAAAAGAGCACATGCAAAATTGTGCCTGTCCAGTTGATAAAGATTATAAAAAATATATTACTACTTCGTGCGTATTTTCCGTAATGGGTGATTGTCAACTGGACAAATTTATGTGATTTTTTGGAAAAAGGCAGCTCTCCTTAAATTGTTAAGGAGCTCTTTTTTTCACTCTCGTTGGAAAACATTAAGGAGAGCGGAGGAGAGTGATCACTCTCACTTTCCTTAAAAATTCAGGTTGATACCCATTATGTTAAAATGGATTCACAAAATAATGCTTCAGTCTGACAACATACACAACTGCTGCTCTCGTAATGCAGTGCACAGCAGCAGTTCTTACCTTGGGTGTAGTTGAGCTGCTACTCATGTATCCTAGGCACATTGTCTCAGTGGTGTGAGCCCACACCAACTCTGCAGCCTCCTCACGACGGTGGCAAAGCACAAGAGCGCCCCCTAGCCGCTCCTCATCTGACGCCAGAAATGCAGAGTCTGAATGACACAGCAACGTCATTATGTTTAATACAACTTTTCTTCTTTTTTGTGAGTTAAATGTTGGAGGAAGATGCTATACTCTATGCCGAGGGGATCATTAAGGCTAGCTCAATGTGTGTCTTAATCACTGGCTGTGTCCCAAACCACAGGCAGTGGCTACGAATGACACATCCGCATGCACCTATGACAGCCATTAGCCAATGACTGCAGCCATATCCACAGACTAATGTCTTAACTGTCTTAAAGGTTTACTGTAATCAAATTTCATATGAAGTTAAATATATAGTACTGTTATAAAATGTATATAAATAAAATATATATATTATATATATACAAAAAGGTGGTATTTTAGACCCATAATTTAGCACTCCACTTTTTGCGACGAAAAACCTTGCGTAAGTTATATGCGGAACGCCATGCAGTATACTGTGGTGCGAGCCTATACTAACTCTGTAGGTGACGTCACACTCTATTGTTGCATGGAATGGTTCCATGGGGGACTTTTTTGGGAGGCGGGGCATACATGTACTGATTTTGTAACTTTTTGGTAAAAATTAAGCACTTACATAAAAATATAAATTGATATAGTCATTAATTACCGGTATGTATTAAGCAATAATTTTAAAGCACTTTCACCCCTTTCCAAAATTATTTGATTACAGTAAACCTTTCATTTCAGCCAGATATTTGACACGGCTCCTGTGTTTGTCAAATTTGTTGAATCACTTAAAATTGATCCTTCGACCAGCAGCATAAGGCCGCATATAAACCCTGCCAAGACATAAACAAGATGGTAGAGAATGTCCAAGATTGCTGGGCCAAACCTCAAGACAGCTGCAGAGATACTTACGGAGGAATTTATCCGTGAAGACCCTTTCCACGGCCAGAGCAGTACACTGGTCCGACTGCAGCACACCATCGCAGCATTCCTTGGCCAGCAGGCATTTAACGAGTTGCTCTCCGCAGCCAGAAGTGCTGCAGGCCACAGCGGGGAGGTGCTCGCTGCTGTTCTGTGCCCAACAGCCGCAACCATAAGATGAAGCCTGCAATGGAGTGAAACAATTTTTTATCTCTCCCGAGCTGAAACCAGAGTGGCAATTTGAGATACTGTACAATGGAAGAAGTGCAAAATATTGTCACCCTAGGTCAGTGGTCTCAGTGAAATAGTTAATGGCTTGTGTGGGGTGCTGTGGCCTAGTGGTCTGGCGTACTCAAGGTCTTGTGGTCAATCTACAGATTGTGGGTTCGAATCCAGCCATGGGCTAGTGGTGCTTGCGTTCTTGGGCAAGACGCTTTGCCACATATTGTTCCTCTTCACCCAGGTGTAAATGGGTACCTACAAGAGTAGAGATGGCTTTGTGTGGTTTTATTAGCCTCTGTGCACCCTATGGTAGCACGGGCTGTATACTCCCCAGCGAGTTGAGATGGTTTCAGGAATGTAAATTATGGCCCGATGTCAAGGGATAATAATAATTTGCGCTTAGAAACACAGTACCAGTATTAAGCGCTATATAAATGAGATTATTATGATAATCATTCTAGAATTAGGATGACAGTGTTGAGTACCGTAAAACTATGCATAAGGCCTTAGCCAACTTATTTGGCAAAAAAGATCCAATGCCTCACAGGTCAGCTTGCGAATGGGCCCCTTCACCAAATACACCGATCCAGTAGGCCACGACCACCATAGCATCGGCCAAGCAACGACGCCCACGCGCGCGCGTAATGTATCATCATCACCCACACGCATTGGACTCCGGTTTTGAAAAAAGATCACAATGTACATTTTCCTCTCTTACCAGATCATCGAGAGTCAGAATTACAATGAAAATAAACACCATCAATTTGTAGCAGAAAGATACTGTACTTGTGAAGTTGTGTTACACTGGCAGAGAGCGGTATTGATTGTTTTTACGTAAACGTAAACACTGCTGTAATCAATATAGCATATCGCTAGCATGAGATCTCCAAAATGGCTGCTGCAAATGGTGATCAGATTTTGCGGCAGTGATTGGTCAATGCAAAATAGGGCGGGGCTTAATGGATCGGTCTATTCTTCAAGAAACAGCCTGGCCTTCACAAAATTTGGGCAAGTGCACTTCGGTTATTGTCGGAGGACAACCTCGGGCCAGTGCGATTGGTTAACCTACCTGACCGACTCTGCCTGGGTGCTTGAGGGCAATGCCTCCGCTGGACACAGCACTGCTGACGTTACCCTCACAGTCCACACACACCGCACCTACAGTGTCCAACGGAGATCTTAATACGACAGCAGCAGCGTCCTCAACATCCACAGATATAGGCTGTGCCTAGAAACAAACACAAAATGCTTGATTTCATTGTACTCATTAACCCTCTATTATTGGAGTTTTGTTGTTGTTCCTTGAAATATCTTGTTTGGAAGTTCATAACAGTGCTGTGAGACTCGAGTCCGGTCTTGGACTCGAGAGTCGAGACCAGACACGAGACTGGACTCGAGACCGTTTTTTGCTGGACTTGGTCTCAGACTCGGACTCGGAGGTTAATGACTTGGACTTGGTCTCGGACTCGGGCTCTGTGACTCGATGACTCGGGCCAAGTCCGGATCGAGACCGGCAAATTTCACCAGTTTTGAGCGTATGCCAACTTTATTTCTTACCGCAAAGTCAGTAGCTTTTTGCAATATGTCAAAAACAGATTTCTTAAAGCAAATCTGTACCGAGGCCGGTATTTCAACTTGGTGTCTTTGTAATTTTGAAGAAAAAACAACAAATTGATACAGGTCCATGTGATTTTGATTGATTATGTTATTTTTTGTACATGTGCCGGACTTGGCCTCTTTCTCGGTCTTGCATGGTGTTGGACTCTGTCTTGGATGTGTTGACTTGGTATTGGTCTCGGACTCGGTGTTGGACTTGAATGGACTGGTCTTGGACTCGGTCTTGGACTCGGATTGACCAGACTCAGAGCACTGGTTCATAATAAGCAGTTATCATCAACGCCAAGTCATTCTGAATATGAATTTGGCAAGTGGTGTCTATTAAATGACACTGGACTCTGGAAGCCACTTCCATTTCACATTTCAAATCAACAGGTCACAATTTTGAGCGAGCAAACACGAATAAAGGTTAGCATCAAAAATAGCAATAACATTATTAAGTTCATCTTGTAGTCCTCGGACACAGACAGGAAAAGTACCTCATTATCTGCGATTCGTTTCTTGGTTGGGCACTGTTCTGCCGAGGAGAGTCTCCTCTTGTGTTTCCGGTAGGCTGAGATGGCAGTCTTGGTGAGTAAAGAGCTCGTTGGTGTCTCCTGAATACCATGATCCCGCGCCCACTGCAACGCCCCACTTCCGACCAAGAAGCTGATGGAGGAAGTGAAAAGGAATTGTGGGAAATCAAACAAATGAATAAGCCTATAAAATATTGTTTCAGCTAAGGTATATATATTAAACAAGGTCGACCGTAAAAACGTCACATCTCACCGAAGCATCATTTTGAATAAATTGATTCACACTGTATTGTCAAAAATGTCATATTTTCACCTGTAACTCTCATTCATGCAGGATGTTTGGTGCTAATAACATTGCGTTCAGACTAGGACCTAGTCCTGATTATCAGGGAAAGTCCCAAGCAAACCCATAGTGTGGACGCTTGCCGGGACCTGTTCTGTTGCTCCCGCCAAACATGTTGGGTTCGGGGACAATTTTGTGGTCAAACAGTGGGTTCGTTGCTGACATCGTGCAGCTGTTTTCATCATAGGTGCTCATTGACCTAACACACAGCTGAAACCATTTCAGCCGTAAATTGTCCCCGAATCTGTTCTGTCTGTGCCTCTAATATTACGCAGTGAACACAGAGTATCACTTGCTTTATTCAAGCAGCTGTATGAAATAAGCCCCGCATCACTTATAGGATAATCTGTAGTATCGAATGTGGAAGACTGTGAATGTCTAACCTGGGAGGGATTCGTCCACAGGACAGCGGTCCTTTCATCTGCTCTTGTATAAGAGCTCGGCAAACTTTGATGGGATTCTGCGTACCTGGAATAAACAAAACAATGGCAAAGAAACCTTTCATTGAATTCTGTTTTCCTACACTAGGAAGGACCCTTTAAAAGAAGACGAAACCTTTCCCCTCCCACAAAGAAAAAGGAGGAAATTCCAGACCTGCAGTAGACTTTGTGGCTCTTACAATGTGCCAGTACAAATTCAGATCTTTCTTTTATAGACATGTTTGCAACCAATGGAAATAAGGGATGGTTGTCTTGATCACTTTTGGAACTTGCCTAGGGACACCAATCCCCTCTCCAGTGGCGTCACCAGCCTTTTGAGTCTGGGGGGGGGGGCACAAGGGGGGCACTAGCAATTGTTGGGGGGCACTACAATAATATATATATTTTTTTTTTTCACCAACCCAAATCTCAAATGGGGGGGCACGCGGGGAGGCACAAGGTTTTCAAGGGGGGGCACGTGCCCCCCCTTGGCAACGCCACTGCCCCTCTCGCTTACCTGGTAGAGCCCCTACAGCCCCATACTGCAGGCTTTGCCCATCCATGGCGCTTGCATCACACTCCACATTACCGCACAGATTCAGGTTGGATCCAATGCCAGCATTGGTCAGTGGACTGTCCTGTTACATTACACAGGAGTCAATCAATAAGGACACAATTGAGCTAGGGAAGTAGGGAATAAGTAACAAGCCTAGCAACCTTAGGACTATACCCCATGGAAATTTCAAGTGAGAGATTTGCTGCATAATATTTTATGCAAAATGGGATTCAGACTGGTGCAGCAGTTTTTCCCTCGCCTGTCACATCTGGTGGCCCAGGTTCGAGTCTGTCTCAGCCCTTACTTGATTTTGTGGGTGCTACCTAGAATATTACTCTAGGGTTTCCTCCCACCTCAAAAACATTATGGAATACTTCTCATCACCTTTCCATAAAAGTTCCAGCTACAGTGCCAAGAACACTTTTGAGTAATCCTTGGTTTCATTTATAGCAGATATAAATATCATAATCATCAAATATTCACAAGGGAAACTGACTGAATTTTTAAGTCGTTGAAAGGTGAACAAAGAAAAATTGACTGGGGTGGGAACCACCGACTTCCTGAATACCGTACAGGCGCTCTACCAGCTGGATAGCTCAGTTGGCAGAGCGCCTGTACGGTATTCAGGAGGTCGCCGGTTCAAATCGCGCTCCTGTCAATTTGTTTTTGTTCACCTTTCAAAGATATTACAAAAATAAACTGGTGTTAAATTAATGAAGATTTACCTCAAGAATAGCAACTGCTGCTGTTATGACATCCAATGCACAACACTTTTCATGTATTAACTTCATAGCCTGCAGAAAAAGCAACAGAAATGCCAAATCCAGTTTATGGCTCAAGAATTTAACATAAAGGTTTGACTCATGGCAAGAAGCTGAGACACTGTTATGTTATGATGCAAGTACAAATTCAGTAAATTAAATTTAAAGGTAGTATCATACTTTGGTGGCATACCAAAACAAAAATCTTCACAGATTTACTTGTATTTTTAATACAGGGTATAAAGGTGATGATGGTAGAAACATAACATTAACATTTTTCTGCCTGAAATGCTGTATTTGTCCAGAAAAGTACAACCAGTGACCAAAATTATAAAAGAGAAGACTCAAGAAGTACTGTGACCGTTTTTCGCTGTTTTCTCAAAAAGTGAGCACCGAATGGAACTGAAATTTCACAGATGACTGTTACTGCATCTTCCTTGATATTTTTTGCCCATGAATCTGTATTTCTTTGACAAAAAGCAGTATGATACTACCTTTAACCCTAGCAGGCATTGAGACCACGATTCACCACTCATGGTTTACACAGTGGCACACACACAAGGTCATACACTGTGTGCTGGATGTGTGGTCCGTTGTGGTGTACAGTAAAGCTCCTGTGTGGCATATGTCAAACGTTAGGGTTGATAGACTCATTTGATTTGATTGAATCTTCATACCTGTTTGCAAGCCTTCTTGCAAATATCTTGGTATTCCTTCAGATTCTGTTCTGAATGATACCCTGCTCCTGCAAGAACAAAAACAAACTTTATCAATTTGTAATCATCAAATAACCACTTGGGAAACTGACTGAATTTCTAAGTCATTGAATTTGAAAGGTGAACAAAGAAATATTTACTGCAGCAGGATTAGAACCAGTGAACTCCTGAATACCGTACAGGCTCTTTACCAACTGAGCTATCCAGCCCAACATAGGTGGTGTCCCTCTTCCCTAATAGTCAATTATCCTTGTTTGTTTGGCAGCCAGAACCCATGACACCACCAACGTAGGGCTGGATAGCTCAGGCGCTCAGTTTGTGGAGCGCCTGTACGGTATTCAGGAGGTCCCCGGTTCGAATCCCGTTGCACAAAATTTTTCTTTGTTTACCTTTTAATGATTTATAAACTTTTTTATTATTGACGTCACAATAAATATATAGGCCTCTAAATGCAAAGGGAGACCGGTTGTGTAAGTGAATATTATGGTGACCATAGGACTTATACATCTTATCTAGAATTTAAATACACTTTTTTTACTGTCCAATTTTAATATAAGACAGAGAATGTTCTCAATATGAACACAAGTCAATTTCAAGTTCATCGGTTTGGAGTATGTTTAGAATTTGGCGGAGAGTATCGTGCCATCGGACCGGTCTATATAAGTTCCAATACAGCGGCTTACATTTTTCTCCAGACGTCCTCTGTTGATTCCTGTTGTGCACAAATTAATGATAGTAGTCAGTGGAATTCTTCACTAGTTTTGTTCCATAATCAATTTGTCCTCAATCATTATTATCGTCACATTTATTTAGTGACCAGTTCCCATACACAGCCACATCAGGCAGCCATATCTCCCCCCCACCCCCGCCACCCCCCCCCCCCCACCCCCGGGTTTTTAACGTTTGTGCACAAGTGAAATGATGCCAGCCAGACTGAGCTGATGTGATGGTCGTCAGTGGAATTATTCCCAATAAATAACTAAAATAGGCCTATTTATATTACCTAGATGAACGGCTATGAACCCTGGACCACAATTTGAGTCTCCCATCTTTCCAGGTAGTCTAGTCGCCTACGTAAGCATGGTAAGCAGTACCGTCATCCCGTCTCATAAACACATGGCAATCACAAACAACTCCATGGGCGCCGCCATTGTAAGTTAGATTGGCCCCATGTATTCAGCACACACGTACACACATTGTAAACATACAGGTAGGGTACCATACTTAATTTTTGGAAGAATCAGGTACGAGAGCCTATTTATGCCATCTTCGTAATGATGTGTTTGTTTTTGATGAGTTCGGTCTTTTCCTTACTCCGTGGTTCCAAGGAGGGAGGGGGGGGGGGGGGGGTGGACTGTGGTGTGTGGGTTCAGGGGTTTTGGTCCTTTGGTGTTTTTTTTTTAATCAGAGGCGGTTCTAGGTGGGGGCGGGGCTAAAGCCCCCTTTTTATTTTGTCTAGCCCCCCCAACTTGCTGATTGATCTGTTAAGTACTGTTGTTTTTGGTCTATCTCAATTTAATACTGAACTCAGGGACCACTTACTAACTCCAGGTCTTCAAGCCAATATAATTAAAGTTGCATAGGATTTATTCACTATTTGTATAATATATATGTACATGTTTATTATAATAGCCAATGATTATTCTAGTGTACATGCATGCAATTTCTTTTCATTGTATTGTTTGAAACGTCTGTTTTTTATTGGTCTGCTGTTATAGCACTGAAGGAGAGCAACTGACTAGATAGTGATTAAGTTTGCTTTTTTGCAATCATGTAGGGGTGCTATTTGTTCGTTTTTCATTAAGTTTGTCTCTAATCTAATTTTTATTGTACAGTCTATGTAAGATGTTATCGTCATTCATGTCGTTATTTGATTTACAATGTTGCATGTAACTTCCTGTTTGTATGTTTTCTACTTGTTCCTGCAAAAATAATAAATTAAATTAAATGAAAACAGACATTTTAGCCTGCAAACGAATTTTAGAAGATGTCGTCACGTGAGAAGGATCTAGTCCCCCTTTCCCACAAAAAAAATATTTTGGTCTTCTTTGATTGTGCTGTCAAAATTGTGTATTAAGTTTTAAATGCCTGGGTGTAATGAGAAATTGGTTGAATTATTCCTTCAGTGTGTCATTAATATTCATTTCAGCAACCTTTTCCCTCAATTAAATTGGCCAAAAAATCGGTACATGTACTAAAGAAAATATTTAAAGCCATTTTTCTCACAACAAGACTTTTCGAGACCTTTTGCCAACTTACAGGTCTGCACGCCTGTTTATAGTAATCATCTAAAATAATGCTTCAATTGCTTAAAGATAATTGGTAAAAGGCCACAGAACATCACTCACATTTATGTCTGATTCATCATGTATGTAAAATGACAAACCTGTGAAAAAATTGAGCTCAATTGGACATCTGAGTCACGAGAAAATAGTGAAAACCCGACTCAACTTTTCTTATAAAACATAAAGAATTATTTTGATCTTACCCTCAGATCAAAACTGTTTTTCGGTCCTTGTTTTACTACTAATTTCTGGATAAAAACACCAAGTTCAGTCGGAAAAATTTTAACAGTATTTTTCTACCAGCACCATCTTCATAATCTGTATAGGTATGTTACCAATCCTTTACTGTACCTTTAAAGCGTTTTGTTTGTCTGATAAGAAGCAATTATCCGTGTCGAATAAAAATTTCATGGAAAGTAAAATGACACTAATCGACAGACAGAAGAACTGCATGCACGACTAACATTCAGTCCTGTGTAACAACTAAAGGTTTAACAAATCAATAAGACAAACACATGGTTGAATGCCAAATTGTATTGAAGAATCATTACTCGATTTATTTTATTCGTCGACTTTTATTTATTGTCAACATTGGCACAGTCCATTGTCAGGTCTGAAGACTTTCTATCAAAGTTTGTGTGCTCTGGCTATTTGGCTTGTTATTATGTTTTACTGGAAGATTTTATTGAGCTCCTGAAACTCTTTATACGAAATTGATTGTTACAATATTTGTTTGGGTGATATCTTTATCCTTTAAGTGTGCTTGCCAACATTTCTTTTGGAAATAGACATTTTTCAATTCAAATTCAGCTAGTACTGAATCAGTGTCTGAAAAAATGAATAGTGTATTTTTGATTATTTTATGGTTTGATTATAACTTGTTAGGTTCTCCTTTTTAAAGATATGAATGTTGGCCTAATTAAAGCCCAAAACAACAGACCCAGTATTTAAATGGGTTAACTTGGAATATTCGATATTAATTTTATGTCAGAGGTTTCTAATTCGTACTAACGTAAAACTGAACTTAAGAATTAATTATAAGATCTCAGATGATTAAATGCATTTGGTTTTGGTTTGGTTTTCTTGCTTTTACTGCTGAAGATCGAGGCCCGTCTCCAAGATCATTTTGATTCGGGTTTATATCTAAACCTCCATGAGGACCTGTCTGAAGAATTCCTTTATTCCAGCGTACGTCTCTTCACCAGTAGCTTGGATCTGGTTTTCAGGCAAGAGGAATCCGTACTTTCCGGTATCTCTCATCTCAATAGTGTAGGTGTACTTGGCTCCTAGAATCATGTAGCCAAAGTCTTCACTGGCTCCGGAGGCAGGGTCTGTGTGGGGTCAAGGGAGAGAAGATGAATTGTTGAAAGGTGGAGTTTATGTGTGCCGGCTTAGGATCACAAAATTACAAGACAGTCACCCGAGTCATATTGACCATATCACTGTATACCAGTAATGATTGGTGTTAAAGTCCTCCAAAAAATTGAGTTTGAAACAGAAAATGGACACAACAGTTCGTAAACAGTGCAAACAGTCACCATGGGAAATTTTGGTTCATCAGATGGTGTGTTTTTCACTGGAAGGAAATCAAGATTTGAGTGTCTTTTTTGAAAAGATTGTTCGTCCGAACGATTTAGTAGCATTTCGAAAGCGTATGGTGTATAGGCCTAACCGTGAAGGATTCGTAAGGAAGTTCAAGACCTTCACTTCTGTTTACAGTATCAAATTCAGCCAAAACGCTCATCTTTGCCAATCCTATATGCTCCCTTTATTTGGTTTACCTCATTCAAATGCCCTAAAAATGTCTGAGATCTCCTCAAGTAAAATGCACTGACATGACCCAAGCATGTTGCACCATAGGAAGCAACTTACAAACTACATTATGCTGTATGCAGCTTCACCATCAAAGTTCAGGACCGGGGCTTTTTGTGTACTTCATTAAACATAATTATTGCATTTCTGATGAATCTAATATGAGAAGAAACTTGACCTTTGGATGAAACGTGCTTTCTTGTTTGTTTGCACCGACGCTTCAGATGTGGGCTTAGGTGCTGTGTTAATGCAGGCTGACGGGGATTTGAAATTCCCAGTGTATTGTAACGGACACTTTGGGTAGTTGAGATACCGGCGGCTAAGTTATGGGGCACCGCCGGAGCAGCTGCTCGCATAGTAGCCGAAAAGGTTCGGCGAACTCTGGACTATTGTCCGCCGTGCCCAGTTTGTGATTGGCTGTTGGCGCGCCCGGCGCGCGGGTCGCGCCGGAAGTGTCAACAAGCCTCAGGATGTGGGTTGTATAAAAATGTATCAATCTTTTGTTACTTTGGCGGGAGCCGGAAATGGGTTGGCACTAAGCCAGGTGTGTGATTAAGCAAGCAGTCAGTTGTATGGGTGGGTTTCGATGGATGGAGTGTTGCTTTGAAGAGTTGTCTGAGGCCGGTTGCCAACTAAAATAAAATCAGTTGCTGTTGAATTGTTCATAACAAGTTGCCTGTCTCCCGTCTCTTATTTTGGGCTGGGGGACAAGAACCCACGAAGGAATACGCTACAAATGGTGGCAGCGTCGGGATATTGTTACTTGAACAACGACGAGCACTAGTGAAAAGAACATGGCGAGTTACCGGGATTTTGCCGACATAGAAAAGGCACTCATAGACATTGGAGGATCTCTGGAGAACAGGGGGATCGTCAACCCGCAAAGGAAAAGGACACCCTTGGACACTGAACATCGGCAAAGGCAGGGTGATAATATGCCCACTCCATCGTCAGCGAAAGCAAGGACCACACCTGTGAGTACTAGTTCTCTAGGGGTTAAGCCCCATCAGAAGAGGTCGTCTCGCCTTGACCGGATGTTAGACGACTTGAGGAAGCAGCTAAAAAGGGAGTTTGAAGAATCTGCAGGTGCTGGAGAAAAGATCATGAGTAAGGACCACGTTACTCCATCCCTAGATCCCGTTGCGGCTTTCGACGGCCGGCTCGGCTCGCCCAGTGATGGGGACCGCGGGGTACCGGGAAACCGCTGTTAGCGGTATCCCTGTTGCGACCCCGGATCACCACACTGCGAGCATGGCCGGCCCCGTATCCGCACCGAGGATAAAGGCCCGAGAGTTCGATGGTTCCTCATGCTTGGAGGAGTATTTGGTGCATTTCGAAAGGGTCGCAAGAATCAACAGGTGGAATAAACCCGAGATGGCTGACTACCTACTCGTGGCCCTGAAAGGACAGGCATTAGATGTAGCCTGTTCGTTGTGCAAGGATTCGCAGTCAGACTACACGGAGCTGGTGAAAGCACTGGAACGGCGCTTTGGGTCGGAGCGACAACGGGTACGTCATCGAGCAGAACTGACGTCTCGAAGAAGGCGAGTCAGCGAAACTGTTGCAGAACTGGGCCAAGCAATCAGGAAACTTGTCAGCCGAGCATACCCCGATGGCGGACTGGCATTTCAAGAGGAGTTTGCTATCGAGCAATTCAAGAATGCCCTCGATGACTATGAACTAAAACAGGCTTTGTTCCAAGGTAAGCCTAAAACCCTTGATGAGGCTGTAGAAATTGTGGCCGAGGCTGAGGCCTGGTTGAAGGCTGAAAAATCAGGCCGCTCCCGGGCGGTAAAACCCGCAGATGACGGCGAGGGTAGCAACGGCCAAATTGAGACTGCTGAAATCGCGAAGATGCTTCGAGAAGTATTGGCAACCCTAAACCAGCACAAAAAGACCAACTCTAAGGAATGGAAACCCGGATGCTGGGTGTGTGGTAGTCTGGAGCACTTTCGCAAAGATTGCCCAGTGGCTCCAAAGAATTCACCATCGTTAAACTAAGTGAGGCTGGGCTTACGAGCCAAAGTTCAGCCACAATTGACAACAGGCTCCTCATTGATAGAATACCGGCGGTAGAAACTACGCCGGCGAAGGCAACCCCGCCGGTGTCGGATGCCCCGCTACGGCGGGGTACCCCGCTGGTAAATGTAGCCCCGCCGGCGAATGTGGCCCTACCGTCGGAATTGGCGCCGCCGATGCAGGCAACCCCGCCGGTGTCGGAGGCCCCGCTACGGCGGGGTACCCCGCCGGTGAAGGCAGCCTCACCCATGTCGTATGCTGTGCCAAACTCAGCCAGCCTGCCGGAGTCTACGGTGCAAACAAACACTCTGGAGGCGACGCCAAAGCCAGGTATCTCCGTGCATCAGGAGAACTCATGCGAGCTGACAACCAACAGAGAAACATCAGTATCGTTTAATAGAGGCTCTGGGTTGCGGTCGTCGTCATCAAATGTGGCTGGACTGTACGTGCGAGGGAGGTTGGAGGACGTGAATACAAGTTTCTTGCTGGACACGGGAGCAACGGAAAGCTTTGTGTCAACTCGTCTGTTCAGCAGAGTGGCACCACTACTGAAGCCAACACTCATTCCTCCCGACCGAACATTCCGTCAGGCTGATGGCAGTAAACTGTGCGTAACTGGGCGAGTGAACATGGAAATTACACTGGGAGGATGTAACATATACCACATGGTGTGGGTAGCAGACGTCAGTGATGAGGCAATTCTTGGGCTTGACTTTTTGCGAGAGCACAAATGTACTTTGCTGTGGGAGGAGGAGTGCCTCCAAATTGGCCGTTACAAGATCCCAATGCAGACATGCCCCGGAGAGCCTACAGCTTGCCGTGTCAGAGTAAGAGAGAATGTATTGCTACCACCATTGACTGAAGTCCTTGTTGGGTGTCAGGTTATACTCGATAAGACTGAAACGCCGCCCTCCTGGGGGGTACTTCAGAATAGAGACAAATTGGTCGAAGACAGCAGTTTACTGATTGCCAGCGCATTGGTCGAGGCACGAGACTCCGTGGTTCCAGTGCGGATACTGAACTTGTCATCAGAGCCAAAACTACTCAGGGAGGGCACTGATGCTGCTACGCTGCATCCCGTGGACAGTGTCAAGATGGTTGGAAGCCAACTCCAGCCCGGAAACCTTAACAAGGCACAGAACAAAGAAGACAGTGACGTTGAACGAGGAGTCTTCGAGGTTCCAGAGCACTTGACCGACATGTTTGAGCTGAGCTGCAGTAACCTAGCAACCAACGAGAGGGCACAACTGGCGTCCTTGCTGTGGAGGTACACTGATGTATTTTCTTCGGCAGATGGGGATATAGGCAGGACTAGCATCACTAAGCACCGCATCGTGACTGAAAATGTGCAACCAATTAGACAGAGGCCGAGAAGGGTCCCCCTTAGCCAGCGGGAGGTTGCAGACCGAGAGGTAACTAAGATGCTATCCCAGGGTGTAATCGAGCCCTCTAACAGCCCATGGTGCTCCCCGATCGTGTTGGTAAAGAAGAAAGATGGAACTGTGAGGGTGTGCGTTGACTATAGAAAACTAAATGAGGTCACTAAGAAGGACGCTCATCCACTACCT
Organism: Astropecten irregularis; assembly: GCA_963971285.1. NCBI lineage: Eukaryota > Metazoa > Echinodermata > Asteroidea > Paxillosida > Astropectinidae > Astropecten > Astropecten irregularis. The sequence continues at coordinate 6,768,526 of OZ020245.1, read as the reverse complement.
CTCATCGAAGACAATTTGGATGCACTTGCAGGATCTCGGTTCTTCACAACGCTCGACCTGGCCTCCGGCTACTGGCAGGTGGAGGTTGCTGAGGAGGACAGGGCCAAAACTGCCTTCAGCACAGGGCGTGGTGGACTGTATCAATTTGTGACAATGCCTTTTGGGTTGTGTAATGCGCCATCTACCTTTGAGCGCCTAATGGAGCGAGTGTTGGATGGTTTGCAGTGGCAGGTGGCAGTACTGTACCTCGACGACGTAATAGTGTTTAGCAGATCATTCGAGCAACATGTACAGAGACTGTCCTTGGTCCTGGAAAGGTTACGTGAAGCGAACCTGAAGCTAAAGCCGAGAAAATGCAAGCTGTTCCAACAGGAGGTGGGAGTTTCTTGGCCATGTTGTCTCAACGGAGGGAGTTGCAACGGACCCTGAAAAGGTCAGAGCGGTACGGGACTGGCCACAGCCAATGACGACTTCGGACGTACGGAGTTTTCTTGGCCTTGTCTCATACTATAGACGTTTTGTCAAGGGATTCGCTGAGATTGCACGCCCGCTCAACCGACTCACTGAGAAAGGAAGGGAGTTTACGTGGACCAGTGAGTGCCAGGAGGCATTTGAGGTGCTCAAACATTGTCTGACCTCTGCCCCAATTCTGGCCTACCCAAGCACAGAAGCTGTGTTCATCCTCGACACGGACGCCAGTGGGTTCGCCATCGGAGCTGTTCTGTCACAGATGCAAGATGGTAATGAACGAGTCCTTGCGTATGGGAGCCGATCGCTGACCAAAAGCGAGAGAAACTACTGTGTCACGCGGCGGGAACTGCTGGCTGTGACTTTCTTTGTACAGAAATACCACCACTACCTATATGGGACTCGCTTTCGCATCAGGACAGACCACCGACCCTTGAAGTGGCTACATGGAGTTAAGGAGCCTCAAGGACAGCTGGCTAGATGGCTTCAGAAGTTGAGCATTTACGACTTTGTCATAGAACACCGTCCGGGCAGCCAGCACGGCAATGCCGACGCACTGTCCAGGAAATGTTTCCCTCAATGTGTCCACAAGGCGGAGCGGGACATTCCCAGAGGCACAGAACTGGATGTCGGGAGCTTGAGACCTGGAAATCAGGTTCGAGTGGTCGGACAGCGACCACGATGCAGCAACGCCGCCCCGCCCGCACAGGCCGCCCCGCCGATGCAGGCAGCCCAACCGGTGCAGGCCGCCCCGCCGGTGCAGGCAGCCCAGCCGGTGCAGGCAGCCCCGCCGGTGCAGGCAGCCCAGCCGGTGCAGGCAGCCCCGCCGGTGCAGGCAGCCCCGCCGGTGCAGGCAGCCCAGCCGGTGCAGGCAGCCCAGCCGGTGCAGGCAGCCCCGCCGATGAGGGCAGCCCCGCCGGTGCAGGCAGCCCAGCCGATGCAGGCAGCCCCGCCGGTGCAGGCCGCCCCGCCTGGTGCAGGCAGCCCAGCCGGTGCAGGCCACCCCGCCGGTGCAGGCCGCCTCGCCGCCACGGGAGTTGCGGAACGCACCTACTACAGCTATGGAAGACAGACATAGACCGGCAGTGACACATGTCCAGCAGGAGTTAAGCCTAGAAAATATGGCTCGGCTGCAACGCAAAGACAAGGACTTGAGTGTGGTTCTTTCATGGTTGGAAGGACAAAACGGAAGACCTGCGTGGGAAGAGGTGTCATCCAGGAGCAAGGAGCTGAAGTTTTGGTGGGCTCGCTATGAACAGTTGATGGTAAAACACGGGACACTGTACATCCGCTGGGAGGCTGCCCGACCATCGGACCGCGCCCGACTGAGAATGGTGGTTCCAGTGGATCTGAGATCAACAGTTATGGAACACTATCATGACCAGAAGACGGCTGGCCATCTTGGAGTTACGAAAACATTCTCCAAGCTGTGTCGCAGCGAGTTCTATTGGCCTTCAATGAGACAATCTTCCCGGCGATGGGTTCAGAACTGTCCAAAATGTCAACGAAGAAAGCAGCCGCCGATTGCAAAGCGATCGAAGATGGTGCATTACCAGGTGGGGGCACCACTTGAAAGGGTCGCAGTCGACATTATGGGACCCCTGCCTGTTACCGATCGTGGAAATAGATATGTCATGGTGGTGGGGGATTATTTCACGAAATGGACGGAGTGCTACCCGATCCCCGACCAAAAGGCCAACACTGTAGCGACGAAGCTTGTTGAGGAATACGTGGCGAGATTTGGTGTTCCACTGGAACTCCATTCCGATCAAGGCAGGGACTTTGAATCTGCGCTCTTCAAGGAGATGTGCTCTCTCTTGGGGGTGACGAAAACACGGACTACGCCATACCACCCGCGTTCTGACGGAATGATAGAAAGATTCAACAGGACAATCGAAGCCATGCTCAGTCTCTGGGTTAACAAGACACAGACGGATTGGGACCTTCACTTGGCCTTGTTGACGATGGCTTACAGGTCTTCTGAGCACGAATCAACTAGGGAGACACCTAACGCCATGATGCTAGGCCGGGAGGCATCAATGCCCATTGATCTTCTCGTCGGTCAAAGTTCCCAGGATGAGCCTGCGTTGGCTACTGACTATGCGCAAAAACTTCAGAACAAATTGCGTCTTGCCCACGAGGTTGCCAGAGACACCCTCGGTAAACAAATGCGCTCACAAAAGAGACATTATGATCGTAACGTGAAGCGAGTTCCATACGACAAGGGATCAGTGGTTTGGCTGCATCAGAAAAATCGGATAAAGGGACGGTCTCCGAAACTGGCCCTTGCCTGGACTGGGCCGTATGTCATAACAGACAAACTGTCCGATGTTGTATACCGGATTCAGAAAAGCCCCCGCACGACCCCCCTTGTGGTACACGCGGACAGACTTAAACCTTGTCACGGGATAACCCAGCAGGATTGTGGGTTTAAGCGCCCTTTTAATGCAGACCAGTCACCCCTGCCGGTGCCACGAACTCCGCCAGACCAGTCACCCCCGCCGGTGCCACGAACTCCGCCAGTCCAGTCACCCCTGCCTGGTAACCGCAGCACCGTTGGTACCCGCACACACGGATGCTCCACGCAAACTTGTGCCGAACAGCGCACGAGACGCGGAAGGCCCGTTAGAAAACCTGCGCGTTATTTGCAACAGGTCTATACAGTCTCGACTCCGGAGAGAAACGTGAACATGGACAACCCCGAGGGCTCCGCCGGTGGTTTTCTCTGCAGAACATGTGGCAAGGCATATGCCAGCTTGTACGGCCGGCGCCGGCACGAAAGGGCAGCCCATGATGGGAAGCAGTACGCCTGCAGTGTGTGCGGGAAGCTCTATCGCCGCTCAGAATATGTGTCGAGACACATGAGGACGCATTCTAGCAACGCACCCAGTACCAGCGATGTTCCCGAGGCGCCACCTTCAACGAACAAGTCAGACGATCGAGGCTTGGAGGCAGTGAGCCAGGGGTCCCGAGTGCGCAGGATCACCAGCGAAGGGACCACTGTCACCGAGGGATCCATGGCCGGTGGTACACCGCTCGCACCATCCACAGTGTCGGGCTCACACCGTGCGACCCACCACCGGAAACTCGGCCCCACACCAGCGAGACGTCTGTACAGACGGAGGCGGTACTGATGAGGGAGGAGTTTGTGACACACATGAGAGAGACCACCGATGATCCGTACACCGGGATACGGACGGTGAGGGAGACAGATTCGTCGGGCGTCAGGGAACCGGGAGACATTTGGTGGAGGACATGGCACAGGGACTCCGGCCTACCTGATCAGTAAGCTGCCTAAACAACCAGAAGAACATTTGACTTTGGAAGTTTTATGCCCCAGACAATTTGTATTATAATGATTTCTTCTATGATTGATGTGTTTTCGTAAAATCAGCATTGTTGAATATATCCGCTCGATCTGTGTGAACATGGCTGCCCAGGCGGCTGAGGGGACAGGCATTGGTGTTGCCCGAATTGTTTGGACACCCCTTAAAAAAAATTGAATTGTTGTTCCAAGTTTCTTGTAATAAATAAATTGTTTTCTTCTGTAATCATAACTGTCGGGGGTGGTCGACATGGGGGTCAGTTGTGTCGCTGATTGACGCTGCGTGGGCAGGTTGCGGACCAGAATCAACAACGACCAACTTCTCTTGTGGACACCGATATAATTGTTCATTGTTTCAAAGTTTTCAGTCCGCCTATCCAGGAGAATAGGCCAAATCTAAGGAGGGGGTAGTGTAACGGACACTTTGGGTAGTTGAGATACCGGCGGCTAAGTTATGGGGCACCGCCGGAGCAGCTGCTCGCATAGTAGCCGAAAAGGTTCGGCGAACTCTGGACTATTGTCCGCCGTGCCCAGTTTGTGATTGGCTGTTGGCGCGCCCGGCGCGCGGGTCGCGCCGGAAGTGTCAACAAGCCTCAGGATGTGGGTTGTATAAAAATGTATCAATCTTTTGTTACTTTGGCGGGAGCCGGAAATGGGTTGGCACTAAGCCAGGTGTGTGATTAAGCAAGCAGTCAGTTGTATGGGTGGGTTTCGATGGATGGAGTGTTGCTTTGAAGAGTTGTCTGAGGCCGGTTGCCAACTAAAATAAAATCAGTTGCTGTTGAATTGTTCATAACAAGTTGCCTGTCTCCCGTCTCTTATTTTGGGCTGGGGGACAAGAACCCACGAAGGAATACGCTACAGTATTATGCTAGCAGAAAACTCCTACCACGAGAGGCAGCGTACGCCGTAATTGAGCGTGAATGTCTCGCCCTAGTTTGGGCCGTGGCTAAGTTTCATGTATACTTGTACGGTAGAGAGTTTATACTTGAGACTGATCATCATCCACTAGTGTATCTTGCCCATAGTAAAGTGAACAACAGTAAACTTATGCGTTGGGCAATCAGCCTACAACCATACAGATATCTAGTCAAAGCCATCAAAGGGGCTGACAATGTCGGCGCCGACTATTTAAGTCGATGCCCATCGGAGTAATTGTTTTATATTTAGTGTTTGGCAATAGCCTCTAAGGGCAAGATGAGTTCCCTGTTGTAGTCTAAAACTAGGCAAACATGTGTCAGTAATTTTCTTAAAAGGGAGTAATTGTCGCAAGACAGGTTCTTAAAATTACTGTTTGTGTAAACCCCGTATGATTTGTATATAAAGTACCGTAAGATATTTGTTAAACCTTTGTTATTGTTGTGTGTTGACCCCAGGCTGGGGGAAACAAATTAAGTGTCCGTATTGTATTATGTTAAACCACAGGCTTTATAACTGTACTCGCCACCACATTCCATTAATGTTCAGCTGGCCATGAAGCCCGGCCACTGGTGTTAACTTTAAATGGCCATGCCTATCCTACTTCTGTTATATTATAATGCGTCCTGATGTGCGCCTGGCCTTCCCGGCTATAAAACGGTCTTGCGATTTTGTTGAAAGGTGGAGCACTTGCAGAGTGAACCTAATTTTCCGTAACTAGCCTATGATTGCATGATGCTTATTAAGGCCAATCTGTTTCACTGTAGGGTGTTCCCGTACATCATACGGGGTTTCCTCTACCTGACTGGGTGAAGTGCCGTATCCACCTCCCCTGGGTCTTCTGACCGAAGGCGACGCTCGTCCTCCCCACTTCGAAAAGACCTGTCTGACACTGCCGATCCCTCACACTTATTTTTTATTGACCCACATTTATATTGTACTAGTTTTCCTGTGCTGTATGTATTTTGTTGTCATGTTATTGTTAATTAAATAGTTTATTTTCTGTAGTTTCAACCTTTGTTTTCTGGAGTCTTTTTCCTATGAGTTGGGTTAGCGTGAGTTTGTCTGTCAAGTAGGGCGGCGCAAAGATAATAAAACAGTTCTATGGCAGGGGCAGACAAGATCAGCGAGGAGGTGAGAAGAAGGAGATGGAATTGGATTGGTCATGTCTTGAGAAAGGACAGGAACGATGACTGTGCTGTGGCCCTTGGGTGGACACCTGAAGAAAGACGGAAACGGGGCCGCCCAAAAACAACTTGGCGTTGAATGGTGGAGGTGGAACGGAACTGGGAAGGCTGGAGCACGTGGAACTCAGCACGTTGTGCAGCTGCAGACAGAACTCAGTGGAGGAATGATGTCTTGGCCATGTGTACCTTCTGGCACAGAGAGAAGTATGATGATGATGAGATACCAAAGATTATATAGCGCTACGCACAAGATGGATAACTGACCATAGGGCGCGTGGTAATCGGCATGGAGGCCGCCATTCTCCATACAAATTATACACGAGCCGCCATGTTGGTGTGCAAATAGCGAGTAGTTTATACACGGGGCATATGGCGGCTGGGAGATTGATCAAACTAAGAAAGGGGAGTGTTAGGTAAGATTTTGGCCCGAATTCGATTGAAACGTATTGTTTATTGTAAACAGAAATATTTGACATTGGCGTGAAGCAGCTGAAGTTTGGTGGTTTTCTTGACCTACTTTTGCAAGTATCGCACACATCGCTGATATCATCTCCGACTCTCCGTACGTGGAGCGCGCGCCCCGCCCGGCGCCCATGGCGATTACACGTTCCAGGGAGAGTTCCCCATCTTGCGCATAGCGCTATATAATCTTTGGTAGATACCTAAGTTGGTGAAAATGATGCCTCATTGGTTTCTGTCATGCTATATTATAGACCACAGGCCTACATACACGTTTTATGAATTGTGTGTTTCTGGATACAATCATTATTCATACCAAAGAATATACAATACAATTATATGGATTGATCAATATTGACTGTGAAGGATTACTTACACCAATCACCAGATGTCATGTATTGGTAGGATGTTCCATGAACTTTCCTCAATGCTTCCGTCGAAGCTTTTGCTACACGGTGCTGCAAAACAAAAGACCAAGCAGAAACAGTATCATTAAAGTAAGAATCTCTTCAAGGCGTATTAATATAACTGCTTGGCATGAGCACATTTTTTTTCCATTCCCTTGCCAGGCCACAATACATTGTATTGTAATCATATAGATCAGCCCGGACATCCGGGTACTTCCATTCTCATGAACTCTGACAACCGATGAAAACCAACATCTAGATGGCGCAAGCTACGGAAACTTCACGCACAAACCGTCCGTCGTTGATAATTGTTTTCCGATTATTTTCATAGTTTGTCCTCAGACAATAAGACCTAATCCTTCTTTGAAGTACCGTATAATGAGATTAAACAATCCTGGCAGCTTTTTGTCTTAAAACCCGTACAACTTGCTGCTTTGTTTTCATCTCTCCACGGTCGGCGAGTTGGAATGACGTCACTCCACGCTGAGCTTTAAAGCTTTGATGAAACGCATTCGACATTTGAGTATCGTACATTTCAGTCTTCTGTTGATCCGTAGTTATTTTTGTGCAGAGCGATATTTAGGAGTGTGTTTTGGCGGCTCGAACCATAAGCACGATTCTGCTTTGATTATTGGTTCGGCGTTTTGACGACTTTGGTTCAAGGCGAACGAGAACCGAGCGAAGGGAAGATAGACTGGCTCCCGTCCTACATGTGACTGACGTAGACGTCAGGAGACTACGGTATGGAACGGGAGCCAGTCTAAGGAATTGGTTTACGGTCGGTCAACAACATGGCGGAACGGTAATTGATACCCGCGGTTCCCAGTCTTAGGCCGGAGTGTCCCAATTTTTTTGGGTACGGCAGCAAATTACTGCAGCCGTTTTCATAGACTTGTGTGTTATTTGCAGTCGCAGTCAGAGATTTGGGATACGGCCCTAATTCCGCCATCATCCGCCGCCATTTTTGTTAACATTTTGCAAAACGTTTTAACGCCCTCCCCAACTATGTTTCTGTTCATTGAAAGTGACGACAGAAACGCTTTCCTGGTCACGTGCGCCAATTAAACACGCCCTTTAGATTAATTGGGTAATAAAATTAAGCTATCATGGTGGTATACGTACCAGATCTTTGTTATCCGGTACTTCAGCATTGAAGGAATACGTGTAGCTGAATGGATAGACCCAGTACTGACTGTAACTGTGTATGTCCACGTGAATCATGAAATTTTGACCATTTTGCTTCTTCGATATCAGCCAGTCTGTTACTGCTTTCAGTTCAACGGCTTCGTATGCATACGCTCCTTGGTATGTCTCTTGACACTTATCATTCGAGGCGCTACCTTCAAAAATAAAGTAATGTGGATAATAAAGGTAATATCATACTTTAGTTTTTATCAAAGAAATACAGATTCATTGGCAAGAATACCAAGACATATATAGTACAGTCATCTGTGAAAATTTCAGTCCCATACGTTGCCCACTTCTTGAGTAAACAGTCAAAAACAGACACAGTATTTCTTAAGTCTTTTCTCTTTTATTTTTGATCTTTTCAAAGGTCAAAAAGATTTTCGGTCGTTGTTTTGCTAATTTCTGGATAAAAATACACCATTTCAGGCGGAAAAATTGTAACGGTATGTTTCTACCACCACCACATTAAAGGTAGTACATGTATCATACTTTGGTAGCACAAAACCGAAACAGAAATCTTCACATAGTTAATGGTATAAAGATGGTGACGGTAGAAATATTTTTCTGCCTGAAATGCTGTATTTATCCTGAAAAGAGTAAAAACAATGACTAAAAACTATTTTGATCTTTGGATAAAAAATAACGATGAAAAGATAATAAAAAAATACTGTGGGCGTTTTTCACTGTTTTCTCAAAAAGTGGGTACCGTTATATAGGACTGAAATTTTCTTACGTAATCTTCTTTGATATTATTTTTTGTCCATGAATCTGCATTTCTTTGATAAAAGAGCCGTCAATATTATCATAGAGATTTGTATTGTGACATTAAACTTTGCTTAGCAATTAAGATTGATTCACATTTAATTAAGATTAATCTTAGTATTTGGTGAAATCGACCACAGGCTTCCCTTCTGGCTTGCCATACAGTAGATAGGCCTTTAATGGTTGGCCAGGAAACTAGTCATCAAGCAAATAAAATAATTGCATTTTTGAGTCATTTTGTTTTAGTGATAAGCACAACTAATGATCATTGACAGAAATCTAGTGAATGAATGGAAAATGGACAAATAATGTTTGTTTATACGTTACCCCATTTGTATCCGTAATTTCTGTTCATGTCAATACCCTCGCACCATGGCAAAGCACCGGTGTCCTGCTTGTTCTTGCGCCACATACGATCGCTGTTCGCCTGTTAAAGATAATATCATACTTTGGTAAGAAACCAAAACAGAAATCTTCACAGATTTACGTATAGCTTATTATAGGGTATGAAGATGGTGGTGGTAGAAACATACCGTTACAATTTTTCCGCATGAAATGGTGTATTTATCCAGAAATTAGTTAAAACAACGACCGAAAATCTTTTTGATCTTTTAAAAGATCAAAAATAAAAGAGAAAAGACTTAAGAAATATTGTGGCTATTTTTCACTGTTTTCTCAAAAAAGTGGGCACCGTATGGGACTGAAATTTTCACAGATTACTTTTACTGTATCTTCCTTGATATTTTTGCCCATCATGGAATCTGTATTTTTTAAATAAAAACCAAAGTATGATACTACCTTTAAGTCCAAAATCAAAGAAGAGTAAACAATTGGAAGATTCATATGATTTACGGCTGTACTTCATTTTCCAGCGTCTTCAAAAGTAACTGTATACATTCTAAAAGTCTTCTAAACTGGACATAATTAGGGAAGGATATAGACCGTTTGCCAGTGTGGGTTGTTTCAAACCAGTGCTTATTCCATTCAGTTATGTTGTGACCCTGTTTATGCCTTCGGAAAATGTATGTTCAGAATGACATAAAACTGACATCGGTCGTTCGTTCGATCAAATCAACATTTAGCAATTACCTTTGAGCCCTTTCTCTTGTTACATTGTAAACTAGAACGGTACTCACGGATTCTGGTCTGGTGAAGTGATAACCATCAACGTTGAGAACAGGAATGATGTACCAATCAAACTTGTTGAAGAACTGCCTAACAACACTGTCACCAGCTTTATCCGCATCTACAAACTGGTAACAATGTCATGCGAGAGAGGAAAACGGAAGGAAACATTGGTGACAAATAATAAAAAGTTGCTGCGTTGCACTGGAATCATATGAGAACATAGACGGTAAAGTAAAAACAGAAGATAAAGTAATGAACAGATGTTCATTCCCTGACGGAATGAACACCGAGTTCAACGCCTTTCTATTCCCCTGATGAAGATGCATCACACCGAAAGCTTGGGTGATCTATAACTTTATTGTGCACTGTTTTACTTTATCTTCTATGTTCTCAGGAATAATCGGTTGTCGTGTTTGAAAAAAAAAAACCAGTCCGTGTTTTCGTGCATCCAATAATTAATGACCAATAGACATGATCAAGTACAGTGTTACAGGTTGCTTATTATACACTGTTTGAATTGTAAGGTTCCTTCTAATTAAAGGTTTACTGTAATCAAAACACATATGAAGTTAAATACATCTGTATTGTTATAAAACTCAACCTGTCTATCATTGTTTCTGCTACAAAAATAGTGTATGTAGAAAACGGTATTTTCGGCCAATTTAGCACCCCACTTTTCGCGACGAAAAACCTTGCTTACATACGTCACATGCAGAACGCCATGCAGTATAATGTGTAGCGAGCCTATACTAGTTCTGTATGTGACGTCACTTGCTTTTGTTGAGTGGAACGGCTCCAAGGGGGACTTTTTTTGGGTGGGGGGCATGCATGTACTGATTTTGTAACGTTTTGGTCAAAAGTAAGCACTTAAATAAACATATAAATTTATTTAGGCCTAGTCATGAATTATGTATTAAGCAATAATTTTAAAGCACTTTCACCCTTTCCAGTAAAAACCTTTAAGTACTATTCTTCACCGCCCTGGATCCACAAATATCCAAGTGAGTTGCTTCTTGGAAGAATGAACAGTAAATAACGTAACGTGAACAAGACGTTTGCTGGCCGTACACAGTCAGCTGAACGAAGCAACTCTCTCGGGGCTCTTACCTTCTTGACTAGATTGATGACGGTAGCTGGGGACACCCATTCTCTAGCGTGTATTCCTCCCTGGGTGTACGCTCCGAGGCGACCACTCCCTGTTGTCAGCTATATGTAATAGGAATATGAAAGGTTTTACTGACGGATCATGATAATATCATAGGTGTGACACGGAAGTTTTGTCATGGTAATAAGATTGAATTTCGTGCAGGGGCACGGGGATACGCCAATGCTGGAACCGTTGAACTTATCCGCACGACGAAGTCATTCTCCTGAAGATGAACAGAGCACACTGTTCGAAACGTCGAGATAATACCACCGGTTATTCTCAGAACCCCACACTCTCAGAAGAACTCAGATTACATGATGGCACTGCAAACCTACCTTACTTTTACTACTACCACCATGCATATGCTTCAAGTCTCATTTATGTCTGTCATAACTTGCTGCAAGGAGAGGCATTGCTTTATGCAACAACTCCTAAACATTAATGGATGTCATTTTTACGAGGATACTAAACTCATAGTGTTGTGAAAGACGACTGATATACAAAAAATATCAGCCAAGATTTTGAGTTGTGATTTATTTTGAAAAATCTGCAATGAAAGAATCGCCTTCTCGTCCTACCTTAAGTCCCTTGATGGCACGCCCCTGGAATGATTTGGAAGGCAGCTCGAATTCTTCCACAATCAGAGAACCACCAGAATTTTCCTTTCGGAAATTCGTGACCCAATCGGAGATCTGTTTGGCATCCACGTTGTGAAAATAATATGGTCAATAATTATTAAAATTTAATACATATCTCTGCTAGTGCGACCTCACAAGACCATGCATTTAATTAGGCCCACGTTATAGGCCTATGAGTATTTCAGTGAGGACCGTGAAGGTCATTTTCGCTTTTAGGTCTGAAGACGCTTCTCACAATACTACCTGGGGTCGATTTCACCAAACTCATCTTATTAACTTACTATCAATCGTAGGACTTATGGTGCATTGAAGCCATATGTAGGATATGATGGATTATCCTTCGAGTTACGATCGATCTTTGTGAAAATCGACCACTGCCCGCTGAAATTAGATTTATTGAAGCGGGCTGTGGTTCTGGCCATGATGTGTTTCACACATTGAAACTGTTAAGTTTATATACCATTTTGGAAATATATATCCAGTCGATAGATTTAGTTTATACTCAGTGAAAGTATCTTCATCCTCCCTACAATGCATGATACTGAAGGTCATATTATAGTCAAACTGGCTTCATATCGGTGCGGTATGTGGCTCGGTTTGCGGAAACAACATGTATAAAATCGTTTGTACTTTCGCACTTCTATTTCGCTCGCACTTCTCGTAAGGTCTCAACGTTTCGACAAGCCTGCTCTATAGTCATCATCAGGAGACCCCTTAATAGACTCCAAAATAGAAGTGCGAAAGTACGAACATGGTGTTTCCGCAAACCGATCCACATATACCAATACCAAAGCCTCAAATCTTTCTTGCGTGGCTTCATATCTTATGACAATAAAATTCCCGTGGCCTATAATGAGTACCGGTACCGTACGTTACACGGGAATGGTGCATCGAACAAACTGATCTATGATTTGTCACATTGCTTAATATGGGCCTAAACTCTCAGATGGACCTTAAAAAAAATTAGAAAAAATCCACATTACCTCTTGATAACTATGGTAGACGTTGTAGTTGAATGAGGCCAGGGATCTAGCCACAGGCCGTGACTGTATTGCACGTGTTTCCTCATCAATGCGACTCTGTACATCGTCGAAGTGTAAACTGTACTCGATGTTCAACGAGTTGAGAAGATTCTTGAACTTCACGATATGCTGAGGAGGCACCATGATATCACTCGGTTCGTTGGCCATGGGGGAGACACGCCAGTAGTCAAGCTGTTATCAGATCAATAGTTAAATGACAAATGTATCACTTTTTCTGGCAATTAGTATTGAAGCGATTTCAAAAACTATTTATCATTCAGTGTATTGTAAAGTGTAGGCCTTTTGCCGAAATTCTCGGTGTTTTTCTGTTGACCTGCGGGCATATGAGTTCATTTTTTCATAATTAAGTGGAATGATATACGAAAGATGTAAGATTTTGTCTGAAATAGTTCAGAAATTAACGAAATACTGGGCCTACACATTGCTGCCAAAAATATGAAGTGTTGTTCGACAAAGAAGATGAAAGTTCGTACGTTGGTAAATAACTGCATCTATGTGACATTATTGGTTCTGTCTAGCAATTAAACTTATGAGTCAATAGTTATTATTCATTCATTGATGGGTAAAAGCCACCATGCAATCTAAGGGTCAATTTGGTATACATGTAGTTGTAGCAATTATTTGTGGTGGTATTCACGTTACGTCTGCAGCACATACTGTACTTCTTCGTCACATTATTTAGTTTTACACTTTGAAGGTTTTCAAAAAAGAAATCAATTTACACTTGGAACTTAAAAACTGAACACACCAAGCGATAGTTTAAGGGAAATATATGGTAGTATACACATTATTCATGTTATGTATTAAACACTGCCGGGGCGTTATGCATGCACTAAACTGTCAAAAAATTACTAACCATGGAATTTCTGTCTTAATAAAAACAGGATAAACAAAACCCAAATTTCCATATGTTGTGCATCATGCACCCGTGATTGTTCCTTAGCTATTGTTCGCTGACTATGAATATCAAATGGAAATATGTCGTTAATCCTGTATTCAGACAGAAATGTCATGGGTAGCAATTTTTTCTCCTATAAAGCAGGGCCGTGAAATTGACCCGTGGTCATTGCTATTTATACCTCAAAATTGAAGTCCTTGTTCAAAGCCTGGATCTGATCAAATTGGGCTCTGGAATGTGGTGTGACTCTGAACACCTGATACCTGTGCAGACGATGAAGAGGATTAATATGCATGGAAGAGTAACAATCAACTTAAATCCAAAATGATCTTATTATAATATCATATTAATTAAAAACCATACCAGTCTCGGGTTTCTGCAAATAATAGAATGATGACACCCATGTCATATTGTAAAAGCCTATATTAATCCAAATCATTTTCAGCGAATTGAATTTAATCTTGAAAATACTTTACCGCCTTTCGAATTATAATTGTAAATTTCATTGCAATACAATATGATGCTAGGAATAGACTACAAGACTTTAAAGGTAGTATCATACTTTGGTAGCATACCGAAACAGAAATCTTCACAGATTTACCTATAACTTACAGGGTATGAAGATGGTGATGGTAGAAACATACCGTGAAAACTCCTTTGCCTGAAATGCTGTATTTATCCGGTTGAGAGTAAAACCATTGACCAAAAGTATTTTTGATCTTTCAAAAATCAAAAATAAAAGAAGAAATACCGTGGCCGTTTTCACTGTTTTCTCAAAAGCGGGCACCATATGGGACAGACATTTTCACAGAAGATTATTATCTTCCTCGATATTTTTGCCCATGAATCTGTTTTTCTTTGACAAAGTATGGTATTACCTTTAATATGAATAGGCATAAAGAACATACTGTACTGCGGTTGTTCAATTCTTAGACTAAGACTATCTGGCTGGTTGCCTCTTTTTCTTCTATGAAATGACACAAGACCATAACTCACCCCTCATAACTCTTGCCAAGTGCCATAGCACCCAGCGCAAAGGAGAGCACAAGTATCAATTTCATGGTGTTATCCCGATGCTGTTGAACCACGGACTAATGCCAGCAAACCCAAGCCAGTGGTATTTAAAATACACCTTTCTCTTTGCTTGAAATAACGGTGATCATGGGGGAAGCACGCATGTTCCCACCACGGGACTAGTTACATGTTAAATATATACACCCTTTACACTGTAATTTTATGCTTGACTTGTTTTAAGAGATATTGTTAATTAATAAGTAACAATTCAGGATGGTGTTATCATCGAACCACTATTGACTTTCGTTGTGTAAGGCCTATAGTCAGGGAATTGGCGAGGTTAACATCGGATGTCTGTGGGGTTGAGCAAAATGTCAATAGTTTGCCTGTTTATCGGGACAATTAATGATCTACGGTGAGCCAATATCGAGAACAAACAATATTTTTGATGAATAACTTTTTTTATTAGTATTCCATTCCTAAAACATTAAAATTAAACAAGTTGGGTCGAGCTCGTGTTTCATTCCATCAAATTACCAGGTGTCAAGTTTTGAGGATGTAGGTCTATACTGGGCAGTATGGAAATCCACAGTGGAAGCAAGGTGTTCCTGCCATTCCATTGACTAAACCAAAGATGGACATTTAATTACATGGTGGGAAGCGGCTAGGAGAGACTAATACATTTATAATTAAAGTAACAACCTTTTTTCTTTAAAATTCATTGCAACGAAATCGTCAAAATTTCAGACACTGAGAGATTTCACGCCGTAGTAGTAGGCCAAACATTAATTTTATTAGACATAATAATACTATACCATTAATTTCCCCATAAGTATTTTGTCTATCTATCATGTTGTCTATAATTTTCAATTTGTATGGCAGCTGCTCAACAATTTGCCATCAGCACAAAACCGGCTTCAGTTAGCGTAGGTAGGGCAAGTAAATTTCAGCCAACATTTTGCCAAGGACCTATGAGGTGTGCTTAAGCATTTGTCTGTTGCTGTGTGAAATTGTTTAATGTGTTCCTTGTTACGCGCCGAATTCTGCTACGAGGCTTTTCCCAACTTCCTTGATGGCTTCGAACGTCTCCTCGGCAGTAGCTTTGATCTGAGACTGCGGTAGGAGGAATCCGTATCTCCCCTCATCACGTAGCTCCAGTACGTAGGTGTACTTGGCACCCAAGGTACCGAAGCCCCAGTCTTCGCTGGCACCCGATGCTGCGTCTGTAGATTGTGGTAAGAGGGAAAGAGAACCAAGGCTTCTTTAATAATCAATTATACATCGTCTCCTGAAAAAAAATGGCTTGAGGCGAGGCTTAGTACTTATTTTGCTACCGCCATTTGAGGCCCACAAAACGAAATGAAGGGAAATTTGGCCACATGATGAAGCAGACGAAATGCTCCAGGTCGCCATGTATCTCACGCCCTTCATTTCATTTAGGACACAAAATGGCAGTAGCAAAATAAATCCCAAGCCTAGCCTCAAGCCTTATTTCGTAAAGGTCCCTGGTTTCGGTCAAAGAGGTGCGCTTCAGACGTTAAAGTTCTGCAGTACCACAATCTTATTGATTTGAGTTCGACTAACGGAGAGGCGGAAATCTGACAGGTGCTCCCACATGTCCATGATAGCCGAACCGAGGCAGATTTGATGGTTTCTTCACGGTCGGTCTGATATAAGAATATGCTGGGCTGGTGAGAAAGACGCGGTTCTACGGGGGGGCTAGGGGGGGCTGTAGCCCCCCAAAAATTTTGTCTAGCCCCCCCAAAAAAAATTTGCAAGTGAAAAAAAATATTCTTTGAAAATACTGGATTTGTTCAGTTATTAAGCGCCAATTACATAAAAACGCGTTGTGTGGGCTATAATGTGCGTGTTTTTCGACCCCTAATAAGACATAGCAGAAGCGAGTGTTAGAAGAACCCAAAATATTGGGTCTTCTAGCCCCCCCAAAAAATAATGGCTCTTCTAGCCCCCCAAAAATTTTGGCTCTAGAACCGCGCCTGCGTGGAGTCTTCTCCAACATTGTACAAGATGGAATCGATCCATTCGAACCAAATTGGACAACACGGTAGAAATTGGGTATTTTGAACTGTACCGATTTCTGACCGTTCCTTAATACATGTTTCGACCGTTTTGTTCGTCTCTTTTTGCTCATTAGACCGTGGTCTTAATTGTAAAGTTACTGCGTTGGCTTAGAGCTTCTTGACCTGTAAAGTCACGAAATTAATTTTCGCGCCTTTGTAGGTGATGGGATGGACAGGTTTCGACCCGAAATTGAGAATATTTTTTTATAGATTCTTACACATAGCTTTAGCAGAACCACCCACGAGATACGATGTACCGTAGAGACTCTCGAGGGCCGAGGTGGCACTCTTCGCTACGGTGTCCTGTTGAAGGGAAAAGCCAAAATGTCCTGTTAAAGGCACGCCAATAGACCATGTACACCTTGTACTAAGTGCATCATGGAAACACACCGATGGCTTATTAAAAGTGCAAGACCAAATCGCGCATCTAGCTATATGGTCCGAAAAAAAGATAATGCGGGAAGAAAATAATTGGGTGAAAAATATGTTCTTAACTACAGGTGATTCTGAAAAATAAGAACCATTGCTAGCAACAATAAATGCAAAAGATAAACTTGGATAATCAATTGAAAATAGAATCGAAAAGGTATGTCTAATCCGTACATTTAAATGTTTTCCCGCCTAAATACAGTTAGCATGGAAACCAATCAGCAAGGATTATTGTAACCAACGAAGGTGTGGGTTCACTTACCATATCACCAGCCTCAGCGGGTAAGGGTATCAGGGCCGAGTAGCCCCACGGGTACAGCCAGTACTGACCGTAAGAGTGGACATCCATGTGGAGGTGGAAGTCTTGACCAGACGCCTTGAGCCCAAGCAGCCAGTTGGTCAGGCCGCTCAGTTCGGGCTCGGACATGGGGCTGGGACCGCGGTAAGTTTCATCACATTCTGAGCTGCTGGCACCTCGACCTGAAGCATATACGGTAAACCGGTGTCATTTCAAGGACACCACAACTAGGCACAGGCTGTTTCAAAATCAGGTCATAAGCTAGGGCAGGTTTTTAACTATTGGGGCACGGGTGGGAGCAGGTGCCCCACTGGACAAAAGTGGCCCCTGGGTCCCCCATCCGGAAATCAGATTTGCCTCTCTAACGTCCACTATATGGGGCCTTTACGAAACCTGGCTTGAGTCTAGGCTTGGTACTTATTTTGCTACCGCCATTTGAGGCCCACAAAACGAAAGGGATTGGGCCACATGACGAAGCAGAAGAAAGGCACCAGCTTCGCCATGTATCTCAAGCCCCGTCATTCCATTCAGGACACAAAATGGCAGTAGCAAAATAAATCCCAGGCCAATTAGCCTCAAGCCTTATTTCGTAAAGGCCCTTTGTATTCGGGCGATTCCAAAATATTGCGCCTCCAAGAGTTTGCAAGACGTTGGCCAATCATAATGTGCGGAATCTGTCAACCCTTTCCATATGCATTCGCATTTTGTCGACATTTTCAGTGAATAGTGTTTGGCCAACGGGTTGCAAACTGTACTTGGTGGCGCAGTATTTGGAATCGTCCAGATTGTCTTCGGTGCCGGATGCCCTGCTTGAAAAATAAGAAATTTGACGCTATTACATGTATTATACAATGTACATGTAAAGTTTTACCTCCCCACTGATAGTCGTAGTTTCTGTTCAAGTCAACGCCTCTGCACAATCTTCTGGAATTCATCTGACGGTTCTTGCGCCACATTCGGTCCTAAATATTCCCCATAATGTAAAGGTCATTAAAGGTACAGCATAATTAATTAAATGAAGTTCAATCCCGAAAGTCAGCTAACTCGCCAATTTGAAAATGGAAAAAAAATTAATCCTCCCCGGCGGGGAATCGAACCCCGGTCTCCTGAGTGACAGTCAGAGACACTTACCACTATACTACCGAGGATTGTTAAGAAACAGCGTGAAAAGATAACATCAAAAGATAAAAAAATAATTCCTTGTGGCTACAGCTTTTAAGTGAAAAATCTCTTTTGATCTTCCGGGTCAAAAGCGAAAAAGTTATTAACCAAATTCGTCTAATTTCAACTTTGGTATACCCTCACCAAAGATCATGACACCATCAGTTGGTCATATAATGCACGAAGGAAAGGCTCGTTGGCGGGAAAAGTGGCGAATGACTTACATTTGTCCAGGAATATGAATATCCATCGACATTCAGAGTAGGAACGATGTACCAGTCGAATGCATCCAACATGGCCGTCACGTCTGCATCAGATCCATAATTCTCGGCAAGCTATACAAGGCAATATAAAATCAGACAAAACAATTAATTCGCATCTGATGTGAAACATGCAAGAAGCTTTCACAAAGTTTGAAAACTTGAGGATTTAATTTGACTTTTCACTTGGAACTTTATCTGGCTGTTTCATATCACTGGGGCGAGCCACAATTAACCGCCCATAAGTCCATGAAAATGAGTGTTTTATCATATTGATTGGACATAATGCTAGCCCTACACATAGGGCTGTATAATGGCTCTCTATTAAAATCTGACTCACTCTCTCTCTCTGGCATTGGCGACCAGAGAGAGACAGATTTTAAAAGAGAGCCACTCTACAGCCCTATGTGTGGGGTTAGCCTATACGAACATTTTCTTTGTGTCAGTTGGACTCCTCAATTTCTTTGGAATGGCGCGGGGTTAGGCTGCAGTCAATAAAGGGACTATAATACATAACGTAAAGGGACTCTATGTGCCTTTACGAACTGAGTCTTGAGGCTAGGCTTGGGATTTATTTTCCTACCGCCACTTTAATGTCCTTAATGAAAATGAAGGGCTTTTGGATACATTGCAAAGCTAGGGCCTTTCTTCGGCTTCGTCATTGTGGTCCAGTCCCCTTGTTTCGTTTTGTGGGCCTCAAATGGCGGTAGCAAAATAAGTCCCAAGCCTAGCCTCAAGCCTGGTAATAAAGTCCCTATAAATGACCTAGTATGTGACGTACCTTCTTTGCCATGTTGACCATAGTAGCTGGTGAGATCCACTCTCTAGCATGAATACCACCTTGCATGAAAGCTCCTGGCTTGCCTGGTGCCTTGCGTCCTAGCTATAATGACAGTCAAAAGAAAGAAGACACAAAATCACCTGACAATAATAACTTCCTTAGATGAACGATATCATTATCTAATTTTACACTTTTAGCCTTTATAATTATCATGTATAATCATTAACAGTACAGCTTGATTGTAGAATATAATGTGCCGCTTCAGAATTGTTTGGTACATTATCGGACACGAATAATTGAAAGGTCAAAAATGAGTTCCTTGCTTGTTTTTCTGGGAGACAAATATGTCTTCTGGGATTGCAATCAATGCATTTTTTGTATTTTTTAAAGAGCATACAATAATATTGGCGCGTCAGAGCTTTTATCACACAGACAAAAGAATATTATTGTTTCAATTATTTTGTCTGTATGGTATCAAACTTGTGTCAAAGAAAGAGTGACCTTCTTTCTGACTCTAATGTCACACCGATCACCAGTTGCTTGGATTTCGGTTCCCCGATATGGTGACTAAAACGCCACGGTATTCCACTCATGTTCATACATCAATTCGAAATCGATAGTTGAACATTGATTTAAAACAAGGGAACTATGGCCCTTTACGAAACGATGGATTAGGCTTGGGCTTGGGCTTAGGTTCCGTCATCTAAAAGCTGAAAAATACAGGTTGTGAATTTTCTCAGAGGTTGAAGCTCCGTTTTATTGTTCGAAACAGAGTATGTACTTCGAAACCATACCACAACACCTTTATTTTGATACTTGTTACTTGGATGTAAGAAATGGAGCCGAAACCGGAGCTGGAGCCCAAGCCGAGCTTTCGTAACTTGGCCAATGAAAACCAATCACGGCCATTTTGATTGCAATCCTTGGCATGGGCGAGAACTTCTCAGTGCCGTCTTGAAGCTTGGTGAGCGGTCGAGACCCGATGACGTGCGCCATGACTGGTGGAGTTAGATAGCACCATACCTTGATTGCCTTGATGTCTCTACCCTCGTATGACTTGGTCACCACTATCTCCTCTGCGATACTGCTATACTCGGCAGCAAAGTCAGATACCCATTGCATGAGCTGTGGATTCAAATGCGACCAAAAGGAAACCAATCTGTTGATTTAAAAGCAAACTCTATAGGAACTGTGATGTGTGCTCAATTGTTTCTTTATTGCTCAAATCTCCCATGTTTTCTCCCATGTGCCTGCTTTTTTGTTTGTTTTAAAAGTAGTATCATACTTAAAGGGCGGCTGCAGTGCTTTTTTTGGTCAGGTTTTTTTTTAGTGGCAAGTCTTATTTTGGTTTCAAACCAGCATTTGGTTTTCTTTTGAACGGCTTTGCAAAATGGGGGATTTCCATGCATACTCATGTAGGGAACCAACAGCCAAAATATAATGAAAAAACATAAACAAATGAAGAGGCAAACATGACCACCAGAATGGTGTACAGTGTTTTGATTGGCACATGTTCAGGCCATAATATTCGCATTGCAGAGACCCTTTAAGTAGGAAACCAAACAAGAAATGTTCACAGATTTACCTATAACTCGCAGGATATAAAGATGGTGTTGATGTATTTATCCAGAAATTATATAGTAAAACAACAACCAAAAATCCTTTTTGATCTTTAAAAAATAAAAAATAACGGTCGAAAGATAAAATACTGTGGGCGTTTTTCACTATTTTCTCAAAAAGTTGGCACCGTATGGGACTGGAAATTTCTCAGCTGCTTGTTACTGTATCTGTCTTGATATTTTTGCCAATATATATGCATTTCTTTGACAAAAACCAAAGTATGATATTACCTTTAAACGTTAATTCATTCTGAATTTACCTATAAAGTTATATAATTATTTCTAACCTCTTCGTAGGTATGGTACGTGTTGTAATCAAAGTCTACAGCTTTGACGCCGGCAGCCTTTGGTGAGCGCATCTGGTCCTCGATCATTGCCTGGACGTCTTGGATGTGGACGTCAAAACCGATACCTTGGTCTTCCAACATCTCTCTGAGTTCAGTCTGGTACGGTGGCCGCACCATGACGTCCATGGGATGTCCCACGGCTTGCGAGGTCTTCCAGAAGTCAAACTTCAAATCACGAGGGGGAATATGTAATAGTAATATTCATTACAAGAGAATTAAGGCTCCTCGTAATATTATTTGGTTTATGCCCAAATTCCAATTCATTGTTTTCCTGCAGCATTTCGATGGATTGGTGTAGACCTTTCTTTTGCACCGCCGCTGCAGCCCAAGTTTTTCCCAACCAACATGGCGGAAACTATGGCGAGCCATCAAATCCAGGCATAAAAGATAACCACAATTTAAACACAACGTTTCATAAACATTGCCAAAGATATTGCTGAATGTAATGAAATCAACACAAGCAATATTGACGCTATGTATTTTGTATGCTATGAAAGTTTGTAAAAATTTTGTCACGCCGTCTGTCAAGAAAATGAAATGATTTGCAACATTTGGACGCCCATATACCATGGGGGAAGGAAAATTGCCAACCAGCATGTCAGTGTTTGTAAAATAAAAGAAAAGTCTATTCAATATATACGTTATGTACCAGGTTTTGTACAAAAGTCTCCTCGTGAGATGTCTAGTCTCACTATTATGATTTATTTGGGATTTTATATGTACTTTAGCCATATTCGTCATGGGCCCACACGGCAAGACATTGCGCTTAAAGGACAGAGCATCTGTTACTAACAAACTCAGAATGAAACTAAACTTTGGAGGCGATATGTTTGTGTCCTAATGAACTATCGAGCTGAATGATGAAACTGATAAAAGCAGATGTTCAACAGAAAATGCATTTACCTTTGAAACAAAAGTCTGCTGGAAATTCTGAAGCCATTGCAATTGGTCTTCAGATCGAGGAACTATTCTCAATACCTCGTACCTGAAAAAACAAACAAACACAAAAAACAAACAGCCATAATGGCATATGGTTACAAAATATGAATGGCATTGACAGCTCGAGTAATGATAATCGCACAACTACAGACACAAAATTACTCCCTACGGATTGATATTGATGTTGAGGCATTACTGTTAAGAACTTACCCATCGTATCTTGTCTGGCTAGGGGCGCAGCTTGCCAGCACGGCAAGAGCGGAGAACAACAAGAACCGCATTCTGGTATAGTTGTAGAAAGCGTGTTCAAAATGACATTGGCTCTCCTAAAACAGTTCCGTCCGTTTTATATCAAACGATTAAAGGGCTTAAAGTGGATTAAAGGCTTATACTTTAGCCTATGTCAGGCCCTGTTTGCTCGGCGTATCTGTTTCTCCACAAGTTTTCGATCGTCACAAAATGTTGGTATTAAAGGTGATATCATACTTTGGTTTTTGTCAAAGAAATACAGATTCATGGGAAAAATATCAAGGAAGATACAGTAACAGCCATCAGTGAAAATCTCAGTCCCATACGGGGCCAACTTTTTGAGAAAACAGTGAAAACGGCCACAGTATTTCTTAAGTCTTTTCTCTTTTATTTTTGATCTTTAAAAGATCCCCAAAAAATGTGGTCACTGGTGTTACTCTTTTCTGGGTAAATACAGCAAATCAGGCAGAAAAAGGTAGGTTATAGGTCAATCTTTGAAGATGTCTGTTTCGGTATGCTGTGCAAACGATTTTTTTTATACCAAACTAAACTCAGCCGTAAAACATTAGCAATTATTTTGGTAACAATTGTTTTGACAAGACTGTCAATTATCACCAAAAGCAACACCCATGGAATAGCCCATCAGCAATTATTCAAAGTCATGCAGTTTGAGGACACATAATTGGAACAGTGTTTTCTGGTTTATAAAACATGAAGCTTGAACCTTAATTAGGCTCACTCGCAAAATTTGGGAACTGGGCATTTACAAAAGAAAATAAATTATATCAATGATGAAAAAAAATATTCAATCCTCCCCGGCGGGGAATCGAACCCCGGTCTCCTGAGTGACAGTCAGAGATACTTACCACTATACTACCGAGGATTGCTGATGAAGTATTTAAAATTCTAACATATGAAACAAAATGTAAAAGAAGGAAGTTGTTTCAATTGTGGGTCATTTCACCAGGTTTGGACATGCCTCAAAATGTTAATTTAAATATAATGTAATAATCTTTAAGAACATAATGTGAAACAAAAAAGGTTGCCTAATGATGCTTGCCTCTTCCAGTGGCAGGATCCCTAAAATGGAGAATTTCATGTTGCAGGCGGTGAACTCTAACTATGGGCCTTTACGAAACCAGGCTTGAGGCTAGGATTGGTACATATTTTGCTACCGCCATTTGAGACCAACAAAATGAAATGAAAGGATTGGGTCACATGATGAAGATGGGGGAAAGTCTCCAGCTTCGCCAGCTTCTCAAGCCCTTCATTTCATTTATGACACAAAATGGCGATAGCAAAATAAATCCCAAGCCTAGCCTCAAGCTTAATTTCGTAAAGGCTCTATAACTAGTATATAGAGTATACAAAGATGAGGGTATGTCCATCATGCCAGCTTACTGATAATACTCCTTAAAGGGATTGCATACGTTTGGTAATTTGAGCCTACTGTTTGTTTCAAACCAATATAATTGTATATATATACCATAAAACTAACCTGTGAAAGTTTCAATTCAAAAGGTGGTAGCGTTTTTGAGATTTTGGCGAAAAACTAGAGCGGTTATTTCACGCCAGAGAACAGTAAGTCAATGGCTGAGAAGCGTTACGGCCATAACGCTTCTCAGATTCATAATTTTTGGAGATAAAAAGTGACATATTTTTCCATAACCGCGGTACTTCGAATTGAACGTTTCTCAATATGCATTATACTATCCAAAGCAGCTGTACTTCTCACCAAGTAAGTTTTTATTGCCATAAATTTTCAGAGTCATTACCAAACGTATATGCAATGCCTTTAAAGGTAATATCAGTTTGGTAACAGACCAAAACAGAAATGTTCACAGATTTACGTATAACTTACAGGGTATAAAGATGGTGCTATAGTAGAAACATACCGTTAACATTTTTCCGCCTGAAATGGTGTATTTATCCAGGAATTAGTCAAACAACGACCACAAATCTTTTTAATCTTTTAAAAGATCAAAAATAAAAGAGGAAAAACTTACTAATATACTGTGGCCGTTTTTCACGATTTTCTCAAAAAGTAGGCACCGTATGGGACTGTTTTTTTTCTTGATATTTTTGCCCATGAATCTGTACTTCTTTCAGAAAAACCAAAGTATGGGACTACCTTTAACCAACATGCCGCAAAAGCTGCTAATTATGTGATGATATAACTTATAATATGAATGAAACACAATCCATAGGAAAAAACACTCCTTTTGAACCGGTTACAAAACTGAAGAAAATCCAAAATTCAGCCTTGAATTGTGATTCTTGCGGTTCGTAACTTTTCCACTGAAATGATCCTAGTACTGATAATTTATTTTTTTCCAATGGTTCAATTGGCAAATATCACCTGGTATAAACGCAATGTTGGTTCTCTGAAGTGTATATGCATTTTGTTGTGTTTATATCGTAGCCATTTTGAGTAATAAGACATGTGCACTTCAAAGAAGAAGTCTGAACCCATACCACGTGACCACTTCATTATGTTCACTTTCTGAATATCATTGCCCTTCAAACAGATTCAACACAATTTCACAAACGTTTTTGCACAAAGTGAGGCACATAACTTCAACTCCCAGAATTGCATGGGAGTGGTGCCCCCAAGTACGTAAGTAATCCAACAAGAATCTAAAAATATTTCAATTTTTTTGGCACGGATGCAACGGATCTTGATAAAACGGGTAGGCCTATAAGCCTGATGTCGCGTGGCGTGAGAACTGTACCAACTGTGACACACAGAAGCTTCGGAGAAGTTCGCATATAGCAGGACTATTATCAATTTGCGAATGGCGCAACTTGTCCCACAATACATTTCTTATACACGGCGTATAACTGTATATACCTTTTAATACTGTACATAATAATGCCCGCATTTTTCCTCGACCTGTAACTGCGCGTCATTGTAAGGGGTGCTCAATAGACCTTTCTTTTTATTTGTTTACAAATAATTGTTTACAAAGCTGGTGGGCAATACTTCATAATGGGCGGCCAAATGTTGCAAATCCGTTTCGTCTCTTGACAGACAGACGGCGTGACAATTCAACATTTGCAAACTTTCCATAGCTGTACAAATACATACCATCATTGCTTGTATTGTTGCCATTACATTCAGAAATATCTTGCAATGTTTATGAAACGTTGTGTTCAAATTGTGGTTATTTGTTTATGCCCGGCTTTGACGGCTCGCCATAGTTTCCTCCATGCTGGTTGGCAAAAACTTGGGCTGTGATGTTGCAAAAGAAAGGTCTATTATACGAATCTCATTTTTTCACCAGGTTTCCGTCAGCAAAAAGAAAACAATTAAAAGTTCTCTGCCTAGACCGTCAACAGCTACGAAACCGAGGGCCTGTTTGTTTAACGCACAGGATCCCAGATCTGCGGATCCATATCCACGTCCCAGGCAGGGTACGCTAAAATGGGATCCGGATCAGCAGGCCGATTTGTGATCTTGTGCGTTAAACAAAGTAACAGGCCCCTAGTCACGGCCCCATTCGGAATGGCATTTCATTTTTTAATGTGTACATGATTGTATAATAGGCTTACATGTTTTCTGTAAGATTCTTTCAGTAAAGAAGAGCAACTTCTGGTACTATACAAAGCACAAAACAAAACAAAACAAATGCAAACAAGCCCAACAAGATAACCAGCTGTCGGAAAATAACATCTAATCTCATTGCAACACGCAAATATTAAATTTATGCTTAAAATCCACCTATCAATTCTGATAATTAAGCGTAGCAAACGTCAGCAACGATAACAAAGAGATATACAGAACCTGAACTACAAAAGTATGATAAGCCGCTTATTTGCTTGTTTCAAAATAAACACGGTCATGCTATACCGGAGGGATGAGTGAAATTACCTCATTTTTTCCAGAAAGGTTGCTATCGAGGAAAATTCTGGCCAATTCTTTTTTCTAAAAATAATGTGTATCATTTGGGACAAACTATTAATTATGATTATTAAGGCAATTTGTTTTGTTAAGGCACTTGGCGCTTGTCAGTGGTAGAAGTATAGGAAAATGTTAAGTATCGTGGTTCGTAAAACTCAATGACGAGTAGAACATTAGTCAATAAAAAATACACATTATTGGAAATCTCCTTTACAACAAGTCCTATTGATATAACTTGAGTTCACTAAACGAATCAAGGTACGCGTATTTCTTTTTTTCAAGTGGCTTAAAACTAAACTCAACAAGATAATATCATTCTTGCTGATAGATTTTTCACCGTAATGTTTTTAATTGTTCTGTTTCTTTCACGACGGGAATTAATTTCCCGTCATCATTTAATAATATATTGATACGAATGACAGCTGGATAGTCTGTGACTTGAACAATTGAAAGCAATTTTATCGGAATCTGATGATACTTTGTTGGGAATAATTTGAGACTTTACTGTAGACCACAAGCACTGTGTCAAACGTGTCAAGCACACAACGTAAGACTTTTCAGTAGGGCGCCCTCGTGCGGCGTAAGGTAATGATGGAAGTTCATTGGCCAAGGGGCCTTTTCCAAACCTCGGCTCCGGCTCAGGCTTCGGCTCCGGCTTCGGCTCCATTTCGTGACTCCATTTTTGAATAACAGGTATCAAAATAGAGGATTTTGGTTACGGATTGGAAGTAGATTCTCTATTTTGAACAAGAAAACATAGTTTAAGCACAATGAAAAGCCACAACCTACATTTTCAGCATATGGATGATAGCGCCGGAGCCTGAGCCGGAGCCGGAGCCGGAGCCGAGGTTTGGAAAAGGGCCCTTGAGCGTCATAGATCATGTAAAGGCGGGAGAATTCAACTTTTATGTCTGTCTGCCGTCTGCAATTCTTCGGTAAGTTTGGAATTCGTTTCATTATTATAAGTACTGCTTTTGGTATGTAGAATCTTTATGGCGTTGTGTTGTTTAGGCCACCTAAAGTACATCGATTGTGTAGTCCTTTTTCTACTGTCCCAAAATGAGATTTGTGACTCCGAGAAAATGAGTTATCGATAGGAATTGAAAGAAAGATGGGCATGGACAATCCCACAGACATGGAGGTTAGTGTGCTTATTCCACAGGGATTATTTTAAACCCCCAAAATTTCCCTGCCCTCTTTCCACAAATTTAACCTTGCTAATAAAAGTAATATTGAAGAGGACATCACACAACTGGTCAACATATTTAGGTTAGTTAGTTTACTGTAGAAGTCATGTCTGAAAATAATCCTTGTGGACCAAAGCACACTACTCCCGACATAATGGGCTACATTGTGTTATGCCGGCATTTGGTACACAAAAACATCCCATTCCTATAATAAAAGAGAGTTACACTAGCTACCAAACTTTCACATTCTGTTTGTTTGATATTCCGTGTCAGCAGGCTATAAGGTTTTTGCAAAGTTGGCAATATTTTGTAGACATTTTGAGGGAGTATCAGGCTAGCTAGGGACACACCAATGCAAGTTAAAGGCACACATGCACTAATTTGCCAACTGGCTGCAAAAAAATGTGTTCTTGGTTAAAACAGTATTAAAAACTCCACAAACTGGGAGATTGATTCTAATAGAAGAAGCCGGTTGTTTATTTGTAGTAATTTTGGAGCGGTAAAAGAAACAAATCCACTCTTTAGGCATATTCATATAAGTACTGGGTGATATTGTAAACTGTTTATTCCTTCAGCCGTGTAGCTATGCATTTTAAATGCAGCCTGTGACATCCTCAAACTTTGTGATACTCCAGACAGGGACGTACAGGGACACTACCAGTACATATATTCATTAGCAATAACTGAGCAATAATATTTTGTATTTACATAATTAAATTTATTCAAATGAATAAGTATACATTTCCGGACATCAAGTATTACAATCATTAACTCGGCAGGTTATGAGATGATAACATCCATAGTCATTAGTTTGCCAATCCATGTAACACCTTCATTACCTATGCTTTGAGCACGGAATAATAGATTCATGTATGCAAGTGTGAAACTAAAACATACATGTTTACTGTTTTGTTTGTCTTTAAGTTAATTTACAAAGCAGGTACTTGTGTGAATGGTTTGGTATTGGTGCCGGCAGCCAGCATATAAATTCAGCCCTCAGCAGGTAATAAAAATATCACATCATCACTGAATATTTAAGTAGTTTTTTTTATTAATAGTCAAGCATGCACTACAATTATTTCAAATCTTCATGGCAGACATTTTATTTTCTTGGACTGGGTCCGTAAATGCTACCATATTTCCATGTAAAACAAAATTACAAAACTGTAACTCCTTAAAATAATTATTTTAATGGGCCACACAGATTTTAGAGTTGACCTTTAACACAAGATTTAACACACATTACCTTTGTGGTACTGTTCCAATTTCAAACCTTTGATTAAAAAAATGCATTTCAACAGTCAACTTGAAAGTTTTACTTCAAATATGAAGTATATATATAACTTTAATAATCCATTTGAATAAATCAAGAGAATAATAAGGACTGTCTTGTCCGATATTCCAAATCTAAATCCAATTTTTTTTCTGTTCTATTATTCTAACATTTGCATAAATTGTGCAGTTGAGTAGATTTATCGTGGATCTGAATTCTTACTGAACTTATGATTGATGCCAAAAAGGTCATCTTAGAATTTTCCGCTGTGATTGTGCATTTTTATTCTGCTAAGAATTCGAACAAGAGTTAACAAAGGGTCATATATCTTTAACACCTACAAACATGATGGGAAAAAACAAATCCCAACACATGCAAAGAGGTTAACAAGATGGAAATATGTACAAAATGTACAGTATTATGTTCATTACATTTCAGGCAGACACAAGCCAATATATATGTTGTTTCAGACCTTATGTTCATGAGCTTGCAAAGTTGTTCCAAATAAAAGAACATATAATTACGCTATTTCTGAACTTAGCAGAAATTATGTTGAAAAGGAGTTATGCGTACAAGTTGTCAACAAACAAATAGACAGTTTGATAGTGAATGGTTTAACATGTGTCATTGATAGGCAAAAAAGCTATGTGTGGCAAGGTTTTATGTTGCATAAGTTAAGTTCAGATAATCTAGACTTACTCACAGACATAAGGTTTCAAATTAAAGGAATGAAAAAGGGTTTTTTGGCCAGTAGTGGTCACAATTCCTCATGATTTGTTGGTGCCCCCCTCAACCAAGCTTAACCTTGGTGCACCCCTTGGCCTTCTCTGAACAGTGGACACATCCCAGGTCTAATCCAGCTCAACGCAGACTTTTACACAGCATGAACACGCTATCTAAAAATGAATATAACCTTGCAAAATATAATGCCCTGGCCTTTTGGAAGTAATAGGCTGACACAATGGTAGTCTATGTGAAAGACGCACTCGCGTACAGTGAGCGAGCGTCTATCACTTGTGTGCAGACTTCCTGATTAATTATGCAAGCCAACCCAGCACTGACCTCACTAAGTTTTGACCAATCAGGGGGCATCTAGTATCGTACCGTTTTGCGAGCACATCTATTATACGAAAATAGCTGCTGCCGCGTGTACGCGCGAAAATGACCAATCGACATTCTCCATCACGATCCTGACGGAAATGTTCTCAAAACAGATCTGATTGGCTGATGTGCTGCGTTGCATAAAATGTGCATGCACGCATGTATCAGACGTTCGTATGTAGTGGCACGGAGTAGACAGCATTTCAGGCAGAAAAACTTTCATGGTATGTTTCCACCACCATCATCTTTATACCATGTAATTTATAGGTAAATCTGTGGAGATTTCTGTTTCGGTATGCTGCCAAAGTATGATACTACCTTGAAGCAAAAAGATGTTTAGGGAGGGATAAAATAGATTTTGAACTGTTAGTTTACTCATAAAATTGTTAATTTGTTTTGACTTGGGAGAAGGAGGTTAGAGGCTGAGACTTAAAACTAGGTTTTTGTTCTTTAAACGGTGACCTTCACTAAACCATGTCTGATGACTATGGGCCTGTTTGTTTAATGCACAGGATCACAGATTCTACTGATCCGTACCCTGCATAGGACATTGATCAGCAAATCTGGGATTCTGTGCGTTAAACAAACAGGCCCTAAGCTGCACATTTGTACATTTGTTCAAAAGGACCTATCTGATTCAGTGATGTTTATTACAGTAGCATGCTGCATGATCCTTGTCAGTCACCAAAACCTCCCATATAGTGTCTTCCCTCTACTTCTTCTAGAGCCTTGTCGACTTTGTTGCCTTTCACCGCTGAGATGATTAGGTTGGTGGCTCTCCTGGTTTTTCCATTTCTTCTGACTTGCTGTCTTCACTCTTTTCCTCTGCAAAGACCAAAAACCGTGACCAAACTAAAAAGTTACAAATATGATAGCAAATTAAAAAAAAAAAAAAAAAAGGAGAACATTTTTCTATTGTCTTTCCGGATAAAAATAATTAACTAATTTAAAAAGTATTTTCATTCGAATATAAAAAATTTTTTTTTAACATTTCACACGGACGACCGGATGGTTGGACCGACGGAAATCGGTATTACATAGACTCCTACTGCTTCGCAGCAGCTCGCCAAAATGAGCTCTTTAAAAATGTGACATTCTTCCAAAGTTGAACAATACCTACCAGAATGATGAATCCTCCACAACTCTTCAAAAAGGAAAAAGACAAGAAGGAGCAAATTGCTATAGAAGCACCTTAAAATAATGTCTCAGAATTGAGATCTTACCATAGACCGGGAAGTACAGCGGTAGAAACTCTTCATATATCTCAACGTCATTGTCCATGAACAGGCAGAACACGACCCTTTCAATCTGTAAAAGGATGATTCATGTGTTGGTTCAGTTTCAAATAATTTTGGAATCTAAGAAGATGCTGGATGATCGGGCAGAGGATTCGAACAAATTCAAATGAAAGGACTACTTACATCATTTTTGTCGTTGGTCTCCAGCCAGTCCTTGACAGTTGACAAGGCAACGTGGGCAGCTTCCTCTTGTGGATAACCTGCAATTAAAAGACCCCACCCCGAAAAAAAAAAGAAACGTGGAATAATAATAATAATTTGTTCTCTCATACATCAAAACCAACTCATTAAGTATTCCAAAATTGCCATGGCACGGTGAATTATTCACCGTGCCATTGCAATTTTTTGCAGCTATTGCACAAAATTA
Organism: Astropecten irregularis; assembly: GCA_963971285.1. Lineage (NCBI taxonomy): Eukaryota > Metazoa > Echinodermata > Asteroidea > Paxillosida > Astropectinidae > Astropecten > Astropecten irregularis. Next base: position 6,736,653 of record OZ020245.1, on the reverse strand, counting down.
AGAAATTGAATTCAGATTGGAAAATAGAAAGCAGGCGATGGAATAAGGAAGAGCAGATGACATTGTTGTCTGGTGGAGTCTATCAAGGAAGCAAATGCATGTACAAAGAACTACCTATCATGCAAGGATGTGTTGTCTATATCTCACCGTATATCCCAGTGGATATGCAAGGGAATGCAACCGACTGGATGAGTGGCTCAGGTCGAGTTATTGCAATCTCCTCTTTCTTCACCAGCTTCTCAGATGATTTAGGCTCTGCATTGCTTGTTGCACTTGCCGATTGAGCATCTGGTCGACTCTCCTCCATACTCTTGTCATCTTTAACCCCAGCTGCATTGGATTGTTTCTTGTCATCTGCAGTTTCGGTCTCTCTTGAGTCTGTCCGGGTCCCATCTTCAACATCTCCCTGTCCTTCGTCCTTCTGCTCGTGTCTCTTGACCCTCTGGCCGTCAGTCACATCTTCATCATCCACAATGTTTCCTTCTGCATCACCTTTGGAGGTTTTTTGGCCTTCCGCTGTCTCCTCTGACTCCTTGTCTCCACAGTCAACATCCACCTTGGCCTGCTTGGCATCCGGTTGCCTTTCTTTATCATTGTCAGCCGTCTCGGCCCTGGCAGCGTCCAGCATCTCTAGGCTGGCTATCGCCTCTTGCCTCTGCCTCTGTTTGTCGTTGTGGTCCTGGGCCTTCGTGAGGCAGGTTCTGTAGCAGCTGGCTAGCAGGTCCCTAATCTCCTCAGGGACTCCTGATCTGTTGTACCCCCGCACGATGGGCCCGACCGTGTGTATTACAACTGAGAGAATCAACAGTAAATGCAAGGGTATAAGAATGAATCCAACTTGTTAGTACATGCAATTTCTTTCTGTGTAACCAATGCCACCAATGACATTTGCCTACAAAGACAGTCAAATCATATTCACACCAGCGTTTCTAGCCAAAAGTGAATCAGTCAAATGAAGGCAGGATCAGTACGAAACCGGGTAACAAATTCAGGCAGCCAACAGATAGTTGTGTCATTCTACTAGATCAGGGATCGATTTCACCAAACTCTTTGTAACTTACTATCAATTTTAGGACTTTTGATGCATTGAAGCCCTATGTAAAATAGGCCCCTGGCCCCTACGATGGGTTATCCTTCGTAACTCGAGTTAAGATCGATCGCAGGGCTTCGTGAAATCGACCCCAGGACGCATTTTGTCACGTCGTCCATGGAGTGCAATGGTCCATGATGCTTTAATTTTCTATTTCAGAAACAGACACTGAGTTCATCTTAATCTGATGAAAAACTGTGTATTAGTGCTCGCTGTAACTTTAATAAATGGTGTATTCACCAACGTAACCAAGAATAACATCATAAATCATACCTCATCCTGGAACAATAGCCCAGTTCAATTCATGTATTTGACTATAAAATGCCACCATATACTGCAAATGGTCTGAATGTTTTTTTCTACCACCCACCCCAAATCACCTACCCCACAAAAACCCTACACAATTATTTTGCCACCACAATTTCAAACAGGCAAAAGGGAAACTGACTGGATTAATTTTAAGTCATTGAAAAGTGAACAAGTAAAATCAACCCTCCGGAATACCCTTAATTAGGGACACCCACCACCAACATAGGGCTGGGTAGCTCATTTGGCAAGAGCGTCTGAACGGTATTCCGAAGATCGCTGGTTCGAATCATGTTCCACTCTATTTTCTCAGTTTTCAATGACAAATTTAACATGATACTAATAACAAGCATGCACTTTAATACAACATAAAAAATATACTTACATTTAGCAGGAAGCAGATAGCCTGATAGAGTTCAAATGTGAAAAGGGAAGATACAAAACAAAGTACCATTTACTTTCATTTGTGAGGGTCAATATAAAAAAACACAAATATACAAAATATTTGCTATAAATTATCTTAATTCAGATATCTATGAGCCCATACTGAATGAATGAAAATGCTAGTGTACTAACTACTGATGTGTTATTTTTGCACGTGTTGATAAAATACATTCAAAATCATATGACTTCACTCTTATGTTTGTTATGTCCATGTCACACGAGACAATTTTTACAGACAACTTTAAGACAATCAAATATACTGCATTCAAATGAAAAACCTCCAGAAGCACAAATGTCAGATTTCTGACAGTGTCTCATAATCCCCAATGAAATTATGAGAAAACTGAAAGGTGAAAATTGTCTGACAATGAGATTGCCCCAAAATTATCTCAGAAAATTACCGAAGTTAAGACTTTATAATGTATTTAAAAGCGACATTTATATTTTAAAGCATAGCACTAACACAAGCACTAGCACTAATGTGTACATTTAGCAATACAAACCTATTGGCAAGCCTATGATTTGAAACCAAAAATGTTACAGACTTCCATAAAAATGAGTTTTGAAGGTCAAGGTTTTACTTTCACATTTCATTTATATATCAGAAAAGATTGTGTCTATGACTCACCTTTGCTATTAAAGTGAGACTCATTTTTGTACATAGTTGGCTCAAAAAATAAATTAGCCACTGTCATGGGAAGATGTATTTGCAATGTCAAGGCACTATTCATGTCTTGGCCGATGAGGGAACTCACAGGAATATAAACTGGGGGAAAACGATTTAAATATGAAACTGCATATTTGACCTTCATAAGTTCTTCAGGAAAAATTACAATGAATAATAAATAAAATGCCTGACTTGAGAAAAACTTCCAAATGGACCGGTCTTGAGCTGCCACTTCTGTGTCTTCAACTGACCACCCAGTGTCTAGGAGTGAGAGATCTCTCTGAATGACATCCCTCCATGTAGTTTTAGGCCGACCATGTCTGCGATTCCCATGAGTTGGTTTCCATAGGTATAGCAGTTTGGGTGTTCTCTCATTGCCCATGCGTTGCACATGACCAAACCACTTTAGCCTCAATTTTCTTAATATGTTTGTCATGCACAGACATTTTTAGACAAACTTACCTGCGGTTATCTTGGCATCACCAGTCTCACATCCACTGAGCACTTTGCATTCCTGAAGGAGCTTATTACCAGCCATTCTGTGGATAGCGCCATCAACTATTGATTGCAGCAGAAAAAAAGGAGAAGATAGCCTGTCAGTTTCAAATCATCAAATCTGCGCTTGATGTGAAAAGCTCCATGAAACAGAAGTCAGATGCCGCCAAAATTGATATAAGAATTATTGTTATGAATATTGATGATTTTGGTCGGTAGATAGATAATATGCAAATTAGGCTTGCCCTTCACCGACGTGGATGAGCACTGTATAGATCAGTGCTTGTGAGAGGACGTGAGAAAAAATCTTGGATTCGATTCACCCTGCAGACCCCAGCTAGCTCGGTGGCCTAGCAGGTAAGGCATCTGCACTAGTAAGCAGGAGGTTGTGGGTTTGAATCCATCTGAGCAAGCATGTGATTTTTTCTCACGTGTTTTCACAAGCACTGAGTATACAGTGCTCACCCACGTTGGTGAAGGGCAAGCCTAATTTGCAGAATTATTGTTATTTGACAGCTTCATGTTTTGTTTTTTTTAATTAATGTAACTTTCCAACACAATACCATCTCAAAGTGACGAGTTGCAAACAGCAAATTTTTGTGCTTAGCAGGGCCATAAAATTGGCCCCTAATTGGATGACCGAAACAGCGTGCAACAACTGCTTTTACTTGCTGGAGCAAACTGCAGCAGTCAGCAGAGTTTGGTTTATATGAATGACAGCACTAACCTCCACCACCACCCAGGAGAGATTTGTTGGCAGCATTCACGATGCCATCCACCTCCAGCTTGGTGATATCACCCTGCCATATAGACAGCTTGTTTGACAGGTTGTGTCCCTTGGGTTCTGTCAAAATGCACAGCAATCAACAAAATATTGCATAAACAATCTAAAATGTATTCTTTTAAGAGATTTTTGTACACAGCATATGAAGAGGAACGCCGCTAAAATGAACATTGCGGGATGCACAGATATTGTCCGTTATAGTGGCCTTTCGTTATATTGAACTAATTTAAAGAACAATATTTGGTACATGCATTGCACACAAAAATTGGGAGCCAAGGATGATGTTCGGTATAGCCAAAAGTTTGGTATAGCGGTGTTCGTTATAGTGGCATTCTACTGTAATACTATTATAAAATCTGCATACATTACCTGATTCTGAGGATTGAAAAAAAGAAAGAAAAATTTGACTGAACAATGAAATAAACCTGAGACATAGATCTGTTAATGTGTGGCCCTCTATTTGCATAAATAACTAGCTATAGACCAATCCGACAGCACGATATACTGTCCGCAATTACTGCAATGTCCCCGCCTGCCTTTTGTCCAGCAACAAAAAGAATTTACGCCCCGCCGCACTCTATAATTGCAGGGTGTATGTCCCATGATAAGGGGACATACACCCTACAATATAGAGTGCAGCGAAAGTAAATTCTTTTGATGCCGGGCAAAAGGCGGACGGGGACACTGCAGTAATGGCGGGTGTTTCCTACCTCCATGGTCGCGCCGTCGGATCGGTGTATAGGGTGCCAGTCAAAAGCCATGTAATTCTGTAATAAGTGCTGTGAGGTTGGAAATATCAACCCATAGAAGATGCATAAAACAATCTCTCAGTAATGGTTGCAACATCACGCCCCCTCTTACTTTTCATTGGTTGCATTTCCAGCTGATTCAGGTTGACGTACTCCGGCCAGGTTGATACTTCCCCCAGTGGGACGACCGCTGACCGCTTCCATCTTGCATCTTTAGCTTTCTCCTCTAACGTTTTGTGGAGGTACTCCTCTGTGTAAGACAAACATCAAGATTATAACTAGAACAGCGAAGCTGTCATGGCTCGCTGCAGCTTTATGTGCAGTTACAAACATGATAGCAAACACCCATCCATCACAACCATAAAAAAAATATCAACATTTTGAAACAATAGAAAAAAATTCAACATTTTGAAACAATAGAAAAAACTTCAAAATTTTTCATTTACAATAATAACAACATTATTTTGGACAACACACCAAAGAAAAAATTAAAAATTGGGGTTCAAGCACATAAAAAAACGTTAACATTTCCCGGGGACGGCCCGACGGGACAAACGGTACAACTACATAGGCTTCGCTTTGCTTCGCAGCTCGCCAAAAACAGCTAAGAGTCTAAGGGAGGTGTTTCTCAAGAAGCCTTGACAGCTTTGGAAAGATCTGAAGCAACTGACCAAGTAGAAATTAAAGGAATGTTTGCCCTACAACTGGGTACTTTTGAGTGAACACGACGGAGAATAATTTAAAGGCTACTCAGTTGGAAATTAAATCCATCCTAATATTAACTTTGTATACACGATACTCTTTCAGGACATTTGAAGTCACCATGCATGTATGTACTCCAGTCCTTCATTTTAATAAAAATTAGAAGAGCTGCAAAACACGCTCCTAAAATCAACATCTAGAGAATTTAGGAGGGTGATTTGCTCTCGAAACAAGTTTGAGCTGCAAAATCAACTCATACAAGTGAATAAAGAGAGCAGTTTGCTCTTGCTAAACCAAGTTTCTGCATGTGACTGGAAAAATGTACGTGATGTTTTGAAAAAAGGGCAGCTCTCCTTAAATTGTTTTAAGGAGCTCTTTTTGTCACTCTCCTTGGAAAACATTAATGAGAGTGGAGGAGTGATCACTCTCACTCTCCTTAAAAATCAAGGTCTGGTACTTATGTCTGTTTAGATGCAAGAAATAAGTTGGTCTAAAGGGGGCCATTGGACTGTTTTAGTGTTTTACACTTTAATTTCAAGCCAGTTAGAACAGAACCCATATAGAAACTACTGATGAACTCAGTGCCTTGGACTGACAATGGGATATGGCCTTACCTCTGTTTTTCCTGGCAGCGATAAGTGGATTACCAGTGGAGGTAAATTTGTGGAGGAGGGACATCGGGAAATCATCATGATCATTCCCCTGTGAGCTCATTATTGAAAGGATCCTTCTCGGAATCTGCTCAGGAAAGGAACATGAAAATTACAAATTGATGAGGCCCACATACAAGTAGTACTATCACTAAATACTAAATATTGGATGGTCAGTGCTTGTCCAGTGTCCACCAATATTAACTTCATAAAAAAAATTGTACTGCTGTGCCATTCAATTTTTTGCAGTGAACACCGATTCATTTCATTACATGGCTTGACCAAGTTCCAGTGAATGCCAGACAAGTCTGCAGGATCGCGAGACAACTTGACTCGAGACAAGTCGACCGCGGGACAACTTGACTGACTAGAGACAAGTCAACCGCAAAGACAACTCGATTCCTAGAGAGCTTGATTGCAAAGACAACTCGACTCCGAGACAAGTAGACTGCACTGTGATGCACGCACAGTTTGTGCACGACATGCTAATGTTAGTGACGCAAAAAATTACATGTTCATACTTGGTAAAAAATAGGAAGTAAAAGACCACTTGAGGTTCTGAAAAAGATTGGTGTTCCAAAGACACAAAACACTGTCGCTCAGTGCAATTTGTATGGGTGTCCTTTAAGTTGCCTTTCGCAGTGGCAGAGATATCGGCTTGTCTCGAAGTTGACTTGTCTTTAGGATCGAGCGGTCTCGGAGTAAAAGTGTCCCGTGGTCGACTTGTCTGGTGCCCGTGTACCTGAACTATCATGATTGTGTAAAGAGCATTAGTGTTAACATTAGCGTCGTTGTATACGACAACGTCAGAATTGTAAACAAGGAGTAATATAGGGCTACAGCTACTGAGTACTGCAGCTATGTTGTGAACATAATGTTTGTATCCTTCCTCCATGCTTGTACACTCTCATGCATTCTTCACTGTTTTATTTCCTTTATAGACCCATCAATTCAAATAATGCTTATTTAGACCATGGGAGAAAGAACACATTTCCTCCATGGTTGGGCCTAACATTATAGGCCTAAAAGTAAACCTGGGGCTCCTTCCTCCATGGATGGAGCTACACAGTCAGCTAGGCTCCCCAACTTGGCAGTGTAGTTTACGCCACCCATATTATTTTCAGTATTTATTTGGGTAAGAAACTGTTTTGTTTTCACTGAAATATTGCCGAAATATGTTCATTTTTGATTTTAGGGTTTCAGGACCCATGAATAAATTTGCTTTAAGTAACGAATCTCATTTTGGAACAGAAGAAGGTAAATAAATACTGAAAATAATATGGGTGGCGTAAACTACACTAACCCCCTTAACTTAACGTTAGGCCTACCATGGGCCTACTAAACTTCTGAAGTCTGGAAGTAAAACAATCATGCATTGTGAATTGTTACATTTCTCACTTTCTTTGGATGTAAACAACGAGCAATCCCCAGCGTCAGTGTCACTGTCAGTGAAGCACAGAGTCTACTTTTATTGGCTAGCGTAACCATCTATTTTCCCCACAAAATGGACATCAATTGATGTGCATATGTAGCACCATGGAGGAATGAATCCCCCTAAATTACTCAAATTAGTAATAGTACTAACGTTACGTTAGTACACTAGGCCAGGCACGCCTATTACAAGCCTAGTACAGTTTGCGTTCAACCATAATCGTGATAATAAATCCCACGATACTGCATGCATGCATCATATCATACACACACTGCGCATAATGTGCCTGACCGCACAGTATTCGATAATGGATCATTTCGTCGAAAGTTCAAAGTATCGATACAATGCATAGACTTGTCCCAAGTCGGGTTTCCTTCTCTTCGTATTTCTGATCTATTCCTGAGACATGTACTACGAAAGCCCATTAGTGTCACTTAAAATATATATTTTTTACATACTAATCCATTATTACGGATTAGTATGTCCAAAAATATATATTGCATAGTGCTAAGTTCAATGTATCGGAATACTTCCCATTTTTCAATGATTTTGCTTCAGATGAAATTTAAAAAATGGTTAATTTTTCTAAATAGATCATTAGAATGCAATTTGTGTTTGTTTTCATGTTAAAATCTTAAATTTGGGTCAAATGAAATTAGTTAGACTGGGATTTTGATGACCCCTACACATTCGGGGCGCCTAATCATCTATTTAGAAAAAAATTACAATTTTTCTAAAATCACTGAAAAATGGGAAGTAGAATTACTACGCATTGAACACTGTCACTCTTAGGAATTTTTGCATATATTGTAATACTGAACACTTCAAATTAAGGGTGTTGGTTGTATTTTATCCCCATCACACATTACTTATTTGAAATAAAGCCTACTGCTTGGTGTAATCATTAAACAAATCATACTACAAATAAACATATTTTAGTTAATATGTCATCCATTTTATTCTTTCATTCATACAAAAAATATACTGCATTCAATCAAAGCAATGACAAACGGATAAACACTATTTTTAAAACATTTATGAAAAAAACATATTCATCTTTTTAAAAAAAGTATGGTACTGAATGAGAAAAAGGGAAGGAATACATAGATTTAATTTTTTATAATGATAATAATAGGACATTTATAATGCCCGTCTACTATAATTATTTCCTGAAACCATCTCAACTTCCTGGCGAGTATACAGCCCCGGCTGCTATCAAAGCAAACAAAGGCTAATCAAGCACAGAGCCATCTCTACCCTCACAGGTACCAATTTACAACTGGGTGAAAATGAGAAGCTGTGTGATAAAGATAAGCACCACAAGCCCATGGCTGGATTTGAACCCACAATCTGTACCGGTAGATTGACCACAAGACCTTGAGTCCAACACACCAAACCAATAGTAGGCCACAGTACCTTACTGGGAGCAAATCAAGCCCAATACAAAGGTGTATTCCTGGTGTCAAAAACACCCAGATACTCCCAAATGTGAAATACAGCGTGTCCCAAAATTTCTTTTTTTTAAATCAAACTGTTTATCACTTAAGATTCATCATGTCTTGGCTATCACCATGTATAATTTAAGAAAATCAGGCTGAAATTGGCAAAAATATGAACAATTGAAAGAGTACTCTCCAAAAACAAATTTGCAGTATTCCAGAATAAGTGGTCAATACACAAATAATGTGTATGAAAGAAAGATGAAAATCTGGTTTTGAGGTTAGGTAATTCAGTCCGAGTTTTTTCCCTCAATTTCAGTCCAATTTTGCTAATTCTACATAGTGATAGCCAAGACATGATTGTATCACATATCTGAATCTTGAAGTGATAAACAGTTTATTTTTAATATAATAGTTCTCGACACAAAGTGTTGCGTTTTGGAGCGACATGCTGTATATGGAGTCAATTAACACCAAGTTACTCCCCAATGAATTACATGGAGTCAAACACCCAGTTACTCATAAACAGGAACCAAACTGGTGATTACATTTTTAACAACTGATTGGCCTCATGATGATTTAAAGAATTTACAACAGAGACTTGGAATACACATACAAAATATGCAAAGGCAACACATTGGATTTGAAATGTGCAATGAACAATCATACAAGTATTAAAAATCTGTTTAACATTGTTGACCAAGGGCCTGTTTGTTTCACGCAAAGGATCCGATATTTTGGGATCCTTCTCCTATGCAGGGTACGCTAAAATGGGATCCGGATCCGCAGGATTCGTCCGAAACAAACAGGCCCCTAGTGACAGTCTTTTTAAACAACATCTATGACTCATGAAATACAACTTTGCCGTATTTTTTGGGGAACTGTCCGGAAACTAACAAAGTCTAACCATTAAACAATTGTACAGTGCAAACTGCAGCAATACTCGAATATCTACAAAGAAAGATACCAATTTCAAAGAGCTGCTTCAGTCGGAAAAACAACAACAAATGGCACAGAAAATTGTTTTGGTCCGGTAGATATTAAGCCGAGCACCAGTCAAAGGCAACACAAATTACAAAGCATTTTGGTTGGTAATCCTGACTGCTCAACAATCACTCAACTGCTTTCTGGGTGAAAATTGACATATATTTTTGTGTTGAGCCAAAAGGTTTTGCCAAGCTTTAAACATGTTACCGTCTAAAAGCTATGTGACGGATGCTGCATGCTCACAACTGGTACTTGGCTTTAGCGTGGACATTTGTTGGGCGTCACTTTCTGCTGAGCAACTCACATAGAACTCAGCTCAGTCTCGGCACAGTCAGTCTTCGGGATCAAGGCCTAGCTCCGACATGATGCAGTGGCCAAAGTCCCAAGATGAACATACCAAGTACCTTGCCACACCAATTCAAATCCTTTATTTTTAATCTGAATATTTTCAAGCTTTTGGATGTCATTTGCTAATAAAAAATTAATCCTGGAATCTTGAGCAATAAAACCAAAACCCTAAACCCACCCGAATATTTCAGCTGCTAATTAGTTCAGGGAAGATTTGAGGTTGGGAATCTCTCAGGATCTCTTAAGAACAAAAGATCTCATCAAAGTTTTCAACTGGCATACTCCAGTTGCCATCGGTATGTTTGGGCAATAATTATTCGTTCTCGAGATCACTGCGGTCTTCACAAAGGGCCATTCCATCAGGTTTGGCCATGATGGTGCAGTGCGACATCAGCAACACTTTGCAATATAATGAGTTCACATTTCCAGTTGTACTTTGAATCAAACTGACATCAATCTGTACACTTTCAGGATGAAAGTTCATCATGCCTAACATTAGGGATCTGAATCAAGGATGAACGTATGGAACAAGTTTGCTGATGTTTTTGGGCTCTGTATCAATCATGCTCCTAACATGGTGGAACGACCCACATGATGGGCTTCAATATTGATCACCTAAGAGATGGAGATGCAAGTGAAGGTAGAGGGGCTTGGCTGTCAGCAAAGCTAGCTTCTTCCTCTTGAAATCTGCGGGTTTCTGATATCTAGAAACAAAGAGAGAGAGAGAGAGAGAATTGAAAGGAAAATCAATCATAACATCTTTGACCAAGAATGCTAAGAAAAGAATGGGAGACTTTGGAGAACTGGTCTTTAAGTCAACAGTGCACGCGCACGCGATTGTGAGCATGCTTGCGCGTGCGCTGTTGCCTAGAAGACCAGTTCTCCAAAGACTCCCATTGGGAAGAACCCACTAGTTACTGGCTCTGTTTTGACAGATGCTGTGTGGAGATTTACTGGCTACATAAACATTCAGAAGTTGGACCCTGTGTTGGAGGTCTTGTACGGAGTGATGAGTACAAATGGGAAGAAGACTGGAGTGCAGCATCTTGGGTTGTAGTCTACTCCTCATGGAGCCAAGATGTTAGGAGACATGCTCCTTGGCCCCTCATACACAGATGTTATTGGCTTGAGACTGTGCTAGTTGACCACTGGTGTTATCATGATGCAGATTTGGATATTGAAGAGCGTATCCCAAAGCAACACCAAGCAACACCCTGGTACTTACTAATCTATGTGATAGACGCACTCGCCGTACATACAGTGAGCAAACGTCTATCACATGCGTGCAGATTTCCTGATTAATTGTGCAAGCCAACCCAGCACTGACCACTCTAAGTTTTGACCAATCAGGGGGCATCTACTATCGTACCGTTTGGCGAGCGCGTCTATCAAGAAGATAGCTGCTTCCGCCCAGACGCGCGAAATTGACTAATCAACATCCTCCTTCACGATCCTGACGGAAATGTTCTCAAAACAGATGTGGCTGATGTGCCACGTTGCATAAAATTTGCATGCACGCATGTATCAGAAGTTCGTACGTAGTGACACGGAGTAGAACGGATGATACCCAGACTAGGTACGTACCCCCCTGGCTAAGAAACCAAATGCTGGTGAATCTACTTACAGTTCAATGACGAGTGGTCCCGGTTTGATCTCGTCCATCTCCATGAAGGCAAAGCACTTGGTGCTGATGGTACGCTTCTTCAGCTTGTAGTGCTTAAACTCAAAGAAAATGGCAGTTCCTGTGGGCGCAAACAAGATGCACATAATGGACTTGATTCAAACAACATATTCTAATAAATACCCAGTCATCATATGTAAAGGACAGTGGTTACAAGTTATGCAGAAGTGAATGAAGACAGATTTGAGGCTTTGGGGCCGTCCATAAAGTACGTACGCACGAAGGGGGGGAGGGGGGGTTGTTACCGATGCGTACGCCATGCGTACAGAGGGGGGAGGGAGGGTTAAGGCCAATGCGTACCGTACGCAAACAAAAAATTTGCATAGCATTATCGCGCGAAAAGTGAGGTAAAAAACGTGAACAAAGCACCGGGATTGTTTTGTTTTTTCCTTTTTTTTTCTTATTCAACATAATAAAAAATAGTCAAATACATCTGTAAATGTATAAAAACCTGTTAAACTAATAGTCATTCATTTCAGAATTTGAAAGTGACGTCCCAATAACGGTACCGGCCCGGATTACTGTGACATTTTAATGATGCTAAAGCAAGGCACTACGAGAAGAGAAAAACCTAATATGAATGCGTATGCATACAGGGGGGGGAGTTAGGGCCACTGCGTACGCCATGCGTACAGAGGGGGAGGGGGGGTCAAAAAAGTTGGCATTTCGTGCGTACATACTTTATGGACGGCCCCTTTGCATGGGGGCAATTGGTATGTGGATCGGTTTGCAGAAACACCATGTAAGAATCGTTCGTACTTTCGCACTTCTATTTCGTTCGCACTTCTCGCAAGGTCTCAGTGTTTCAACTAGACTGCTTTAGTCCTCATCAGGAGACCCCAACTATTCTTACATGGTGTTTCCGCAAATGGATCCACATAACAGAAGTGAATGATAGAATAAAATATTTGAATTGTGAGCACCTCGCACTGACCTTTGGGCAATTTCTCCAGAGCTTTCTGTAAGTGGACGTCCACTCCAAAGATGATATATGGGTCTTCCCTCCTGGTGGCTACGGGCGTCTCCTGGGTCTTAGTTACTTCAACACCTTTGCTATCTTAAAGACAAGTCATCAACAGAACTGATATTAAGGGATAAACAACTAGTCTGTGGGCGTTTATGAAGCAGAAGCACAGACTCCGTCTCAGGCTCCAGCTCCATTTCGTGAATCCATTCTGAAAAAACTGCTATCAAAATAGAGGCTTTTGGTTGCGGTTCTGAAGTACGGTAGATTCACTGATTTGAAAAGGCAAACAGAGTTTCAGCTTCAACGAAAAACCACAACCTATAAATTTTAGCATATGGATGTCAGAGCTGGAGCCTGAGCCTAAGCCTCCGTTTCGTAAATGCCCTCAGTCAGATTTAAGGTTTGGTTAATTAATTTCTGTTTCAGGGTAACACCATGTATAAACCTATCTCGAGGGAATGGTTGGGCACTGAGATTCTCTGGTTTGAAAAGGAAAACAGACCTTCAGCTTCAATGGAAAACCGCAAACTATATTTTTAGCATATGGATGTTAGAGCTGGAGCCTGAGCCGCCGATTCGTAAACCCCCCTAGATGTCATCCATCCTTATCCTGCAAAATCACAGATGTTTCAAAAAAGCTTTTTCTCTCTACCAGAGGACAGACACACAGCCTCAGGGAGTCCAGCATTACCTTTGAGGGAGACAACGATGAATGGATCTAGGTATGTGGAGGCATCCTTCAGGCCGATCTTGTCGATGCGGACAACCAGGTTGGTGGTTCCCTTCTCGTGGGGTATCATTGGAAACAACCTCCCTAAGAAGTCCAAGACAACACAGATAAAGACTGAATCTGCTATCATTGTTATTATTTGGGTTATAAAGGCCATCCTCTACAGAATGGGTAGAGGAAGAACTGTCTTTCTTGCTATGCTAAGCAAGGACCTTCTGCAGAATGCATACGACAGAGCGTTTATAGCAGAAAATAATCACGGTTACCGTAGAAGTTCTTCGCTAACCGAAAGTCTTTGCTAACAGATTCCATGAAATAGATTCCATGTATAGCAGTGCCTGTAAGCACAAAAATAGGCTGTAACGGATTCCATGAAATTGGGCCAAGGGGCCGATTTCACTAACGCATTGCGATCATCGTAAAGTCCAAATCCATCGCTAAACAGAAAATCGATCGCTACTTTGCGTAGCAATTTTCCGTTTAGCGATGGATTTGGGCTTTACGATGATCGCAAAACGTTAGTGAAATCGGCCCCTGGTCTATCTATATAAGATCTGACACTCCACTTAATTAGACCTACCCATACCTAGTGGCTTGATCCCTGGGTATGACGTCACTTCTGCCTTGTTGCTGTCTGGATCTTCCTCCTCATCATTTTCAATCTCCTCGCCTTCCAAGTCCAGTTCAAAGTTCCCGGACTGCACTGGGGGCCTGTATATGACAGTCAATACGCAAAACGCATAGTTTCAAATATCGAATGCTGGCTATGAATGGATATCATAATGCCATGCTACTGGGAGTGGCTCCTTTCATACATAACCCGAGAATACAAATGAGTGCTTAGTGACCAGGTCTCACTGATTCTGGCTGGCTAATTCAATGGCAGCTGTCCATCTCTTGATGACATAGGCCCGGTTCATCAAGCATTACAGTTCTGCCGTTTAACCAAACCGAGTTTGACTGAAGAGAGGCAGAAATCTGACCGTCAGACTGACTGAGCTGTCGTGTCGCAGGTCCTGACTCCTGACCCTGTGTATCCCAGCTTGTTTGTTATAGTGGCATTCCACTGTAATGTGTTAGTTATCTGTAAGGTTTATTGTACATGTATGTTTTTAAATGTTTTTTCTTATGTAAAGGTCAAAGAGTTTCCCTGTTGGGATAATCAAGTTGTTATTCTATTATACCATATTCTGTATTCATGCTTGCATATGCATATATCAATTTGTTGGTCTTGCTTGTCTGTTTGTTGGTTCATCTAAAGTACGTCTCTTCCTTGATCTCACCTAAAGAGGGCAGCATCAGCTGGTACAGCGACTGGAAACTCAGCCTGGGAAGTGGACAGTAGATTTTCAAAGGCTACAAAAAGAAACACAAACTTATTATTTGTATGTTTTCCAGTGAAGTTTTTCACAAAGACGACATTGCATCAGTAAGGAATATTTCACCACAGGAATATAACCATGAAAATAACAAAAAGTTGGCAATCAATCCAAGACTACACAATGATTGTTTTTTATTTACCCTTACCAATCCTGCATGACTACCTTTAAAAATGAGTCAAGTGCTCCGAGTGTGCTTATGCAGAAAATGGGTAGTAAGTATTTTGCATGCTCTGTTAAATAAAGTCACAAGCAGCAATTAAGTGGATAAGTAATTTAATAAATAATGATACTGCTCATTATTAAGCTGATACAAAGTGCTCAGCAACTAGCTGAAATCAGACTGTGAGAGATAAGATTCTGGTAGATATGCAGCTGTGTCAATGGGAGACTTTGGAGGGAGAACTGGTCTTCAAGTGAACAGCACACGCGCACGCAATTGTGAGCATGCGCGCGTTGTTTTGCGCCTGCGCTGTTATGAGTGCGCGTGCGCTGTTGACTTGAAGACCGGTTCTCAAAAGTCTCCCATTGTAAGACACACAATGGGACCCCCGGGAAAGGTGCATCATGGATGGGTCATTTACCATACATTCCAGATGCAGGGGTATCATCATTGAAGCCTTTGGTCCGTCACAACATTGACGGATGGGTGCATCAATATCAGTTAGTTTTAACTCCATAGACTTGTGTGTATCATTGAAGCCTTTGGTCCGTCACAACATTGACGGATGGGTGCATCAATATCAGTTAGTTTTAACTCCATAGACTTGTGTGTAAATTGCGCTGCACACTCAGGGTTGCCTTTGCCAATGGTTGGTCCGTCACTAGGACAGTAATGGTTTGTCAGAATCACTGAAGACATGGTGTATCACAAAACTGACTAAGTGTTCCGTCATGGTAGATGAATGTCTGTCATAATAAGGACGCTGTGGTCCGTCATGTTACATGAAAGCGTGACGCACATTGAACAAGTGATGCACCATTCCCGGTCCTATAGTCCTATAGTACGACTTACAATTGACAGCTGCATTAGGCCTTCCTTAATACTCCTAATTGAGAAACAGCCACATTCTACCAGGAACCAAGACCTACCAGAATCCACTTTCTTCAGCTCTTCCAAAGAGAGTCCTTGAGTGCTATCTGGTGACTGCACAGTCAGAAAAAAACCACAAGAGATAAAGTTTATTTCATCACAATCATGCAAGTACAGATCATAACAATGATCTGCGAAGATTACTTTTTTAATCGCCAAATAAACCGCAAGGGAAACTGACTACGTTCATTCAAAGTCAATGAAAAGTGAAGTTAGTGAACAAAGAAAAACTGACTGGAACCGGATTTGAACCTGTGTCTCCCGGAATACTATACCAGAGCTCTAACAACTGAGTAATATCCAGCCCTATGTTGGTAGTGACCCCAATAGTCAATTATCTGTGTTCGTTTGGCCGTCAGAAGCCTTGAAACCACTCGCATACTGCTAACAAAAATGCTTTATGGCAGTTAAGTGTACAGTTTAGTTTAGATTTCATTGTGACATTGACACTCTTGAGAAAAAGATCGTTCCTGACATTCCAGAAAGATATTAACAGATAACAGGGAAAAGTAAAATAAAACCTGCTCGCGTCGTATGTTGTTAAAAGATTGGGAGCTTTATCACAGGTGAAATATATTAAACACACTTTTAAATAGCTCCTGCTTTATAGATGAAACATATAGTTTTGCATTACAGCATGCAGTGACAATTAAACGAGTACAAGCAAAAAACAAACTCCAAAATCCAGTTATATACCTGCAGTGCCTTTCCTCTTAGGTCCAAGCAAGCAGCAATCTTGGCCATGGTTCTCTGCAAAATATCATCACAAATTCTAAAATAAGTGGCTCAGTCAATACAAATGGAAATTGTTTGGAAGAATGGAATGATTAACAATGATACAATTTGATCCTCTTATTGCTATATTTGAACTAAATTGATTGGCCAACCATACATGACATGAATGCACACATTTTTAAACTACAACTGACATTAATTATAAATGCAAGTGCACCTTATTTAAAACTTTCATCAACATGAAAACAAACTTCAATGAACAAAATAATAATGACTATACACTCATTTGACTTACATTTCAATTGATGCAAAAGTTAAAGGTAGCTTCATACATTGTGACAAAGAAATGCAGATTCATGGGCCAAAAATATCAAGAAAAATACAGTAACAGTCATCTGTGAAATCTCCAAACCCACACAAAGCCCACTTTTTGAGAAAACAGTGAAAAACGCTCATTGTATTTTCAAATTTATTCACAAGAGTTTTTGATCTCACCCCGAGATCAAAACTGATTTTCATCTTTGGTTTTACTCTTTTTATGGAAGAATACAGCATCTTTTTAACGGTTTAACCAATCTTAATGGTATGTTTCTACCATCACAATCTTTGTACAGTGTAAGTTAAAAGTGAATCTGTGGAGATCTCTCTTTTGGTATGCTATCACAGTACATGTATGACAGTTGATAGTACCTTTAAGAACATACATTCTGAATGGTACAAGTTCACTGATGTAACAGGGACACCATAATTATAAATGAAAAGACGATCATGATAAAAATGCAAGACTTGAAGTATCTTCTTACCTTTTGACCATCATTGAACAGAACTGCATCATGGGATGATTCTCGTAGGAGATGTCTAGCTAGCCTGTGTCAGAAATGTGACAGAAGACAACGTCATTGCAATACTTCAAGAAATATAGAGTACAGCTCTGCAAATAAGTTCCTTTTCTTTTCAGAAATTGTACGCAGCTGCCATGGATTTTTTTTAAAAAGCAAACATCTTCATGGTCCATGATGGTTAGCTGCCAGTATGCAAAGATTAGGAGGTTTTTATTAACGAGATAGGCAACAATGAAAGTCGCAAATCATTATAAAAACCAACGACTATAGCAGTGTCCACACTGGACTTTTTTGGGGGAAAGTTTTACCGAGACGATGGTAACATTAAAATGGTCAAATGTAACCACTGTCCGCACTTGGACTTTTGACACAGAAATATTATCCAAGACACTGTGGTAGAGGTAACCCAGCTGGCAGTATAACGACTCCTGGGGGGAGTTATCGTCTCAGGGAAAGTGTCCAGGTAACTTTTCCTAGGCAGCAATTGGCCGGTAAAAGTAACCACTGGACTCAGGAATAAACTGAGACAAAAACATCCCAGGCTGTCCGCACTGAACTTAAAATGGGAAAAGTTCCCATCGTCTCAGTAAGTTTTACCATTTTAAGTCCAGTGCGGACACGGCTTAAGTCTCCCTTACCCTAACTCTAATAACTTAACCTTAATTCCACTTGCATGCAAACTCTCAGTTGTTTTAAGCCCCAAGCTCTCACAGAATCTACAACTCTTGTGAATGTCCAAATTCTTACTTTTGGTACTCATCAACAGCCTCCACAATCTGGCCCCAGGAATCGTGACCTGTCCCTCTGCTTAGCGATGACCTCCAACGACCTACCAACTTGCTCTTATCTCCCATGATGCTAATCTCCTCATTGACCTATGACCTTGTCCAAATCTCAGATGACTGTGTTTGCCTGTGAAAAGAGAAAGATTTCTTTTAAACTGACTGTTGTTTTTTCTTTCATATACAGTTTTTCTTGATATACAGCAAGAGCTGAGAGTAGATGCACTTGTTCGGTTCAATTACTCAATTTAGAAAAGTATACTAATTATGCAGTTTGCCTTGAATACCTTTCGCTTACACAACATATCGAACTAACTACTAAGTTCTAGATTTCATTTCAGATGGCTCCTCCATGAAGTTTTCTGAAATCTAGCAGTAATATTAGACGTGGAACTATGGAAGTTGCCATTTCGCTGGAAACAGAGGTTGCTAGGCTAACAGTCACTGACAGTTAACTAGGTCAGATGTATGCCAAAAAGTGTCCGGGCCACCACGGCACCAGGCTTCGTTGCACAAGCTCTGTAAACAGTATTTAAAGGGATTGCATACGTTTGGTAATTTGAGCCTACTGTTTGTTTTAAACCAATATAATTGTATATATACCATAAAACTAACCTGTGAAAGTTTCAATTCAAAAGGTGGTAGCGTTTTTGAGATTTTGGCGACAAACAGAGCGGTTATTTCACGCCAGAGAACAGTTAGTCAATAGCTGAGAAGCGTTACGGCTATAACGCTTCTCAGATTCATAATTTTTGGAGATAAAAAGTGACATATTTTTCCATAACCGCGGTACTTCGAATTGAACGTTTCTCAATTATACTATCCAAAGCAGCTGTACTTCTCACCAAGTAAGTTTTTATTGCCATAAATTTTCAGAGTCATTACCAAACGTATGTAATGCCTTTATCATGTTTATCAATCAATGGGCACCTTTTTGCCCCAATTTTTGAATTTTGGCATGACATTTGGCCTAGTTAGTAGTTCAACCATGGTTCAAGTACTACGCCTCCTACTGAGTCCTAGACCCAACTTGGAACCCAATTAACTGGGTTGCTGAACTCCATTCTTTAATTTTGGGGGTCGACCCCCAAAATGAAAAAAGGGAGCAGCGCCCCACCCAGACGTCAGACCCAGTTCTGCTGAGCCTGTCACTCTCGGTCTTGACAGAAATTATGACATAAAAATGCAGTTTCTTTCCCATGAACTTTACCTGTTGTACTGCGCTGTATTTCTGTAGACCACCCAACGAACTTTTCAAGCCAGTACAATTATACAGTGTACGCTAACTAAATTCAGGGCCAAATTATGACGATAAATCAAGCATTACTATTTACATTAGCTACACAGCGCGAGTCATTCCAGTGCAATATTACAGTGCGCCACCTAGTGACCATAATTCGCCAGGCAGTAATAATTTTTTTCCAGGATGTGCTAGTCTTGGTTCCAAGACCTTCGTTGTTGCTTCCCGTGGCCCATATGGCGCCTCCGCGCGGCGGATATGGGAGAACTCTGTCAGACATTTTGATCGTCACGATCCAAAAGTCTGACATAATTCTCCCATATCCTGTGTATCCTGTCTCCCATATGCTCATATGCTGTGTAATGAATATAACTGCATGTTTGACCTTTGTGCACAAAATACTGCACATGAAACAAATTTTCACACTTAAAGGATTCCTTCAGTGCTTTTTCAGTCAGGTTATTTGATTGCCTTCATACAGAGAATATACTGACAAATAATGAATGGCAAGTCTTATTTTGGTTTCAAACTAGCATTTGGTTTTCGTTCAAATGGCTTTGCAAAATGGGGGATTTTCATGCATGCTCATGTTGGGAACCAACGGCAAACATATAATGAAAAAAACAACATAAAAATGATGAGGCAAACTTGCCCCACAGAAATGGTTTGGTAAATAAATGACACCACCAGTCAGTGAGTGCAAGGAACATATCAGGCAAAATAAAACCCAATGAGGAGTAAAATGTCTGTCAGAAAACCTATAAAACAACGCCAACTTTTCGTGCACAAATCAATTGGGTTTTTGCTCTCATTTACCCAGATGACATCACAGTTTTGGTCATGAATAATAAGGAAATTCTAATTAGGATACAAACAAAAAAACCTGTTGTTAGCCCTGAAACAGTGTGAGGAAGTGGGTAAAATCACCCTTTAATATTATACCGAATCGTTCCGTGGTTGAAAAAAACAAAAACATTGTGGTTAATTAAGACTTTTGGTGGAAATTCAACGAAATAAAAATAGCCGACGCCTCAAAGGATTCTTTTCAGCATTACACGTAGTACTTTGCTCTGGCGCTCAATTTGCAATGTGGGAGAAAGAGAGAGGATTATTAACGGCCACCGTGCACAAAGAAAGACTATTGTATTTTACTGGCGGCTGGCAATCAAATAATAGCACGTACAGATAGAACCGTGGTCTCAACTGGTGCTGAAAATAATAAGGTCAATATTTTTGTTTCGACACGATCGCTACGGCTCGAATAATATTGCAAAATTGTCTTTTGTCAAATCGCTTGGCAACGGGTAGTTGAGGAAGCCGGTTTTTGCGTATAATTAATTAGGTTCACCTAGCAGCGAAGGCTGTAATTATATACAATGTATTACCATTTGAGCAGCACCGCAGACGATTTCCACGTTGGCAAAATTTTCAAAATTTAACGTTCAGTTTTCAATTCTGTTTCATAGGGCAATCGATGCAGTGTCTTTTTGTTGAAAATTCCATCTTTCTTTAAAGGTAGTATCATACTTTGGTTTTTGTCAAAGAAATACAGATTCGTGGGCAAAAATATCCAGGAAGATACAGTAACACTGAGTATGTGAAAATGTCAGTCCCATACGGTGCCCACTTTTTGAGAAAACAGCGAAAAACAGCCACAGTATTTCTTAAGTGTTTTCTCTTTTATTTTTGATCTTTAAAGAGATCGAAAAAAAATTCGGTCGTTGTTTTACTAATTTCTGGATAAATACACCATTTCAGGCGGAAATATTTTAACTGTATGTTTCTACCGCCACCATCTTCAACAACAACAACAACAACAACAACAACAAGAATCATAATTATGTATATTGATGAATTGACGCCATCGTTGTCATCGACTGAAAACTGATGAATAGGCCTACACCGTAAATAATGACAGCTTTTGATTACAGCAATGGGGAATGTTGTACAAATTCATGCAAAAAAAGGATGAGAAAACCCGTTCTACATCTTCGTTGTTCTAAAAACCCGTTCTACTTGGAAAGCGTAGACAGATTTTGATGTAATTATCATAGTCCAGTATGTAGAAATGCCTCATTATTTTGAATCAATTATCATCTTTAAAACAGAGAATGGAAGTGAAAAAAATTACCGATGATGATGATGAATAATCGTATACGCATGCGCTATTCATTTCACGTATGGAGCTGCCTCAACAATTTCCACGCACGCGCACTATCGACAATATTATTAAAAGTGATTGTAGAGCTGTTCAGTATAAGGTGTCAAGATGCGTTACACTGCATGGTTAACAACGATCCCTAGGAACGACAAGGAGAACGTTCTCGGTGTCTTTCAGATAAGCCGCATTTTTATGACTTCTCTCTCATCATCGACGCAACAATTACACACACATTTAATCTTCGTTTGTGAATTCACAAACAAGTCGTGACCATCAACAATCTAGCTTGACTTGAAGATTATTTTGGTCAGTTTTCATCAATAGACAACGTTCATTATGCGTCTGACAACTATCATCAGTCTTATCCTGAATGCTGCCCAGTTACCGCAGCTTCTTGCAGCCGTCTGTCCCCCGGACTGGTTGGCCTGGCGAGACGCTTGTTACATCCTGCTGCAAGACGGAATGGAGTGGCAGCAAGCTTGGGATGCATGTGACCGGCCAGGGACCAGCCTGGTTATTCCTGACTCCCAGGAAGAAAATGACTTCATCTGGCATGAAATAATGCTAGATGGTGATATAGACAATGACCTGTGGATTGGCTGTAAGAAGATCAACAGCGACGGCGACTTCAAGTGTAAGAACAAAGATCCGAAATTTGCCAACTGGAAAGAGGCAAACACTAAAAATGGGCGAAGCGAACTTTGTATCGTAATTGAAGACGATCGCGTACACGAAGGTAAATGGGATGACAAACCTTGCAGTGACAAGAGGCGAGCGGTTTGTGAGATGTCCGTTGCCCCTCGTCATTCATACAGTCTGCAAGCTGATGTCAACGGGCGCTTCACGGCCCAGTGTCTGCTCAACCACGGCATGAAGAACATGACGACCAAAGGAGCCATGGAGTGTAGTAAGGAATGCTGGGCCGAGCCTCAATGCAAGTCCTTCAACATCTGGCAGTCAGTTGCTCAAGGTATTATCTGTCAGCTCAACAGCGTATCTGGCATTAAGGCTAAGGCTACTGATTTCAAACAACTCGAGAACTGCTACTTCTACGACCTGTAAAAGTCCGAACTGAGTCAGCGCAAATCAGTAACACAAAACGCGGGAGTATCGTGAACATACAAAGAGACATTTATGGTGAACCCTGTTAATAAAAGCTTGAATTAAATATCCATTGTCTTTTCTAGCCTTTCCGAGAACAGTTATCATTTAAAGGTGGAATACGGAGACAGAGAACAAACAAAGACAAAGAACGACAGAATTTCTCGGAAAGACGAAGCGAGGTAATACAGAAAAACCATTTTGGTGTCGCCTGTATATATTTTTTCTTCTCTTGAATAAGGAGGAGAAATGGAGATGGAGTTTGACTCAAGAAACAGTTTCAAGAAATTGTCGGCTAATTAAATCAGCAGGTAATATCATAATTATGTTTCTTGGTAGGCCTATTACAAACCATGACATAGAGCAAGACAAGATTGATCGGTAAGTGAGTTTAAATACAATATAATTTATCTATACAACATTAAACACCGAGAAAGCTTTATAATGGGAGACTTTTGAGACCCGGTCTTCAAGTCAACAGCGCACGCGCATGCACAACAGCGCAGGCGCAAAACAACGCATGCATGCTCACAATTGCGTGCGCGTGCGCTGTTGACTTGAAGACCGGTTCTCATAAGTCTTCCATTTAGCTAAATTCCACCCAAATCCCTTCATTTCTAGATCCGAGTGAAAGATGTGCCACTCTTTTTGTTTCATAGTTTGAACGGTTTTTCCGATTACTAAAATGCCATGAATAATATGAAAAGGGTTTGCCATTTGTCAATGGGGTGGGAACGAGTCAATATTTTGTGGGAAGAATTCCCCACTAAGGTCAGCCTTTTGGCGTTTGACCAACTGTCTCGTTTTTTACTGCCGCTCTGCGTTTTTACTGCTGCTCTGCGTTTTTACTGCTGCTCTGCGTTGTTACTGCTGCTCTGCGTTTAAAGTTGCTGCCGCTCTGCGTTGCTACTGCTGCTCTGCGTTTTTACTGATGCTCTGCGTTGTTACTGCTCCTCTGCGTTGTTACTGCTGCTCTGCGTTGCTACTGCTGCTCTGCGTTTTTACTGCTGCTCTGCGTTTTTTTACTGATGCTCTGCGTTGTTACTGCTGCTCTGCGTTGCTACTGCTGCTCTGCGTTTTTACTGCTGCTCTGCGTTGTTACTGCTGCTCTGCGTTGTTACTGCTGCTCTGCGTTGCTACTGCTGCTCTGCGTTTTTACTGCTGCTCTGCGTTTTTTTACTGATGCTCTGCGTTGTTACTGCTGCTCTGCGTTGCTACTGCTGCTCTGCGTTTTTACTGCTGCTCTGCGTTGTTACTGCTGCTCTGCGTTTAAAGTTGCTGCCGCTCTGCGTTGCTACTGCTGCTCTGCGTTTTTACTGATGCTCTGCGTTGTTACTGCTGCTCTGTGTTTTTACTGATGCTCTGCGTTGCTACTGCTGCTCTGCGTTTTTACTGATGCTCTGCGTTGTTACTGCTGCTCTGCGTTTTTACTGATGCTCTGCGTTGCTACTGCTGCTCTGCGTTTTTACTGATGCTCTGCGTAGTTACTGCTGCTCTTCGTTGTTACTGCTGCTCTGTGTTTTTACTGCTCCGCTGCGTTTTTACTGATGCTCTGAGTTTTTATTAGGTTGTATTGTCACTTATTAAAGCTTTTGTATAGTCTGGTTTCAGAAGAAAATTTTCCGACTATCCTCTGTCAATTCTAGGATTTTCACTAAGATTCGTCGGAAATATTTTGGCATGGAACCAGACTATACCTTTTTATGGACTTGTATGCATTCATGAAAATTATCAAACTAAACGGGGTATGCATATCAATAATTCATTCTATAATCAAGTTAATGATGTAGTTAGATTTTATTTGGTGTTTCATCATTGCATTATAGATTAAACTGTTTGAAGAAATTGTTTAATGTGTAAAATTTCAAAAATTCAGTTTTAATTTTTGTTTAAAGGTTATATCATACTTTGTTTTTTATCAGAGAAATACATATTCATGGGCACAAATATCAAGATAGATACAGTAACAGTCATCTGTGAAAATTTCAGTCCCAATACGGTGCCCTCTTTTTGAGAAAACAGTGAAAAACGACCGCAGTATTTCTCAATTCTTTTCTCTTTTTTTATCTTTAAAAGATCAAAAATAATTTTGGTCACTGGTTTTACTCTTTTCTGGATAAATATATAGCATTTCAGGCATTGAAACATTTCTGTTTTGGATTCTTACCAAAATATGATACTACCTTTAACATAAAGAATAACGCCTTAGATTGGTAACAACATAATTATCAAGTTGGATGATGTGTTGGCTTATTTGTCAGTTACTGATATAACCCTTCTTTTGTCTTTTTTGTTTTTAATTTAAAACTTAAAATTAAATTGATTCAAAATTTGACGAATTTTAAATGGATTGTTATGGTTTACACATTCCGTGTCAAATCTGAGACAGGAATTGTAATTGAGTCTATGTGATGAGATCCGGTGTAACGTGATTATACCATTGCCATCAAGTTGAGAAGACTGATTGAAAATTGATTTATTTTCTTTAAAGAAAAATGCTAATATTGGAAAAAAATATGTATAAATTCGAAATATTTTTAATTATTGATTGCAGTGAATGTGACGTGATAAACATAATTTAAATAAACACATTTTTTTCTGGACGGTATTTATCGCACCAGCTTATTTGCACGAGTAATATTTTAAAGTGACCATTAAAGGGATGGTACAGAACTGGTTTTTGCGACAAAACCGTTGGTGACAGTGAAAGCACATTATGTAATCCATCATATACCTTAACTGACAAACCTGGAGAAGTTTGAGGTCAATCAGCCATCTGGGTCACGAGAAAATAGTGAATACCCGTTTACACATTTCAACGATATTATGCGTTCATAATAAAAACGCTTCGAAGCGCTTTCTTCCAATCGGAAAGAAGTTTCATTTATTTCTCAACGAATATGGCATTTCAGACAAAAACATTTCATGGGGTGTTTTCTCCTATCATCACCATTATACTGTGTGTAAGTTTTATGTGAATGTGTGATCTTGAAGTGTATTTTGTCTTACCAATTCTGTACCATCCCTTTAAGTAAGCAAAATTATTATTCAGGTATTGTTATTATTATTATTGCGAAGTCTGGTGATTATTGAGCACAATAAACTAGTTTCCACCACAGTCATGAGGTCTCAAATTGTATGCGTTCTTCTAAGCAGTACACGCGTATTTTTAATCAAATTAATTTCACTTTGTCTTCAGTGCTTTATTTAGCGTGTGTGGGAAAGGGGAAAACATCATCGACTTACTAACAACACTGATCACATGGTGTTTATGCTGACTCCCGCCACACACACCTGCAAACGTGGACCCCTGTTGTTCCTCATTTATTTGGACTTATACCTTTTGGCAGCAGTTCCAATGGTTTTGTTCAATCGTGGACCCTATTGTCTCTGTTGTTATTAGTCCACGGGTTGAATGCCACTACAAACTCAAAATAGATTGGAAAAGTACCGTGAGCGTTTTCACTGTTTTCTAAAAAAAACCAGCTTGGGTCTAGAAATTCCATAGTCTGGTTCCCTTCCCAAAGATTCACTGACGACTTATATTAAAATCCTATATTTGACAGACAATAGTCGGGCGCTTTTGGGGTCCGGGAACCAGACTAGAAATTCCACAGATGACTGCTACTTTATCTTTCTTGATATTTTTGCCCTATTTTTGATAATTTTTGACTTTTGACTAGCCATTGTTAACCCCAAGAGGGCGCCCTTCGCATTTCTCGGGAAAAGTTAAGAGTGAGTCGTATTTGTCATTGCTTTTGTGCACGAATAATTCGTCGTTAAAGAAACCTGCGTAAAATTGTGGTGGAAGGGGAGGACATGAGTTACCCAAGACAGCAAATGCAAAATATGTGAAGATTGGCCGCATTAAAAGGGCGAGTTACAAACGATCATGGTGGCCCGGGTGGCAAACAGCATAATGTTTTGTACACAAATTGGTTACTTTGGCAAGCGAGACCTAGCACATTTTTTCTCGCCAAACATAAGTATTTCACCTCACTGTGTTTTCGGGGATTAAAATTGGGGTGGGCGGAAATGTCAATATAAAAATTGTTTATAAATTAGCTAAAATTAATGTTCACAGCATTTTCCATATGGGAAATAGGAGAAAGAAATGGCATGATCGATGGGATGAGGAGGGCCTACCCATGGGCGTCTATCGGTGAGGGACATCCGGGGACATGTCCCCCCCCCCACTTTTCATGTGATAGTGGTAATTAAAAATTGCCTCAGATCGCACATCAGAACAGCTAGAATCCAAAATTTTAAGCGGGCCCCGGACCCCACGCCGTTGACTCCCAAGAGAAAAGTAACGAGGATAAACGAATAGAAAGTGAAAGCAAAACGAGTGAGAGGTTTTTTTTGGTCAACAACATCCCCCACCCCCACCACCAACCCGTGAAAGCTATGCAGACTCGCGCCTTGTTATATACCGTTGAATTGTGTTAAAGAGTAAAGATACCGTCACAACGTAGAATATAGAGACGATACTGACGTTTGCCCCCACCGGACTGACAATGTTGGCTACGCGCCTGGTCAATTTACAGATAGTGGGTTCGAATCCAGCCATGGGCTAGTGGTGCTTGCGTTCTTGTATTACGGGCAAGACGCTTTGTCACAAGTTGCTTCTTGTTACCCAGGAGGTTACCGTATGTGAGGGTAGAGTGGCTTCGTGCATTAAAGGGGCATATAGGATTTGCAAGGCCCTCCCAAAACATTTTATTGAGTTTGAGACAGAAAATGGACTCAACAGTTCGTTTTTTCCAGTGCAAACAGTCACCATGGGAAATATTGGTTCATCAGATACTTGGTTTTTCAAAGAAATCAAGATTTTTTCGTCCGAACGATTTTTGGAACAAACATAAAGGACACCATCATTATTTTGAGTTGATGATGCTGGTAGAAACATACCGTCCAAATATTTCCACCCGAAATGATGTATTTATCCAGAAATTAGTAAAACAAAGATCGAAAACAGTTTTGATCTCGGGGTAAGATAAAAGATATTCTTCATGTTTTATAAGAAAAATTGAGTCAGGTTTTCGCTATTTTTTCGTGACTCAGATGTCCGATTGAGCTCAAATTTTCACAGGTTTATCATTTCATGTACATGTTTGATCAGACAAAGTGCTGTCATGTGACCTTTACCTGCAATCATGTATTAAACCTTTAATTAGTCCCATGCGCTTTACAGTATAGCCAAGGTTCATTATACTCCCCAGAGAGTTGAGATTGTTTCAGGAATGTTAGTGGGGCCTGATGATCAGGGATAATAATGGTATTAGCGCCTTGAGAACCCTCTGGGTTGATATGATGCACATTAATGTCTATATTATTATTATTATTATACCAAAATCATCGTTCGTTCTGTGGTTGAAAACAAAAACCCTCAATGTCTTGTGATAATAATATAAGGCGTATGGCATGGAAATTCAATGAAATAAAAATAGCCGATGCCTCAAAGGATTCTTTTTAGCATTACACGTATTTTGTTCTTGCGCTCAATTTGCAATGTGGGAGAAAGAGAGAAGGTAGGGGGCGGGGTAGGGGGCGGAGGCGCACACCGAGCACAATAATAATGCTAGTTAATCTAATCAATTAACGGTCATGGCTATTGTATTGAAGCCTATAATACAGTATGGCATGGCAATCAAATTATAGCACTGAACCGTGCGTGGGCTCATTACTGATGAAAAAAATCTGACCTTTTTTTTTTTGCACGATCGCTACTGCTCGGATAAAAATAAATAATATATGTCTTTTGTTATATCCGTTAGAAACGGGTACTATAGCAACGGATAGAGTTGATGAATCCGTTGCTTTGGTTACAGTTACAGTTCACCCTGCAGTGAAGGCTATCGGCATTAAACGCAGTGACGCAGGCAAAATTCGGGTGAAATTTTTTACTTTGATTTATTTTCCCAATTTTTTTCCAAGGGTATCGATGCCGTGGTTGTTCGTTGAAAATTCCATAAAAATAATATATAATCAAAATGGAAAATATACATTTAAAACTGTCAAATAGCTGATAGCCAGTCAAATTTTCAGAATTTTTGTTTTTCATTTCAACACCCCACACATCAATCAACAAGGTGTTAATGTTGACAAACAACAACAAAACAACAGTAGCAGCTGCAAAAACAACAACAAATGAATATGAATTCGAACTGATTAATCATTGTCATCGAGACAACTGAATACCTCTTGAACATAATATACAGCTGATTTGAACTCATGCTGCAATCGGGATTGTTGTACAAATTCTTGCAATAAAGTAAATAAAGCACGGTCTTCGCTGTTCTCTTGGAAGCATTGACGCCAATTGTGATGGCATTATAACGTCCAGTCTATTGATATGCCTCATTCTTATCAATCAATTATCTTTTACAAACACAGAATGAAAACGAAGAGAAACAACAAAACCAAACAAAATGTACTTATTATATTCTTCCAACTTACGCTTTTATATAGCGATTATAAGCGCTGTATACCTTTAAAGGTAATGTCATAATTTGGTTATTGACAAAGAAATGCAGATTCATGGGCAAAACTATCAAGAAAGATACAGTAAAAGTCATAAAGGTGCAAATTTTTTGATAAAACAGTGAAAAACTCCCACATAATATCTTTAATCTTTTCACCAATTTGCTTTGACTTAAATATTTCTTGATAAATATGCCTATACAGCATTTTAGGCGGAACAATAATTTTAACGGTATGTTTCTATCAGCACCATCTTTATACACAGTAAGTTATAGGTAAATCTGTGAAGATTTCTGTTTTGGTTTCTATACCAAAGTATGATACTACCTTTAATGCCATACTCTTGACGGAAAAATTGACCACGCATGCGCTCTTCGTTTCACGTGGAGTAGACTTAACTGGTTCCCGTCCTACATTCGAGAGACAAAGACGTCAGGAGACAAGGGAGGGAACGGGAACCATTCTATTATTCACGTGAGATTCCTCATATCCACGCACGCGCACTATATAAGAAAAATGGAAAGCGTATAGGCCTACTGTTGCTCTGACAACTATAATTTAGTACTGCGGTGGAGTTCTACCTTTTCCTTCCTCCATGTACCTACTAAAGGTGTCACGATGTGTTTCACTGATTAACAATGAAATATCCCTGAAAGGAAGAGTAACTACGGGGAGATAGGCCTAATCTGCATTTTTAAGAACTTTTCTCATCATCAACATCATCGATATCATCAACGCAACTATTTACCGCACACCAGGGGGCTCAAACAAAAAACTCGTTTGTGAATTTACAACCAAGTCGATCGCGACCATCAACAAACTATAGAAGTTGACTTGAAACAAATTATACGGGTCCGTTTTTATCAATAATAGTGGACATTGCCATCATGCGTCTGACAACTATCATCAGTCTTATCCTGAATGCTGCCCAGTTACCGCAGCTTCTTGCAGCCGTCTGTCCAGCGGACTGGTTGGCATGGCGAGACGCTTGTTACATCCTGCTGCCAGATAGAATGGAGTGGCAGCAAGCTTGGGATGCATGTGACCGGCCAGGGACCAGCCTGGTTATTCCTGACTCACAGGAAGAAAAGACTTCATCTGGCATGAAATAATCCTAGATGGTGACATAGACGAGGAACTGAGGATTGGCTGTAAGAAGATCAATACCGACGGCGACTTCAAATGTAAGAATAATGAACCGAACTTTGCCAACTGGGAAGATGCAAACAAGAGAATTGGTGACGAATTTTGTATCGAAATTAAAGACAACCAAGAAGGTAATTGGCGTACCTCTAGTTGCAGTGACAAGGAGCACGTGGTTTGTGAGATATCCGTCGCTCGTCATTCATACAGTCTGCAAGCTGATGCCAACGGGCGCTTCACGGCCCAGTGTCTGCTCAACCACGGCATGAAGAACATGACGACCAAAGGAGCCATGGAGTGTAGTAAGGCATGCTGGGCCGAGCCTCAATGCAAGTCCTTTAACATCTGGCAGTCAGTTGCTCAAGGTATTATCTGTCAGCTCAACAGCCTATCCAGCGGTAAAGCTCAGGCTAGCGAATTCATCCACTTGATGAATTGCTGCTACTACGACCTATAAAAGTCCGAACTGAGTCAGCGCAAATCAGAAACACAAAACGCGGGAGTATCGTGAACATACAAATAGACATTGGTGAACCCTGTTAACGAAAGTTTAAATTAAAATCCATCGCCTTTTCGAGCCTTTCTGAGAACAGTTATCATTTAAAGATGGAATACGAAGACAGAGAACAAACAAAGACAAAGAACGACGTACAGAATTTCTCGGAAAGACGAAGCGAGGTATTACAGAAAAACCATTTTGGTGTCGCCTGTATATATTTTTTCTTCTCTTGAATAAGGAGGAGAAATGGAGATAGAGTTTGACTCAAGATACAGTTTCAAGAAATTGTCGGCTAATTAAATCAGCCGGTAATATATTAATTATATTTTTTGTATTACAAAACATGACATAGAGCAAGAAAAGATTGATCGATAAGTGAGTTGAAATAAATACAATATAATTTATCCGTACAACATTAAAGGTAGTATCATACTTTGGTCATATGCCGTAACAGAAATCTTCACAGATTTACCTATAACTTATGGGGCATAAACATAACATATACCGTTAGAATGTATCCACCTGAAATGGTGTATTTATCCAGAAAACAGTGCAGTGACCACAATTATTTTTGATCTTTTAAAGATCAAAAATAAAAAAGGAAAAGACTTAAGAAATACTGTTGCCGTTTTTCACTGTTTTCTCAAAAAGTGGCCACCGTATGGGACTGACATTTTCCCAGAATAACTGTTACTGTATCGTCCTTGATATTTTGCCCATGAATCTGTATTTCTTTGACAAAAACCAAAGTATGATATTACCTTTAAACACCGATGACTATACAATTTTATAATTTTGCTGAATTCCACTCAAATCCCTTAGTTTCTAGATCCGTCAAAGCTGTGCCACTCTTATTGTTTCATAGTTTGAACGGTTTTTCTGATAACTAATTAATGATGAAGAATGTGAATAGGGTTTGCCATTTTGTCAATGGGGTTGGACGTAGTCAATATTTTGTAAGGTTATTTGCAAGAATCCCCACAAAGTGCAGAATTTTGGCGTTTGACCAACTTTTTAACTCCCACTCTGCGTGGTTACTGCCGCTCTGCTTTTTTACTGCTACTCTGCGTTTTTACTGCTGCTCTGCGTTTTTTGCTGCTGTTCTGCGTTTTCACTGCCCTTCTGCGTTTTTTCTGCAGCTCTACGTTTTTACTGCTGCTCTACGTTTTTACTGCTGCTTTGCGTTTTCATTGTCCCTCTGCGTTTTTACTGCTGCTCTGCGTTTTTACTGCCGCTCTGCGTTTTCACTGCCCCTCTGCGTTTTTACTGATGCTCTGCGTTTTTACTGCCGCTCTGCGTTTTCACTGCCCCTCTGCGTTTTTACTACTGCTCTGTGTTTTTACTGTTGCTCTGCGTTTTTACTGATGCTCTGTGTTTTCACTGCCCCCCCCCCCCTCGGCGTTTTTACTGCTGCTCTACGTTTTCACTACCCCTCTGCGTTTTTACTGCTGCTCTGCATGTTTTATCAAACAAAACGGGGTATATAATGTACGTAATTAGGTGTTAATTGGTGTTTCATCACTTGCTTTAGATTCAGCATTTTGAAGAATGTTACACATTTTTTTAATGTGTAACACTTTTCAATAATTCAATTGTGTTTATTGACATTCAATTTTGTTTATTAACCTAAAGAAAAACGCCTTAGATTACTATAAAATGGTAACAACATAATATCTATAGTTGGATGACGTGTATGGCCTAGTCATTGTTTACTGATATTGTGTATAGGCCTTCGTTTATTTTTGTTTTAATTTAAAACTTAAAATCAAATGGTTGATTGAAATGCGACGAATTTTGAATGGATTGTTATGGTTTACACATTCAGTCATTTATGACCTACATGAAACTTGATACAGAGACTGTAAGTGGGCCGACTTTTTGGTGAAGAGATCCGGTGTAACATGGTTATACCATTGCCAGAAACGGCTGAGAAGACCGTACTGGGAAAAATGATTGATTTTAATATTTTTTTTAATGCTAATATTCTAAACAAATCAATCGTGTATGACTTATAAATAATTGTAATTATTGATTGCTGTGAATGTGACGTGATAGTGAACTTTTTTTTTCTTCGGAATTTCTTTTTGTCGCACCAACTAATTTGCACGAAATAATAATTCAAATCAACCATTAAGAATAATACTCTCTTTTTTCTCATTGATATAACCAAAATTATTAAGGTTTTGTGAGTATAGTTGCGTAGTCTGGTGATTAATGAGCACAATAAACTAGTTTGCACCACAGTCATGAGGTCTGAAATGTTATGCGTTCTTCTAAGCAGTACACGCGTACGTATCTTTAATCAAATTAATTTCACTTTGTCTACAGTGCTTTATTTAGCGTATGTTTGAAAGGGGACAACATCATCGACTTACTAACAACACTGATCACATGGCGTTTATGCTGACTCTCGTCACACATCCCTGCAAACGTGGACCCCTGTTGTTCCTCATTTATTTGGACTTATACCTTTTGGCAGCAGTTCCATAATTATTGCCCCTTTTGTTAGTCCACGATTGAAAGGCCATTAGACACTCACATATGTTTGTTTTACATACATCATGTGGACTTTCCTTTGTTTTCATGCATACTTATCAAAATGGACATCTTCATTAAAATCATTGGTATTTGAACTGTACCCATTTTGTCATGATGAAATTTGGACCGAATATCCCTTGAATGATAAACTTCGATTTGCGACGGATAAAGACACATTGAAAATTTCTCCTTTTGGCATTTTCGTCAACATGGAAACATTATGCGGACGTGTGCAAGTCCACATAACGTCTTGTGATCCTGCATATGGACGTCCTTTGTCATGAAGTCCACACTGTGTATATATGCTACGCCTGTGGACGTGCACACCCCCCATCACCCACACACGCACTATAGCTGCTTGTGTATGGGCAATTATTTTATCCTTGACTGCACTAAACGATGCTGAAAAATATGAGCCATTTTAGCAAATTAAAGGTACAGAACATGATTGGTAATATTCAAACAGAAATGTTCACAGATTTGCGTATAACTTTCAGGATATGAAGATGGTGATGGTAGAAACATACAGTTTAAATATTTCTGCCTGAAATGCTGTTTTTATCGAGAAAATAGTAAATACAAAGACCGAAAACAGTTTTATTCTCGGGGTAAGATAAACAACATTTTTTATGTTTTACAAGAAAAATTGAGTTGGATTTTCGCTATTTTCTCGTGACTCAGAATGTCCGATTGTGCTCAAATTTTCACAGGTCTATTATTTTCATGTACACACTGGAAAAAAAACAACGTGTGTGTGCTGCTCTGTGACCATTACCAATCATGTATTATACCTTTAATGTTTGGATGAATATAGTCTTTTGTTAGATCCCTTAATTAGGGGTGTTCGATGAAGCTTATGCATTGAAGGCCATCATTATTAGATGCAGCTTTTAGTACACGATCCACGCCATAGTCAACAGAGATGGGGAGAATGATGGGCAGAAATTCACCACTGCGCATGTGCGAGTTATTATCACTGAAGAAAACAAGCATTTATAACGGCGGTGTAAATTATATGGCGGTCTCCATTGCTGCACGTAATAATACTGGCGCGTCTATAATATTATGTCAATGCGCCTAAAACACATCTTAAGGCAAGTTTTTGAACATTTGGATGGTGCAGAACCATGCTGACAAAAAACTCAAATTCTTCTTCTTTAAAGGTAGTATCATACTTTGGTAAGAAACCAAAACAGAAATGTTCACAGGGTATGAAGATGGTAGTGGTAGAAACATACCGTTAAAATGTTTCCACCTGAAATGCTGTATTTATCAAGAAATAAGTAAAACAACGATCGAAAATCTTGTTGATCTTGTTGAATAAAAAATAAAAGACTTAAGAAATACTGTGTCGATCTGTTTTTCACTGTTTTCTAAAAAAGTGGGCACCATATGGGACTAAAATTTTCACAGATGACTGTTACTGTATCTTCCTTGATATTTTTGCCCATGAATCTGTATTTCTTTGATAAAAACCAAAGTATGATAGAACCTTTAAGTTTTCTATGAATTTAATTAACATCCTCACTTCAATTGTATACGAATGTTTAAAGCCTATATAATAATGAGACCTATTGCGAGAAGTGTGAACGATATAGAAGTGCGAAAGATATAGAAGTGCGAAAGTACGAACGATAATTACATGGTGTTTCCGCAAACCGATCCACATACCTATAATAATTGTCAATCAAACCGCATTGACTGTAAAAGAGTTTTGTATACATGGCAATATGATATGGTCGTTTATAAAACGTACGATATAATTTTCGATTGACATAAACCTTGGGTATACATCTAAGTCGGGAAGTTTGATATCGAAAACGAATGTAGTGACGTCATCATGATGTAACAATGTGCCACGCACGTGACACGGCAGGCATTAAAGGGGCAAACCTCACACTCCGGCTAAAATACACACTTCGTAAAGTGCGCATGCGTGGAAGTGCCTCGTTTTGAAGTTGCGATCAAAAGCTAAAGATGGCCGCCGAAGTGTAAACCCGTGTATTGTGAACATAGAGATATATAATAATAAAGTATGTATCTCTATGATTGTGAAGCAACCTTGCATCCGATTGGGTTCACACTTGGTTTGTATCATTAGGTGCATTCGTTTAGCTAACACGGGTCAGATGGTGGTGCTATACTGACCAAAACAAGCAAGAGCATGTGGACGAGGTTTGACTGGTGTCGACCAGGGAAAGCTAAACGAATGCACCCTATATCAGTCGGGAAGAGGCTGTATCATGACGTCATCATTATGTCATGGAACACCCCTGTGACCTCTATTTCCGGTCACTACGGAAGTAGCCCCTTATTCAAAAGTACTAGGGAAAAGATCATAATTCCTTCGCCAATTAATGTCATTGTTTGGAAGGATTATATTTCGTGGTGCACTGACCTCTGGGACTTCTATTTATATTTGAAAGTGGTAATTTTTTTAAAATGGGACTTCCATATGTAATCCAATCACATTGACATCAAAAGTAGGAACATACTGATATAATTTTAAGTTAGACCATCGGTCGGATTGGGTTAAAAGGTTGCAGATACATAATTCTCAGATGTGTGCTTATTTTGATAAGCACGTTGCTGAAAAGAAATACATGTAGTTGCAGATTATAGAACTACACTGTATAGCTCTAGTTCTTGTGTTTAAACTACATGTATATTGATTAATTCTTGGGAATTCTGTCTGCCAATATACCCTGTTTGCGTATAGCAATGAAACATAATGGTGCCATAGATATTAATAACTTAAAGTTGTTATAGCCCTTATTCGAATAAGAAATCGTATTCAATTCAATATTTCCACATTACACTATAGGCCAATATTTGGAACAGCATGGATAATTCATCTTGCCATGGAGTTCTCCTATATCATACTTTGGTTTTTATCAAAGAAATACAGATTCATGGGCAAACAATTATCAAGCACGATACAGTAACAGTCATCTGTGAATATTTCAGTCCCATACGGTGCCAACCTTTTGAGAAAACAGCCACAGTATTTCTTAAATCTTTTCTCTTTTATTTTTTATCTTTGAAAAGATCAAACAGATTTTCGGTCGTTGTTTTTCTAATTTCTGGAACCGTTTCAGGCGGAACAAATTTAACAGTATGTTTCTACCACCACCATCTTCTTCTACCACCACCATCTTCATATCATGTAAGTTATTCGTAAATCTGTGAACATGTTTGTTTTGGTTTCTTACCAAAGTATGATATCGTGCACCTTTAACATAACTATTAGACATACAGCCTTTATTGTAAACGCGAGCCATAATTATTGCCAATTATTACAAAATTATCGATTTGTAATAAAATTATGATGTTGAGGGGGAGTACATGTTGCTCGAGCAAAAACAAAGTCTTTGTGTATTGCCGTGTAACGTCTTCATCCTATGTACACCACTTCAAGGTTCTGTTTTATAGCAACCGCACCGATTTAACCAATATTAGTTTGGCCTTTTCGGTTCCTTGGCGACGAATGAAAACAACGTGAAGAGCAAAATGTTATACATAGGATTTTATCGACCGAAAATTAATTTGGTCTACATGGGGAAATGTCAAAAATATTATACCAGTCGTTATTCATCCTTACGCGAAGCAAGTGGACGGCTAGGATTGTATTTGCTGTAGTCACGAAGCCCGAGGGTTGAGGTTCTGTTAACGAAATTTTTGTATCTGAAGATACATTATTGTAATCAGTTTCCATCAATAATACTGTCGACATTGTTCATCATGCGCCTGACAACTATCATCAGTCTTATCCTAAATGCTGCCCAGTTACATCAGCTTCTTGCAGCCGTCTGTCCCCCGGACTGGTTGGCCTGGCGAGATGCTTGTTACATCCTGCTGCCAGACAAAATGGAGTGGCAGCAAGCTTGGGATGCATGTGACCGGCCAGGGACCAGCCTGGTTATTCCTGACTCCCAGGAAGAAAATGACTTCATCTGGCATGAAATAATGCGAGATGGTGAATTACGGGAGGACCTGTGGATTGGCTGTAAGAAGATCAATACCGACGGCGACTTCAAATGTAAGAATAATGAACCGAACTTTGCCAACTGGGAAGATGCAGACAAGAGTATTGGTGACGAATTTTGTATCGAAATTAAACGCGACAAAGGAGGTAAATGGCATGACGATTCTTGCAATCACAGGGAGCATGTGGTTTGTGAGATGTCCATGTCCCGTCATTTATACAGTCTGCAAGCTGATGCCAACGGGCGCTTCACGGCCCAGTGTCTGCTCAACCACGGCATGAAGAACATGACGACCAAAGGAGCCATGGAGTGTAGTAAGGCATGCTGGGCCGAGCCTCAATGCAAGTCCTTCAATATCTGGCAGTCAGTTGCTCAAGGTATTATCTGTCAGCTCAACAGCGTATCTGGCATTAAGGCTAAAGCTACTGATTTCAAACAACTCGAGAACTGCTACTTCTACGACCTGTAAAAGTCCGAACTGAGTCAGCGCAAATCAGTAACACAAAACGCGGGAGTATCTTGAACATACAAAGAGACATTGGTGAACCCTGCATGTTAACGAAAGTTTAAATTAAATATCCATCGCCTTTTCGAGCCTTTCCGAGAACAGTTATCATTTAAACATGGAATACAGAGACAGAGAACAAACAAAGACACAGAACGACAGAATTTCTCGGAAAGACGAAGCGATGTATTACAGAAAAACCATTTTGGTGTCGCCTGTATTCATTTTTTCTTCTCTTGAAGAAGGAGGAGAAATGGAGATGGAGTTTGACTCAAGAAACAGTTTCAAGAAATTGTCGGCTAATTAAATCAGCAGGTAATATCATAATTATGTTTTTTGTATTACAAAACATGACATAGAGCAAGACAAGATTGATCGGTAAGTGAGTTGAATTACAATATAATTTATCAATACAACATTAAACACCGAGAAAGCTTTATAATGGGAGACTTTTGAGAACCGGTCTTCAAGTCAACAGCGCACGCGCATGCACAACAGCGCAGGCGCAAAACAACGAGCGCATGCTCACAATTGCGTGCGCGTGCGCTGTTGACTTGAAGACCGGTTCTCATAAGTCTTCCATTTAGCTAAATTCCACCCAAATCCCTTCATTTCTAGATCCGAGTGAAAGATGTGCCACTCTTTTTGTTTCATAGTTTGAACGGTTTTTCTGATTACTAAAATGCCATGAATAATATGAACAGGGTTTGCCATTTGTCAATGGGGTGGGAACGAGTCAATATTTTGTAGGAAGAATTCCCCACTAAGGTCAGCCTTTTGGCGTTTGACCAACTGTCTCGGGTTTCAGAAGAAAAATCTCCGACTATCCTCTGTCAATTCTAGGATTTTCACTAAGAGTCGTCGGAAATATTTTGGCAGGGAACCAGACTATACCTTTTTCTGGACTTGTATGCATTCATGAAAATTATCAAACTAAACGGGGTACATGTACCTTATGTATATCAATAATTCATTCTATAATCAAGTTAATGATGTATAGTTAGATTTTATTTGGTGTTTCATAACTTGCTTTATTGATTAAACTGTTTGAAGAACTTGTTTAATGTGTAAAATTTTAATAATTCAGTTTCAACTTTTGTTTAAATGTAATATCATACTTTGGTTTTTATCAGAGAAATACATATTCATGGGCACAAATATCAAGATAGATACAGTAACAGTCATCTGTGAAAATTTCAGTCCCATACGGTGCCCTCTTTTTGAGAAAACAGTGAAAAACGACCGCAGTATTTCTCAATTATTTTCTCTTTTTTTATCTTTAAAAGATCAAAAATAATTTTGGTCACTGGTTTTACTCTTTTCTGGATAAATATATAGCATTTCAGGCATTGAAACATTTCTGTTCTGGATTCTTACCAAAATATGATACTACCTTTAATATAAAGAATAACGCCTTAGATTGGTAACAACATAATTATCAAGTTGGATGATGTGTTGGCTTATTCGTCAGTTACTGATATAACCCTTCTTTTGTCTTTTTGTTTTTAATTTAAAATTTAATCTGAGACAGGAATTGATTTGAGTCTATGTGATGATATCCGGTGTAACACGATTATACCATTGCCATAAAGTTGAGAAGAGTGATTGAAAATTGATTCATTTTCTTTAAAGAAAAATGCTAATATTGGAAAAAAATATGTATAAATTCGAAATATTTTTAATTATTGATTGCAGTGAATGTGACGTGATAAACATAATTTAAATAAACACGTTTTTTCTGGACGTTTTTTATCGCACCAGCTTATTTGCACGAGTAATATTTCAAAGTGACCATTAAAGGGATGGTACAGAACTGGTTTTTGCGACAAAACCGTTGCTGACAGTGAAAACACATTATGTAATCCATCATATACCTTAACTGACAAACCTGTAGAAGTTTGAGATCAATCAGCCATCTGGGTCACGAGAAAATAGTGAAAACCCATTTACACATTAAATTCAACGATATTATGCGTTCATAATAAAAACGCTTTTTCTTCCAATCGGAAAGTAGTTTCATTTATTTATCAACGAATATGGCATTTCAGACAAAAACATTTCATGGGATGTATTCTCCTATCATCACCATTATACTGTGTAAGTTTTATGTGAATCTGTGATCTTGAAGTGTATTTTGTCTTACCAATTCTGTACCATCCCTTTAAGTAAGCAAAATTATTATTAAGGTGTTGTTATTATTATTATTGCGAAGTCTGGTGATTATTGAGCACAATAAACTAGTTTGCACCACAGTCATGAGGTCTGAAATGTTATGCGTTCTTCTATAGCAGTACACGCGTATCTTTAATCAAATTAATTTCACTTTGTCTACAGTGCTTTATTTAGCGTGTGTGGGAAAGGGGACAACATCATGGACTTAATAACAACACTGATCACATGGTGTTTATGCTGACTCCCGTCACACACCCCTACAATCATGGATCCCTGTTGTTCCTCATTTATTTGGACTTATACCTTTTGGAAGCAGTTCCAATGGTTTTGTTCATCTTAAGTTCCAATCGTGGACCCTATTGTCTCTGTTGTTATTAGTCCACGGTTTGAATGCCACTACAAACTCAAAATAGATTGGAAAAGTACCGTGAGCGTTTTCACTGTTTTCTCAAAAAACAGCTTGGGTCTAGAAATTCCATAGTCTGGTTCCCTGCCCAAAGATTACCTGACGACTTTTATTAAAATCCTATATTTGACAGACAATAGTCGGGCGCTTTTGGGGTCCGGGAACCAGACTAGAAATTCCACAGATGACTGCTACTTTATCTTTCTTGTGATTTATGCCCTATTTTTGATAATTTTTGACTTTTGACTAACCATTGTTATCCCCAAGAGGGCGCCCTTCGCATTTCTCGGGAAAAGTTAAGAGTGAGTCGTATTTGTCATTGCTTTTGTGCACGAATAATTCGTTGTTAAAGAAACCTGCGTAAAATTGTGGTGGAAGGGGAGGACATGAGTTACCCAAGACAGCAAATGCAAAATATGTGAAGATTGGCCGCATTAAAAAGGGCGAGTTACAAACGATCATGGTGGCCCGGGCGGCAAACAGCATAATGTTTTGTACACAAATTGGTTACTTTGGCAAGCGAGACCTAGCACATTCTTTCTCGCCAAACATAAGTATTTCACCTCACTGTGTTTTCGGGGATTAAAATTGGGGTGGGCGGAAATGTCAATATAAAAATTGTTTATAAATTAGCTAAAATTAATGTTCACAGCATTTTCCATATGGGAAATAGGAGAAAGAAATGGAATGATCGATGGGATGAGGAGGGCCTATACCCATGGGCGTCTATCGGTGGGGGACATCAGGGGACATGTCCCCCCCCCCCCCCTTCCCCACTTTTTATGTGGTAGTGGTAATTAAAAATTGCCTCAGATCGCACATCAGAACAGCTAGAATCCAAAAATCCCGATTGTGGGTTCGAATCCAGCCACGGGCTAGTGGTGCTTGCGTCCTTGTATTACCGGCAAGACGCTTTGTAACAAGTTGCTTCTTGTTACCCAGGAGGTTACCGTATGTGAGGGTAGAGTGGCTTTGTGCTTAAAGGGGCATAGAGGATTTGCAAGGCCTCCCCAAAACATTTTATTGAGTTTGAGACAGAAATTTGAATCAACAGTTCGTTACTATTGCAAACAGTCACCATGGGAAATATTGGTTCATCAGATACTTGGTTTTTCAAAGAAATCAAGATTTTTTTGTCCGAACGATTTTTGGAACAAACATAAAGGACATTGTCATTATTTTGAGTTGATGATGCTGGTAGAAACATACCGTCCAAATATTTCCACCCGAAATGATGTATTTATCCAGAAATTAGTAAAACAAAGATCGAAAACAGTTTTGATCTCGGGGTAAGATAAAAGATATTCTTCATGTTTTATAAAAAAAAATTGAGTCAGGTTTTCGCTATTTTCTCGTGACTCAGATGTCCGATTGAGCTCAAATTTTCACAGGTTTATTATTTCATGTACATGTTTGATCAGACAAAGTGCTGTCATGTGACCTTTACCTGCAATCATGTATTAAACCTTAAATTAGTCCCATGCGCTTTACAGTATAGCCAAGGTTCATTATACTCCCCAGAGAGTTGAGATTGTTTCAGGAATGTTAGTGGGGCCTGATGATCAGGGATAATAATGGTATTAGCGCCTTGAGCACCCTCTGGGTTGATATGATGCACATTAATGTCTATATTATTATTATTATTATACCAAAATCATCGTTCGTTCTGTGGTTGAAAACAAAAACCCTCAATGTCTTGTGATAATAATATAAGGCGTATGGTGGTGGAAATTCAATGAAATAAAAATAGCCGATGCCTCAAAGGATTCTTTTTAGCATTACACGTAGTATTTTGTTCTTGCGCTCAATTTGCAATGTGGGAGAAAGAGAGAAGGCAGGGGGCGGGGTAGGGGGCGGAGGCGCACACCGAGCACAATAATAATGCTAGTTAATCTAATCAATTAACGGCCATGGCTATTGTATTGAAGCCTATAATACAGTATGGCATGACAATCGAATTATAGCACTGAACCGTGTGTGGTCTCATTACTGATGAAGAAAATCTGACCTATTTTTTTTTTTTGCACGATCGGTACTGCTCGGATAAAAATAAATAATATATGTCTTTTTTTATATCAGTTAGAAACGGGTACTATAGCAACGGATAGAGTTGATGAATCCGTTGCTTTGGTTACAGTTACAGTTCACCCTGCAGTGAAGGCTTTCGGCATTAGACGCAGTGACGCAGGCAAAATTTGGGTGAAATTCTTTACTTTGATTTATTTTCCCAATTTCTTTTTTCCAAGGGTAGGGCTTATCGATGCCGTGGTTGATCGTTTAAAATTCCATAAAAATAATACATAATCAAAATGGAAAATATACATTTAAAACGGTCAAATAGCTGACAGCCAGTCAAATTTTCAGAATTTTTGTTTTTCATTTCAACACCCCACACATCAATCAACAAGGTGTTAATGTTGACAAACAACAACAAAACAACAGTAGCAGCTGCAAAAACAACAACAAATGAATATGAATTAGAACTGATTAATCATTGTCATCGAGAAAACTGAATACCTCTTGAACATAATATACAGCTGATTTGAACTCATGCTGCAATCGGGATTGTTGTACAAATTAATGCAATAAAGTTAATAATGCAGTCTTCGCTGTTCTCGCGAAAGCGTTAACGCCAATTTTGATGAAATTATAATGTCCAGTCTATTGATATGCCTCATTCTTATAAATCAATTATCTTTTACAAACACAGAATGAAAACGAAGAGAAACAACAAAACCAAACAAAATGTACTTATTATATTATTCCAACCTACGCTTTTATATAGCGATTATTAGCGCTGTATACCTTTAAAGGTAATGTCATAATTTGGTTATTGACAAATAAATGCAGATTCATGGGCAAAATTATCAAGAAAGATACAGTAAAAGTCATAAAGGTGCAAATTGTTTGATAAAACAGTGAAAAACTCCTACAGAATTTCTTTAATCTTTTCACCAATTTGCTTTGTCTTAAATATTTCTTGATAAATAGGCATAATACAGCATTTTAGGCGGAACAATTTTAACGGTATGTTTCTATCAGCACCATCTTTATACCCTGTAAGTTATAGGTAAATCTGTGGAGATTTCTGTTTTGGTTTCTATACCAAAGTATGATACTACCTTTAATGTCATACTCTTGACGGAAAAATTGACCACGCATGCGCTCTTCGTTTCACGTGGAGTAGACTTAACTGGTTCCCGTCCTACATTCGGGAGACGTAGAAGTCAGGAGACAACGGAGGGAACGGGAACCATTCTATTCACGTGAGCTGCCTCATATCCACGCACGCGCACTATATAAGAAAAATGGAAAGCGTATAGGCCTACTGTTGCTCTACCAACTAATTTAGTACTGCGGTGGAGTTCTACCTTTTCCTTCCTCCATGTACCTACTGGTGTCACGTCACGGTGTGTTTCACTGATTAACAATGAAATATCCCTGAAAGGAAGAGGAACTACGAGGAGATAATCTGCATTTTTAAGAACTTTTCTCATCATCAACATCATCGATATCATCAACGCAACTATTTACCGCACCCCAGGGGGCTCAAACAAAAAACTCGTTTGTGAATTTACAACCAAGTCGATCGTGACCATCAACAAACTATAGAAGTTGACTTGAAACAAATTATAGGTCAGTTTTCATCAATAATAGTGGACATTCTTCATCATGCGTCTGACAACTATCATCAGTCTTATCCTGAATGCTGCCCAGTTACCGCAGATTCTTGCAGCCGTCTGTCCCCCGGACTGGTTGGCCTGGCGAGACGCTTGTTACATCCTGCTGCCAGACGGAATGGAGTGGCAGCAAGCTTGGGATGCATGTGACCGGCCAGGGACCAGCCTGGTTATTCCTGACTCCCAGGAAGAAAATGACTTCATCTGGCATGAAATAATGCGAGATGGTGATATAGACAAGGAACTGTGGATTGGCTGTAAGAAGATCAATACCGACG
Organism: Astropecten irregularis; assembly: GCA_963971285.1. Lineage (NCBI taxonomy): Eukaryota > Metazoa > Echinodermata > Asteroidea > Paxillosida > Astropectinidae > Astropecten > Astropecten irregularis. Next base: position 6,692,159 of record OZ020245.1, on the reverse strand, counting down.
GCGACTTCAGATGTAAGAATAATGAACCGAACTTTGACAACTGGGAAGATGCAAACAAGAGAATTGGTGACGAATTTTGTATCGAAATTAAACACGACAAAGGAGGTAAATGGCGTGACAGTTTTTGCAATCACGAGGAGCACGTGGTTTGTGAGATGTCCATGTCCCGTCATTCATACAGTCTGCAAGCTGATGCCAACGGGCGCTTCACGACCCAGTGTCTACTCAACCACGGCATGAAGAACATGACGACCAAAGGAGCCATGGAGTGTAGTAAGGCATGCTGGGCCGAGCCTCAATGCAAGTCCTTCAATATCTGGCAGTCAGTTGCTCAAGGTATTATCTGTCAGCTCAATAGCGTATCTGGCATTAAGGCTAAGGCTACTGATTTCAAACAACTCGAGAACTGCTACTTCTACGACCTGTAAAAGTCCGAACTGAGTCAGCGCAAATCAAACACAAAACGCGGGAGTATCGTGAACATACAAAGAGACATTGGTGAACCCTGTTAACGAAAGTTTAAATTAAATATTCATCGCCTTTTCGAGCCTTTCCGAGAACAGTTATCATTTAAAGATGGAATACGGAGACAGAGAACAAACAAAGACAAAGAACGACAGAATTTCTCGGAAAGACGAAGCGATGTTTTACAGAAAAACCATTTTGGTGTCGCCTGTATTCATTTTTTCTTCTCTTGAAGAAGGAGGAGAAATGGAGAGAGAGTTTGACTCAAGAAACAGTTTCAAGAAATTGGCGGCTAATTAAATCAGCAGGTAATATCATAATTATGTTTTTTTGTATTACAAAACATGACATAGAGCAAGAAAAGATTGATCGATAAGTGAGTTGAAATAAATACAATATCATTTATCCGTACAACATTAAAGGTAGTATCATACTTTGGTCATATGCCGTAACAGAAATATTCACAGATTTACCTATAACTTACGGGGCATAAACATAACATATACCGTTAGAATGTATCCACCTGAAATGTTCACAGATTTACTCGTATAACAGGGTATGAAGAATTATTTTTGATCTTTTAAAGATCAAAAATAAAAAAGGAAACGACTTAAGAAATACTGTTGCCGTTTTTCACTGTTTTCTCAAAAAGTGGCCACCGTATGGGACTGACATTTTCACAGAATGACTGTTACTGTATCGTCCTTGATATTTTTGCCCATGAATCTGTATTTCTTTGACAAAAACCAAAGTATGATATTACCTTTAAACACCGATGAATATACAGTTTTATAATTTTGCTAAATTCCCCTCAAATCCCTTAGTTTGTCCGTCAAAGCTGTGCCACTCTTATTGTTTCATAGTTTGAACGGTTTTTCTGATTACTAATTAATGATGAATAATGTGAATAGGGTTTGCCATTTTGTCAATGGGGTTGGACCGAGTCAATATTTTGTAAGGTTATTAGCAAGAATCCCCACAAAGTACAGCCTTTTGGCGTTTGACCAAGTGTTTTACTCCCACTCTGCGTTGTTACTGCCGCTCTGCTTTTGTACTGCTACTCTGCGTTTTTACTGCTGCTCTGCGTTTTTTGCTGCTGTTCTGCGTTTTTACTGCTGCTCTGCGTTTTATTGCCGCTCTGCGTTTTCACTGCCCCTTTGCGTTATTACTGCTGCTCTACGTTTTTACTGCTGCTTTGCGTTTTCATTGTCCCTCTGCGTTTTTACTGCTGCTCTGCGTTTTTACTGCTGCTCTGCGTTTTTACTGCCGCTCTGCGTTTTCACTGCCGCTCTGCGTTTTCACTGCCCCTCTGCGTTTTTACTGCTGCTCTGAGTTTTTACTGCTGCTCTGCGTTTTCACTACCCCTCTGCGTTTTTACTGCTGCTCTGCATTTTTACTGCTGTTTTCCGTCTTCACTGCCCCTCTGCGTTTTTACTGCTGCTCTGCATGTTTTATCAAACAAAACGGGGTATATATCAATAATTCATTCTATAATCATTTTTATTTAATAATGTAATTAGGTGTTAATTGGTGTTTCATCACTTGCTTTAGATTCAACATTTTGAAGAACTTTTTTAATGTGTAACGCATTTCAATAATTCAATTTTGTTTATTGACATTAAATTTTGTTTATTAACATAAAGAAAAACGCCTTAGATTACTATGTAATAGTTAAACATAATTATCTATAGTTGGATGGCGTGTTGGCCTATTCATTGTTTACTGATATAGTGTATAGGCCTTCGTTTATTATTTTTTTAATTTAAAACTTAAAATCAAATGGTTGATTGAAATGCGACGAATTTTGAATGAATTTTTATTATGGTTTACACATTCAGCTATTTATGACCTACATAAAACTTCATACAGAGACTGTAAGTGGGTCGACTTTTTGGTGAAAAGATCCGGTGTAACCTAGTTATACCATTGCCAGAAACGGCTGAGAAGACCGTACTGGGAAAAATGATTGATTTAAATTTTTTGTTATGCTAATATTCTAAACAATCGTGTATATATGACTTCTAAATAATTGTAATTATTGATTGCTGTGAATGTGACGTGATAGTAAACATTTTTTTCTTATGGATTTCTTTTTGTCGCACCAACTAATTTGCACGAAATAATATTAAAAATTCAAATAATAATAATAATAATTCAAATTAACCATTAAGAATAATACTCTATTTTTTTCTCATTGATTATTAAGGTGTTGTGATTATTATAATTGCGAAGTCTGGTGATAATTGAGCACAATAAACTAGTTTGCACCACAGTCATGAGGTCTCAAATGTTATGCGTTCTTCTAAGCAGTACACGCGTATCTTTAATCAAATTAATTTCACTTTGTCTAAAGTGCTTTATTTAGTGTGTGTGGGAAAGGGGACAACATCATGGACTTACTAACAACACTGATCACAAGGTGTTTATGCTGATTCCCGTCACACACCCCTGCAAACGTGGACCCCTGTTGTTCCTCATTTATTTGGACTTATACCTTTTGGCAGCAGTTCCATAATTATTGCCCCTTTTGTTAGTCCACGATTGAAAGGCCATTAGACACTCACATATGTTTGTTTTACATACATTATGTGGACTTTCCTTTGTTTTCATGTAGGCCTACTTATCAAAATGGGCATCTTTATTAAAACCATTGGCATTTGTACCAATTTTTTCATGATGAAATTTGGACCGAATATCCCTTGAATGATAAACTTCGATTTGCGACGGATAAAGACACATTGAACATTTCTCCTTTTGGCATTTTCATTAGCATGGAAACATTATGTGGACGTGTGTGAGTCCACATAACGTCTTGGGATCCTGCATTATGTGGACGTCCTTTGTCGTGACGTCCATGTACATATTTTATGCTACGCATGTGGACGTGCACACCCCCACCCACACACACTGTAGCTGCTCGTGTATGTATTATTTTATCCTTGGCTGCACAAACCGATGCTGAAAAATATGAACCATTTTAGCAAATTAAAGGTAAGAACATGATCGGTACTATTCAAACAGAAATATTCACAGATTTGCGTATAACTTTCAGGATATGAAGATGGTGATGGTAGAAACATACCGTTTAAATATTTCTGCCTGAAATGCTGTTTTTATCGAGAAAACAGTAAATACAAAGACCGAAAACAGTTTTAATCTCGGGGTAAGATAAACATAATTCTTTATTTTTACAAGAAAAATTGAGTTGGATTTTCGCTATTTTCTCGTGACTCAGAATGTCCGATTGTGCTCAAATGTTCACAGGTCTATTATTTCATGTATACATGCTGGATAAAACAATGTGTGCGTGCTGCTCTGTGACCATTACCAATCGTATTATACCTTTAATGTTTGGATGAATATAGTCTTTTGTTATATCCCTTAATTAGGGGTGTTCGATGAAGCTTATGCATTGAAGGCTGTCATTATTAGATGCAGTTTTTAGTACACGATTCATGCCATAGTAAACAAAGATGGGGAGAATGATTGGCAGAAATTCACCACTGCGCATGTGCGTGTTATTACCACTGAAGAAAACAAGCCTTTATAAGGCCACATAAAAAAAATATTTTTTTAGCGTCCACCTCTTCCAAATTTTCTAGGTAGGGAGGGAGGTTTTTATTTGTATTTTTTATTTTAAGGATAGAATGGCAACATGCCTGTGGAAGAAAAGATGCATGGTATTCATGGTCAGAAAACATGTTAGGAAGATACTGAAGACCATAGAAGCTTTCAAGCTAGATATCTGACCATTGGAAATTTCAGTAGACTAGAGAAACCTAAGTATGTAGACTTGACTCAAGTCGGGTTACGGTAGTTCTAGTCATGCGCTCGGCTGATATTCCTTCAGTCCGCCACATCGGTACAAATTTCCGGAACGTTGATATCAAATGTCCCTTCCGCTTAAATTTGTACATTTTTCGCATGCTGCGGCTTCTACCCCAGGTGGCCTTCATGATGTTTAGTCCGAAAATTACGGTAGATATTAGCGCACACTGCTTTTACATACAAGAAATAATTGTTTCCCCCAATATTTATTTTTTTTGAGACAAAAAAAATAATAATAATAATACAGGTCGGGCTCATATCGGAGGTCGGGCGGGGACGCTAAACAAGTAATTTTTTTAATGTGGCCTAACGGTGGTGTAAATTATAGGGATGGCGGTCTCCATTGCTGCACGTAATAATACTGGCGCGTCTATAATATTATGTCAATGCGCCTAAAACACATCTTAAGGCAAGTTTTTGAACATTTGGATGGTGCAGAACCATGCTGACAAAAAATCTCAAATTCTTCTTTTTCTTCTTTAAAGGTAGTATCATACTTTGGTAAGAAACCAAAACAGAAATTTTCACAGATTTACGTATAACTTACAGGGTATGAAGATGGTAGTGGTAGAAACATACCGTTAAAATGTTTTCACCTGAAATGCTGTATTTATCCAGAAATAAGTAAAACAACGACCGAAAATCTTGCTGATATTTTAAAAGAGAAAAGACTCGAGAAATACTGTGTCGATCTGTTTTTCACTGTTTTCTCAAAAAGTGGGCACCATATGGGACTGAAATTTTCACAGATGACTGTTACTGTATCTGTCTTGATATTTTTGCCCATGAATCTGTATTTCTTTGATAAAAACTAAAGTATGATAGTACCTTTAAGTTTTCTATAAATTTAATTGACATCCTACTTCAATTGTATACGAATGTTTAAAGTCTATAATTGTCAATCAAACCGCATTGACTGTAAAAGAGTTTTGTACATGGCAATATGATATGGTCGTTTATAAAACGTACGATATAATTTTCGATTGACATAAACCTTGGGTATGCATCTAAGTCGGGAAGTTTGATATCGAAAATAAATGTAGTGACGTCATCGTGATGTAACAATGTGCCACGCACGTGACACGGCCGGCATTCAAGGGGCAAACCTCACACTCCTATAATACACACTTTGAAAAGAGCGCATGCGTGAAAGTGCCTCGTTTTGAAGTTGCGATCAAAAGCTAAGATGGCCGCCGAAGTGTAAACCCGTGTATTGTCAACATAGAGATACAAACTAAACTAATAGAGTATGTATCTCTATGATTGTGAAGCAACCTTGAATCCGATTGGGTTCACACTTGGTTTGTATCATTAGGTGCATTCGTTTAGCTAACACGGGTCAGATGGTGGTGATATACTGCACAATACAAGCGAGAGAATGGGGACGAGGTTGACTGGTGTCGACCCGGGAAAGCTAAACGAATGCACCCTATATCAGTCGGGAAGAGGCTGTATCATGACGTCATCATTATGTCATGGAACACCCCTGTGACCTCTATTTCCGGTCACTACGGAAGTAGCCCCTTATTCAAAAGTACTAGGGGAAAGATCATAATTCCTTCGCCAATTAATGTCATCGTTTGGAAGGATATTTCGTGGTGCACTGACCTCTGGGACCTCTATTTATATTTGAAAGTGGTAATTTTTGAAAATGGGACTTCCACATGTAATCCAATCAGAATGACATCAAAAGTAGGAACATACTGATATAATTTTAAGTTAGACCATCGGTCGGATTGGGTTAAAAGGTTGCAGATACATAATTCTCAGATGTGTGCTTATTTTGATAAGCACGTTGCTGAAAAGAAATACATGTAGTTGCAGATTATAGAACTACACTGTATAGCTCTAGTTCTTGTGTTTAAACTACATGTATATTGATTAATTCTTGGGAAATGTTGTCTGCCAATATACCATGTTTGCGTATAGCAATGAAACATAATGGTGCCATAGATATTAATAACTTAAAGTTGTTATAGCACCCTTATTCGAATAAGAAATCGTATTCAATTCAATATTTCCACATTACACTATAGGGTAATATTTGGAACAGCATAGATAATTCATCTTGCCATGGAGTTCACTTATTAAAGGTAATATCATACTTTGGTTTTTATCAAAGAAATACAGATTCATGGGCAAACATATCAAGCAAGATACAGTAACAGTCATCTGTGAACATTTCAGTCCCATACGGTGCCAACCTTTTGAGAAAACAGTGGAAAACAGCCACAGTATTTCTTAAATATTTTCTCTTTTATTTTTGACCTTTGAAAAGATCAAAAAGATTTTCGGTCGTTGTTTTTCTAATTTCTGGAACCGTTTCAGGCGGAACAAATTTAACAGTATGGTTCTACCACCACCATCTTCTTCTACCACCACCATCTTCATATCATGTAAGTTATACGTAAATCTGTGAACATGTTTGTTTTGGTTTCTTACCAAAGTTTGATATCGTGCACCTTTAACATAACTATTAGACATACGGCCTTTATTGTAAACGCGAGCCATAATTATTGCCAATTATTACAAAATTATCGATTTGTAATAAAATTATGATGTTGAGGAGGAGTACATGTTGCTCGAGCAAAAACAAAGTTTGATTGTATTGCCGTGTAACGTCTTCATTTCATGTATACCACTTCAAGGTTCTGTTTCATAGCAACCGCACTGATTTAACCAATTAGTTTGGCCTTTTCGGACGAATGTAAACAACGTGAAGAGCAAAATGTTATATAGGATTTTATTGACCCAAAATTAATTTGGTCTACATGGGGAAATGTCAAATATTATACCAGTCGTTATTCATCCTTACGCGAAGCAAGTGGACGGCTAGGATTGTATTTGCTGTTGTCACGAAGCCCGAGGGTTGAGGTTCTGTTATCGAAATATTTGTATCTGAAGATACATTATTGTAATCACTTTCCATCAATAATACTGTCGACATGCGTCTGACAACTGTCATCAGTCTTATCCTGAATGCTGCCCAGTTACCGCAGCTTCTTGCAGCCGTCTGTCCCCCGGACTGGTTGGCCTGGCGAGATGCTTGTTACATCCTGCTGCCAGACAAAATGGAGTGGCAGCAAGCTTGGGATGCATGTGACCGGCCAGGGACCAGCCTGGTTATTCCTGACTCACAGGAAGAAAATGACTTCATCTGGCATGAAATAATGCTAGATGGTGATTTAGACAATGACCTGTGGATTGGCTGTAAGAAGATCAATACCGACGGCGACTTCAAATGTAAGAATAATGAACCGAAATTTGCCAACTGGAAAGACGAACGCCAGAAAACTGATGACGACTTTTGTATCAAAATTAAAGAAAACGAGGCAGGTAAATGGGTTTCTGAACGCTGCAGCCATGACAACGAGTTGGCGGTTTGTGAGATGTCCGTTACCCGTCATTCATACAGTCTGCAAGCTGATGCCAACGGGCGCTTCACGGCCAAGTGTCTGCTCAACCACGGCATGAAGAACATGACGACCAAGGGAGCCATGGAGTGTAGTAAGGAATGCTGGGCCGAGCCTAAATGCAAGTCCTTCAATATCTGGCAGTCAGTTGCTCAAGGTATTATCTGTCAGCTCAACAGCGTATCTGGCATTAAGGCTAAGGCTACCGATTTCAAGCAACTCCAGAACTGCTTCTTCTACAACCTGTAAAAGACGAAACTGAATAAGTTAGCGCAAATCAGAAACACAAAACGCGGGATATATCGTGAAAATACAAGGAGACATTTGTGAACCTAGTTAACGAAAGTTTAATTAAATTTAGTGTCCATTGCTTTTTCGAGAATTTTCGAGAAAAATTATCATCTGAAGATGTAACACTGAGACAAATTACAACGTCTTTGCACACTTTCTCGGAAAGGTATTACCGTGATACTGTGCAGTCTGTGCTGTGCCTTAAAGGTAATGATTATCATACTTTTGTTTTTGTCAAAAAAATGCAGATTCATATTTTTTTTTTTATCTTTTAAAAGATCAAAAAGATTTCCGGACGTTGTTTGACTAATTTCTGAATAAATACATCATTTCTGGTGGAAAAATGTTAACGGTATGTTTCTACCACCACCATCTTCATATCCTGTAAGTTATACGTAAATCTGTGAACATTTCTATTTTGGTTTCTTACCAAAGTATGGTACTACCTTTAACAGTGTAATTGGTATAATACATGATTTGTATTAAAAGGTCACATAACAACACTGACACTTTGTCTGATCAAACATGTAGGCCTACATGAAATATCACACCTGTGAAAATTATTTTGAGCTCAATCGGACATCTGAGTCACGAGAAAATAGCGAAAACCCGACTCACCTTTAAAACATAAAGAATGGTTTTGATCTTATTCCGAGATCAAAACTTCTTTCGGTCTTTGTTTTTAATTTCTGGATAAATACACCATTTCAGGCGGACATATTTTAACGGTATGTTTGTACCACCGCCATCTTCATACCGTGAAAGTTATAGGTAGATCTGTGAACATTTCTGTTAGGGTATGTGACCAATACTGTGCCTTTAATAATGTGTTTCGTGATATCTCTTAGCTTTAGATTATGAACATTTAAAATAATGTTTAATGTGTAAAGTACGGAGCTCCACGAGTGCCATTCCACTTATACTGGTAACCACATAATCTATCTCGCCAAGTAGTGGAGTGGTAAAAGTCGTCTTGTCTCAATAATTATCTCAACAAGACGACTTTGTAGAGAAAAACGAAAAGTCGACTTATCCTGATGATTTATCTGGTCAACGAAGTGCATTTAAAAAGTCGTCTTATTCTGATAATTAGCCTCAGTTTTAGTATCGTCTTTTCAATGTAAACTATCAGGACGAGTTGACTTCCTTCTTTCAGTAAGTCGTCTTGGCGAGATATATTATCAGGATATCGACTTCTTAGTTTCCAGTAAGTCATCATGTACGAATAAATTATCTCGATAAGTCGACTTTTAGGGCTCAATAAGTCGACTTGGTGAGATAAATTATGTGATTATCTGGATAAGTTGAATGGCACTCGTGGAGCTCCGTAGTAACGCATTTCATTTTTTTTGTTTATTTACATAAAACGCTTTTCAATAAATAGAAATGACTTAGATTAATCTGTTATTAAGATCATATCTAGGTGGATGATGTATTGGCTTATTCATCAGTAATTATTATGTAGGCTTTCGTGTCCATTTTTTGTTTTAATTAAAAACTTAAAATTAAATGGTTGATTCAAATGCGACGAATGTTGATTTATGACCCAAGACAAGAACTGTAAGAAAAGAGATCCGATGTAGATTATACAATTGCCATGCAGAAAGCTGAGAAAACTGATTGAAAAATTACTGATTTTTCTAGTTTTTCTTTAATTCTAATTGAAAACAATTCAATAAACTGCTGCAAACTGCTCATCAGCCAAAATGACCTGAAATATATCAAATGCTTAAAGTTAGGAGGGCCTGACGCGTTTCGATCCTAACAGGATCTTTCTCGTTCGCCTTTGAGAAAGATCCTGTTAGGATCGAAACGCGTCAGGCCCTCCTAACTTTAAGCATTTGAAAACAATTCATGAATTCGAAATAATTTACCATAATGTGACGTCATGACGTTTTGTTGCACCAACCACAAAGTAGAATTTTAAAGTAACCATTAAGAATAACTCTTTCTCATTGATAACAAAAATTATTAAGATGTTGTTATTATTATATTTGCGAAGTCTGGTGATTATTCAGCACAATAAACTAGTTTGCACCACAGTCATGAGGTCTCAAAGTTATTTCACTTTCCTTTATAGTGCGTTACTTATAGTGTACGAAAAGGGACAACATCATCGAGTTATTGACAACACTGATCACAAGTTGTTTATGCTGATAAATCTCCCGTTTCCCACCCATTTAACCCCCCCACCCCCCCCCCCAAAAAAAAAACAAAAAAAAAAAACATGTTGCTTGCTTGTCATAGCCTCCTCACGGGCAATCCACAATATTATGCTGAACTAATTCAACATTTTGTATCCAATGTTTGGATAGAAATATTGTCTTAAGTTAGATTTCTTGACAATGGGGTCATCGATGGAGCTCATGTTTACTACGGTTCTTACAGTGGGTGCATTCGTTTAGCTCCCCCGGGTCAGCCCTTTCTGGGAATGGTCATGTTTTACTGACGAGGTTGACTGGTGTCGACCCGGGGGAGCTAAACGAATGCACCCAGTGAAGGTATATCATTAGTACACGCTTGAAGTATCGTAGATGCACGCCGTGGTAAACCGACTGAGATGGGGCATGGAGGAAGGGAAGAAAAGGAAGTTCACCTCAACACACAAGTCGATGGAAATGGCTGCAGTCACTGGCTAGTGGCTGCCATAGGCACCGGCGCACCCAGGATTTTGTCTTGGGGGGGCTCAAAGAAAATTTTTCTCCCACAAAACATTTTGTTACTCCCCCCCCATTCCTCCTCTCCCTTTCCCTCCATCCCCCCTTTTTTCGTTTTTTTTCTTCTTTTTTTTTCGTTTTTTTTTTTCAGGGACCCTCTTGGGGGGGCTCAAGCCCCCCGAGCCCCCCCCCCCCCCCCTGGATGCGCCACTGGCCATAGGTACATGCGTAATTTGCAGCCACAGCCAGAGAATTGGGACACGGCCTTATGCAGGCCTAGCCTGCGTAGGCCTAGCCTACATCCATGGCTCAAGGGTCCACCACACTAAATAGCTCCAAAATCAATGCGTCGAGCTGATTATCATTATTGTGTGTCCCCCTCAACTGTTTTTTAAATTATGCAATTGGGGGGGGTCATGCAATTAATATATTGTGTAATTATGGCTGGTTATCACAACTGTGGGTTCAGTGCTTCAGCCTGTTGTGAAGACTTGAGAAATTATGGCTTGAAATGTGGCCCTACATTGTTTTGAACGTGGAGGGTTGCTTCAAGGAAACCGGCTGCAAGTTGGTTTGGGATTTGGGGGTGCTTTCTTCTTGGGGCAATTAGCAAAAAAATCTGATCTGTTAACAATCCAAAAATTGAAAGGAATCAGGTAGATGAGGGTTCAAACTTTCTGAAGGTTTTTTTTTTAAATAGCGCCCCCTGTAGGGCGATGTAATCCATCCAATATGGCAGCCACCATGGATCACGAAACGTCGTCAACAAAAACACCATCCGATGATGATTCGGAAAGAGTGATCACGAGTACTCTAAATACAGGTCCTGAGGATGAAACAATGGAGGACAAGGCTAGTAGTTCTGAAAATGCAAAGGATTTAACGAAAAGCGAGGTAAATTTGCCCCAATCCGGAATTCGGGAAACTCCAAGTCCAACGAGTCCAAGTCAAACTGCAGTTTCCTCGTCGTTGGGGGCGAATGTAACGCCAAGCCAACAACATGATGATCATGATGAGGAAGGTGAAAGAGATGAACCAACTAAACTCCGTGTCCATACAGATATTGAACATGATGCTGAGAAAGTGAGTACGGACGTATTTAAGTTACCAGGCCTTCCATTTCCAGGAAAGTCGCCCGAAAAAGTAAATAAGCCGTTAGATCATGTGGCAACGAAACCTGTAGAACAAAGACAGAGTAGTGGTACGACTAGTGCAACAAGTAGGTCAACAAAATTGCAAAAAAGAACTGGTATAATAAGTGAAGATGCCAGTGGCACAACAAAGCAAACACTAGACCCAAACAAGGGAGATGAATTTGCATTTGCGAAGCCACAGTTTTCTGATGTTGCAGCAAATAAAAAGCCACTTCAGAGTAGAGATTCATCCGCAGGGCACGCCACTGACTCTAAGGCTGTGACGTCCACTTCGTCATCGGAAGAGCAGCCAGTCAGCTCAGCAAAGAAGCAAAGAGAGAAGTCTCCAGCAGAGAAACTCTCAAAAGTTCCTCCTCTGCCATATAAGGAACCCACTTGGAGTGGCATCCCAACGGAGGAGTATCATCTGGAGGTTCTGAAAGGTGGTTCCATCGTTTCCAAGATACCACTGAATGATAAAGCCTACCATGTGTTCGGGCGATTGGAGACCTGTGACGTTGCACTGGAGCATCCTTCTCTGTCCCGTTATCACCTGGTGCTGCAGTATCGATCGGTCGGAGACAGCCAACAAGATCCTGGATTCTATCTGTACGATCTTGGAAGCACTCACGGCTCCTGGTTCAACAAGCAACAGATGGAGAGCAGGGTATTCCATCGGATGAGAGTGGGTCACATGTTTAAGCTGGGTGGGAGCACACGTATGTACATTTTGCAGGTGTGTAGAAATTGTATTTCTCCCTTTGTATTATAAAGTGTAAGTTCCTAGAATGTTGACCGATGAAGGAGTTTTAAGTACATGTACTGTTCATTCAGTAATCCAGTTTGTTAATTACTGCACTACCACTCCTTGCAATACTATAGAAGGTTTTGTTGTTATTATATTGTCCTCCTCCTTTGTTTCTTTGTGTGTTTCTTGCACTCTTTTATTAAGCTTTTAAAAGATTCTTCAAAAGCTCAGGCTCAAATATCAGGTCACTGCATGTGACTGATGTACAATTTGAGACAGTGACTACCGGAACCCTGTGTTCTGACACCTTTTTAATTTCACTTGAGTGAAATAAGGTTAGGTTGAAGGTTACATTTTTGAGTTAGGGTAAACAAACATAGCTGGGTATTGGGAACATAGGGGTTTTAGGACATTCTCTGATTACAAAAAATTGTTGGTGTCAACTTTCCAGGGACCATCACATGATGAAGAGGCGGAGTCGGATCTCAGCATCAAGGAATTAAAAGAGTTACGACAGCAGCAACTGGCCGAGCTGGAGGAACGCAAGAGGCAGAAGAAAGACGAGGAGGCAGAGATGGATCAGACAGAAGGAGACTCAGGGGGAGGCATCAGCTGGGGAATGGGTAAGTCACTCTTGTTGGTTGGTCAGTCAGATGGTTGCGGGCAGACGTACTCCTGGTTGCAAACATTCATCTCCCCGAACATTTTCCTCTCGTTCTTTCCTTTCCCAGATTATGAAGAGGCAGATGATGCTGATACAACGGGAGACAATCCGTTTGCCATCATGACACAGGAGGAGAAGGAAGCCACCTACATTAAGGACCCTAAGAAGGCTCTCAGGGGCTACTTTGAGAGGGAAGGTTAGTTGGATGGTGGGTCCTGATACATCTTCCCTGTTCATGTAGTGCATCCACTGGACTACATGTATGTGGTGCTGTCTATTCCACACTCTCTACTGAAAGTGTCTGCTTGTTGCATTCCAAGCTTTCCACAGTTTCTGTTTTCATGTATGGTAGAGCAGTAGCACCCGATAATGACCAAAAGAAAGGGGAAAAATGGTTCAATTTCTATCTGAAAGGTAGCTGTTCACAAAGATGACATCAGTGCCAATCTTCTTGTGAAGTATTTTCCCCTCTTATCTACTATTGTTGAATACAAATTGTCTCTTTTTTATTCAGGGTATGATCTTGAGTATAACGTAGAAGAAAAGGAGAGTGGCTTCAACAAACAGTTTGTCTGCAAAGTGGAGTGAGTATCCAGTGGACAGAATCATGCCGAGTTTTGTGAGAAGATTTGCAAATCTTCCCGAAAGCTGCAAGATCATTAGACTGATCTAGATGAAAAACAGGCTCTTTCTCTTTCACTCTCTGGAAAATGTGATCTGCAATGTATGCAAAACTTTCACTGGTTGGTTATTTATAGATACACACGTAATTAAATGTAATATCATACTTTGCTTTTTGTAAAAAAATGCAGATTCATGGGCAAAAAATATCAAGAAAGATACAATAAAGTAAGCTTGCGGATACACCATGTATAATCTCTTTTATGAAAGTGTGGTTCTGAAAAGAACCGGTGAGAGTAATGATCTCGACGTTCCGGCCAGTGTACTCTGGCCGTCCTCAGGAGAGTGAGTGCCGTGAAGCGAGAAGAGAGCTGTTTATAAAGGCGATGTCAGGATTCTGGGTGTGTGTACTCAGGTGTGGTAAGGCGGGAACTGTGGTTCGGGTATAGGAGACCCTAGCCAAGGTGAAGTGATGAGATGAAGTAACTGAACTGTGTGAGGGAAAGGGGGGGGGAAGGGGGTTTCGGGTATAGAGGACCCTACTTCCCGGGTGTGATAGTGTTGAGTAGTGGGCGCCAGATGTCGCTGAGCTTGAAACCCACGTCTTGGGGGACGGTGTTGTCTTTGAAGATCTCAATGGCTTCCCGGATCCTTCGGGGAAACCAGTTGTTGATGGGGATGATCAGTTTGGCTTTGTCCCATTTGATGTGGTGGTCCGATGAGTAGGCGTGATTGACGATGGCGGATTTGTCGTAGTCGCCCCGGCGGCCGTGGGCCCGGTGTTCCTTTATTCTGGTTGGTAGGTTGCGTCCTGTTTCCCCGATGTAGACCTTGCCGCACTCACAAGGAATGCGGTATACCCCTGGTTGGCTGCTGGGTGGGCGCTTGTCTTTGTGGGTGTGAAGTGTAGCTTGAAGTTTGTTGGGTGCTGAGTGGAAGACCCGGATGTTGCACGACTGGAGGATCTTGCGAAGCTGATGGGAGGTGGGGCCTAGATAGGGGAGGCAAACAGTGGCGGTAGGTGGATTGGCTTCGGGTATAGTAAGAAAGATACAGTAACAGTCATCTGTGAAATATCCAGTCTCATACGGTGCCCACTTTTTTAGAAAACAGTGAAAAACGGCCACAGTATTTTAAAAATCTTTTCATCGTTATTTTTTATCTTCGGACGATCAAAATTGTTTTTGGTCAATTGGTTTGACTCTTTTTCTGGAATAAATACAGCATTTCAGGCAGAACATTTTTAACAGTATGTTTCTCCAATCACCATCTTTATACCCTGTAAGTTATAGGTAAATCTGTGAAGATTTATCTTTCGGTATACTACCAAAGTATGATACTACCTTTAAAAACCAAGTAGTGAACTTCACTGATAAGGCCTCAAACCGATCATGTATGTATCATTTTGAATAATCCAATCTACCAGGTTACCTTTAGATGATGCGAGCGGGAGACCCATCATTGCCGAGGCCGCTGTCTCAGGGAAGAAGAAGGAATCAGTGTTAGCATGCGCACTGGAGGCATGTCGAATCCTTGATGCACATGGTGTACTGAGACAGGCAACACATGGTAAAAACAAAGCAACAAGTTGATTTGTGTTGACTACCAAAGCAAATCATTCTCTCTCTTTCTACCTCCTTCTTTTAATGATCAAACTGAAATTAAAAGCCATTGGCATGTTTTGGGGAGCGTAAATGTGACTTTCAAGTTCTGGAGTCTCTTGTTAAAGAAAAATGTCAAAGAAATGCAGAGTCATTGGTAAAAATATTACGAAAGATGCAGGAACAGTCATCTGTGAAAATTTCAGACCCATTCGGTGCCCAGTGTTTGAGAAAACTGTGAAAAACGGCCAAAGTATATCTTGCTAAGAAAGTAATTATTTGATTAGATTTGTGACAGAAATTCCTCCAAATATGTACAGTGGAATGCGGCTATAACAAACACGGCGGGATGCACAGATATTGTACATTATAGTGGTTGTTCGTATGCAGTGTACACACAAATTGGGAGCTAAGGATGATGTTCAGTATAGCCAAATGTTTGGTATAGTGGTGTTCGTCATAGTGGTGTTCCATTATATTACACGTGACTGGCTGTTTGCCGAATTTGGCTCAACACAAGAACATCTCTATCAACAATATTTTCTCAGAGTGAAATCATCCATGAGACTTTAGAGCCAAAGGTCACATTTGTGAGTACCCATACTCTACCCCCTTGTCAAATAGACGCCCAGAATCTTTGCCATTCTTGCTAACGCTAAAAATCCCCCAAATCCTCATCTCGTACTCACAGAGAGCCGCAAGAGGAAGACCAAGAACTGGAAAGAGGACGATTATTACGACAGCGATGAGGACACCTTCCTGGATCGGACGGGAGAAATTGAGAAGAAGAGGATGCAGCGGATGAAGAAGGCCGGAGTGATCAAAGAGAAGACCCAGACGTATGATTCACTGGTAAGCCAATCCTACCTCGCAGTTGAAACTGAAACTGAATCGGATTCCGAATCCAGGATTTTGCATAGTGTTTTGCAGTGTTGTATCCGAATCCACAACCTCCGAGGCCAAGGCCGAGTCATGGGTCTCTGAGGCTGAGGCCAAAGGGGAGGCCGAGTTTTTCACGAGCAGCCAAGGCCGAGACGGAGTCCGAGTCATGGGTCTCTGAGGCCGAGGCCGAGTGACACACAAGCATATCATTTCACCCCGCGAGAGACTGTTTGCTAGTCTAGACACAGAACCTGAACTTCACAATGCAGTTTATAACTACACTAGCGCAGGACACCATGCTCTCAATTCATTACATTCAATGCATTACACGCCACACAATAATGTCGCAATGTAGCTGAGCACTATTCACGTGATGTTTTAATTTTCTTTCTGTAAGTGTATTTGATGAAAAATTGAAAATTCTCACCCAAAATGTTGGGAAACACGTTTCATTTTTTAAACATCAGTCATCAGTCAAAAATCCTTTGAGGCTGAGGCCGAGTCATGGACCTACTAGGCCGAGGCAGCAAATTTCCGGCCTCAAGACCGGCCTCGAGTCATACAACACTGGTGTTTTGTGATACGGAACTAGACATTCCTGAATCAGGGAGGTTGATGCTGGTGACATTCTCAGCACTTCTTGCTCATCATCATCACCTGCCTCCGTTTTTGATTTCAGAAATCTGAGCTTGCTGATGTGGATGCTGAAATCCAGAGGATTGAGACGGACATGTCCACGGGCAACCAAGGTCAGTTCAAGTTGGTTTTCACGAGATGTCTGATGGTGTTATATCTAACTTGGTTACGGCTCCATTTTGGATATTGGTTTCATCTTTAATGGAGAAAATGCTCTCCACATTAAAATGCTGCTTCAAAATTAGCACCTCAAAATGGTGACATCAATCAAGATCACAGAAAGAGTTTATTAAATTTACACATTGTGTATGAACTATGAACTTTCAGGGGGCATTAGGCACTCACCTCTCACCAATGTGGCCCGGGTTCGATCCCGGCTTGGGTAATATATGAGTAGAGTTATGCCTTTGGTTCTCTCCTATGCTTCGAGGGTTTTTCTCCTGGTTCTCCGGTTCTCCTCCCTCCACAAAAACCAAACACTTTCGATCTTAAGCTGTGCTTCGTGATCGTATAGGGGTTGATGTGGCTGGCAGCCAAGGGCGCTCATGAAAGCCTGCTACTCGGTCATGTGTAGCACCATCCTTCATAATTCATTCAGTTGCTGGGAACCTCTTGAAAACAGTGTTTCACTGAGCAGGTTAACCCAGGGTAAACAAGAAATAAATAAATAAATAAATAAATAAAACTTTTGTACTATTATTATGGGATCCACTTTACTCCCCCCAAATCTATTGTCCCTTCATGGTCCATGGGTCATCTAATATGAGCTTTTCTTCATCAGGAAATGGGAAAAAAGTAAAGGATGGGGAATAAAAAGGAGAAGTAGAGGGTTGGAGGAGCGGAAGGTAATGAATTGAGATTCATCTCCAAGTGGAATCAATGGTGGAATGGATAGAAACACACACCAGTGATGCACAGCAAGGGGAGACAGGATGAGCTGCTTAGAAGGAGAGCTTAGCACAAAAAATTGCTTAGCACAAAAATGGCTTGCCCAATAAAAAACAAACCACAACTGGAAATTCGATTTGATATTCATGGTCAGCGAACAACAGCCAAAGAACAATGGGAGACTTTTGGAGAGGGCTGTCGATAGAGGGCAGCAAACTACCAGGCTCCTTAAAACTTTTTTACACGCTGTAAGTACGGCGGTTTTCCAAAAACTCACCGGAAGACGCAGGAAAATACTGTGAACATTAAATTCAGGCCATTTAACAATTAATTTTTATATTCACAACAGCCGCCCACCACGATTTCAATGCCCGAAAACACAAAGTTAGGTGAAATTCTGATGTTTGGCGAGGAATAATGTGATAGGCTTCGCTTGCAAAGTAAAAACTCTGTGCAAAAAACTGAATGCTGTTTGCCGTGGGCTACCGTGATCATTTGTAATTCGCCCTTTTAGTGGCCAATCGCCACAAATTCTGCATTTGTTTGTTCTTGGGGAACTCATGTCCTCCCCTGTCACCACAACCGGACCCTGCACAGTATTTACCAGGCATTTTCATTGCGATTATTTACGCCTGTTGTGTTTACGATGAATAATCGTGCACAAAAGCAATGACAACAAAATCAAGACATTTTTCCCGAGCCTGGTGAAGCGCGCCCTCTTGTGATTAACAATGGTAAGTCAAAAGTCTCCCATTGCAAGTGATACATGACACATGGAAATTTGGTTGTTAATCCTGTTTTTATTAAGACAGAAATGTCATGCTTAGCTAATTTTTTGTGTTAAGCAGCTCTATGAAATTGGCCCCAGAGGAGCTTCAGCCTCTCTTTTTGAAACCTTGCCTTGAGGCTTGAGCTCTGGCTTCTGGTTCCAAAATAGAGGCTTTTGGCTACGGATTCATGAAAATAACTCTGTTCTTGTACAAGGAGACTAAGGGCCTGTTTGTTTAACTCACAAGATCACAAATCCAGCAGATCCAGATCCCATTTTAGCGTACCCTGGATCCCCAAATCTGGGATCCTGTGCGTTAAACAAAACAAAGACACAGGCCCTTTGCTTCAGCTTCATTGAAACGCCCCAAAACCAAGATTTTCAGGTTTTGGATGACACAATGCCCAAGCAGGAGCCTGATCCAAGGTCAGCCATAGGGCCTAAGTGAAGCTTACTAAGAAGTGGAAGAAAGTAACACAGCGCCAAAAAGAAACGATTGACTGGTGAAATTATTCACCCTGGAAAGCATTTGCAGACCAAAGAAAAAGTTGTAAAAAGAACACACAGTGTAAGAATGAATGTTCAGACCAACATCTTGGGTCTTGATCTCCTCTCAGGCGCTGCTGCCTCAGTCCTTGAGGATGACTCCCTGGATGCATTCATGGAAAGCATCAAGAGCGGCAAGACGGTGGACAAGACCTGGAGGGCCAAACTCAAGCTGCGGCTGATCGAACTCAAGAAGGATCGAGTCAGGCTTACCCGTTTGGTCGACATTGCCCGACCTGCTTCCATGCCAGCGCTACAAAAGTAAGTCCTTATCCTGCTAGTGGTTGGCTACTAGAACATGTTTAATACAAATATTGCCTTTCGCATGGGGTGTAGCCCTCACCACTGGGAAAAAGAAAGCTTCATTGATCAGCAAAAGAGTTCACAAATACAATAGGATAAGTTATGTTGGTGGTTTGCAAGACAGCCTAGTTTTCAAAAGGCATACCATGAAAGTAACCTGTGAAGATTTTCAGAAGAGACGTTTTGTAGAAAGCATCAGTGTTGGAGTGGAGTCCTCAGATCCGAGTACT
The DNA here is from genome assembly GCA_963971285.1 of Astropecten irregularis. Classification (NCBI taxonomy): domain Eukaryota; kingdom Metazoa; phylum Echinodermata; class Asteroidea; order Paxillosida; family Astropectinidae; genus Astropecten; species Astropecten irregularis. Next base: position 6,672,484 of record OZ020245.1, on the reverse strand, counting down.
TCAAGGTCTGAGTACTGGGCCGAGTCCGAGTACAGTACCAATGCACAGTGCCAAAAATGCATTTTGTTTCACAAAGATGTTTAGAATTGGATGTTGATCATGTTGTGCCACTCTTCTCAGAAATTAATGTTTTCCTAACCTTGGAAATGACACTGTCTTGCTTACTCCATTTGATTTTAAACTCCGGGTGATCTTCACATCCCCATTGTATAAGTTATCGGAAATCGGCAACATCATCAACCGTGAAATTGTAACGAAAATGAAATTTGCACTATTTTGGTCGAGTACTCCCAAAATTCGAGTACATGGAATCGAGTACGGGCCAAGTACATTTATTTTCGAGTACTTTTTATCGAGTACGGGCCAAGTACATTTTATTTTCGAGTACTTTTAATTGAGTGTGGGTCGAGTATTTGTCTGTACTCGAATTGTACTCGAGATGAATACGAGTACTCCAACACTGGAAAACATCAAACAACAAGTCTTTGTTTTTGTTTTTTTAAATATGTGCACGTTCCTGATATGATATCAGCTGGTGTATATCTGTTCAGGATTTTTCTTATTAAACACATCATTGTTGTGTCATTCACCTGAGGTCCATTTCGATTCCGTAGTCATTCATTCTTTCTTTCTCCTTCTTTGTTGCTTTTTTTGATGATCGAAGGCCACCATCAACACAGACAAGCTTTGCAGCACTGAGCAAGAAACTGCCAATGTTTGGTTCCATGAAGGGCCGTGCTAGCCTGAAACCAAAACTGAAATCCCTGGTGAGTGACTTGTAGCCTGAGAACCTCACTAAGAAATGTTGAGACCTAACGAGAAGTGCGAACAAAATAGAAGTGCGAAAGTATGAACGATTCTTACATGGTGTTTCCGCAAACTGATCCACATACCAATTGTCACTATGCAAAGCCTCAAATCTTTCTCACTAAGACACTGTGTGTTGCTGGTTTGTACAAGGGCCATACCCTAAAACATCCCTTCCCGACTCATTTTTTTCAGCTACGGTACTTTCCACTGTCCAAAACAATTCATTTGTCAGGCATGCAACTTTTCCTCGGATCAGCTGATTTCCTCTTTTTTCACTTCAATTTTATGCCATTGAAAATAGAAAAACACTGCACAAAATCTTGTAAAGATTAGAATTTCCTCTTTTTTGGTTACATCTGAGTTGCATGTCTGATTTGTGCTCGCTTTGCTTCTACACTGGAGGCTCACAGGCTTCAAAATGGTGAAAAATGGAATTGTAAGTTCTCATCTAGAAAATTTGACAAACGCCATGTCATGTTTCACCATTGTGCTCAAGTAGTGTCTCCGTTGAATATTGTTTGATCTCCAGATGCCCTCACCCAAAGCCACGTCTCTCGCCGCGGTCAGCCAGAAGACGGCAACCAGGAAGGAGGAGGTAGAAGAGGAAGTGGAGGAAGATGATCAGCCTGAAGGAGAATTGAAACTAGCTGGGAGATCATTGCCTGATGCAGAACCAATCGCAGTACCCTGCCCTTCTCCTGTTTCGGCTGCTGCAGAAAAGGTCAACCTGAGATCCCGATCTTTGGATCATCTCTCTCCACACTTGTAGTTTTCCTCAACTTGTTTGCCAAACAAAAATATCAAATATATACTAAATGGCAATATTGTTTTGATTCTTGTCACAGTTGAATTTAACAGAAAGCAAGGAAATCTCCCCTCTGCTCCCAACTCAAAAAGTTGGTCATGGTCCCTCGTTCCCAATCAAGATTAAGAAACAGACGGAGGAGGAACGTGGCAAAGACACTTACCCTGTGGAGTCTGATGAGCCACCCACAGCAGGACAAGGGAAAGAAGCAAGGATACCCTTGGAAGAAGCTGGTCCGCCAGGGAAAGCCAAGAAGCCAAGGATGGTCGGAGCACCACAGAAGAGGAGAGAGGTTGAGGAACAAGAGGAGAAAGAAGACTTTGCCGACTGGATGCCACCAGTGGGTAAGTAGAAGCCTTCTTCTTCTTATCCTTGCAGGCTCAAGCACACTGGAGGCCCATATTCCTCCTCTTTCACCCTTGAAACCCCTTCATGAGACAGGTTAGAATATCATGTAAATTAGGCTTGCTCTTCACCGACGTGGATGAACACTGTATACTCAGTGCTTGTGAGTGCACGTAAAAAAAAATCACATGCTGGCTCAGGTGGGATTCGAACCCACGACCTCCATGATACAGTTTAAAATATCCTTCAAGCGGTTAATTTCATCCCAAGATAAATTGAACGCCTCATGCACAAACTCAGGGCATAAACATCCCCTCTCCCAGACTTATAGACTAACACAGCGTTCATACTAGGTCCCGATTATCGGGAAAAGTCTTGATAATCAGGACTTTCCCCGGCAAACCCATAGTGTGGATGCTTGCCGGGACCTGTTCCGTTGCCCCCGCCAAACATGTTGGGTTCGGGGACAATTTTGTGGTCAGAGAGTGACCTTAATTGGGCTCCTTGCTGACATCGTGCAGCTGTTTTCATCATAGGTGCTCATTAACCTAACACACAGCTGAAACCACTTCAGCCCTGAATAGACCCCGTCAATCAAACTGTGCGCATTGACTAATTGGTGGACGCCTTTTAATCAGGTGACCATGAAAGCCTCGGTCAAACTCGGTCACAAGTGGTATGTAAAACAAACGTGGGCGGGGCTTAAGAGCAAAGCCGGAACGGTCCATTATACCTGGAAAGCAGCATGGACATTCGAACACAGTGTGGACGGTTGGTTATTAAAAAAGATAAGGTGTCTTCAAATTGCCATTGATAATCGAGACTTGGGATCTTTCTCAAAGCTCGGCTCCGGCTCCGTCTCTGTTTCATACGCTGAAAATATAGGTTGTGGTTTGCCATTGAAGCTGAAGCTCTATTGTCCTTTTCAAACCAGAGAATCTACTTTCTAACTGCAGCCAAAAGCCTCTATTTTGATACCTGTAATTTTGAAATGGATTAATGAAATGGAGGCTGAGCCGGAGCCTGAGCCAAGCTTTGAGAAAGGCCCCTAGTCTGAAAGCTGTGTTAGCCGCTGTTGTCTTATCTAAAAAAGCACAAGCGGGGTCCGTAAATCTTGAAATCAAGACGGCCCTCATCAACCACACCCTCTACTCACCAGTCTCTGCTCAAACTGTTTTGATTGGTTTGTTTCTTTTCTTTGAAACCCTGATACAGGTCAAACCGGTGATGGGAAGACGCATCTGAACGCAAAGTTTGGCTATTGAGGGCGCTTCATCCATCATCAGAATCTTGTCTGAACGCAGATTTTTACTGCAGCGCTGTGTTGTTTAAATTGCTGCGGAGTACAATATGACAAAAACTGTACAGTGTATATGATTTTTTCCTCCATTTTTCTTTTCACTTTTTGGCCATTTTTCTTTTCATTCTCTTTGAGCAACAAGCTCAAAACAATCATTGAAAAACCTCTTCTGGTTTCCTTTTTGGGGGTAACTTTGGTATCAACTTATTTTTAGTTTTGTTCTTTTTGTTTAATCCAAATTCAGTCAACAAAGTTCTTGACAAATATTGTAAAAAAATAGTAATATTCATATTTGAAGTGATAAAAATCACACAAAACAAACATATTAAACTTGTTTTCTTATTTCCATTCTAATTTGATTGGATAAGCAGTGGAAATAAAGGTGTCAGTTTCCTGAGATAAAAATTACGATTTACTATTTTGAATTATTTAGTTGTGGTTCGTGCCTTTATAGGGCTCCGCGCTGGAGATATTTATAGAATACGCCCTTTATATCGACAGCTATAGTTACCCGGATGTTCGGACAAATTTCACAACGTTTACGTTTAAGCTAATTGGTTAACTTTTTTTCCCGAACATCTGAATGTGACGTCACGAGCGCAGAGCCCTATTGCAGTGGATGGCGTCGTAGAATAAATGAGAGTACATGTATAAGAATTTAGATTTGAGGCTTTGCATGGTGGAAGTACATACAGTAATAGGCTTTGTGTTATTAACATCATGTGACATCTCTTTTTCGAATATGGGGTGGCTCTGAAAATAGCCTGATAACTTGAGAATGCATTCTCCTGAAGACGGCCAGAGCACACTGGCTGGAAACGTCAGAGCCACCCCATACCACCTGCAAACCTCTTACTTCAAGTATACACCATATATCACAAATAGCATTCGCAGGGATTTGTGGGATGCACAAGGGTCAAAAGGGAGCTTATTATTCACTGTAATTTAATTCGTAGTGATGTTGACTATAAATGGTTTGGTACTACTTCGATCAGTACAATAGCACTCCGCACTTGCGCTAAAAATAGCACTCTAGTTAAGACAAACATTGCAACCATGCAAACGTGTTGTGTGTGCGCGCGCATGCATGCATGGCGTACACTGCGTGGGTGAGTCAATGTTTTTCCGACATCCGGGGATTTTGTACAGTCATGTGACTTCATTAGTGCAGAGCGATATTGGGCATGGATATTTATCCCAACTTTCACTTCTTAGTTCATTCTGCTCTGCGAATAATTAACAGCCTTTATCCCACGTCTCAATCTACTACTAGGATATCTACAATTACAACCCACCCTCTCAATATATTTATAGTAGAACTTTTAATAAGATGATGATGTAATTGGAGTAGGGCGCCCTCTACTGGTAGTGCAAAGATGAAAGCTTATTGGTCCATGCTATGAGCCAGGGCCCTTTCCCAAACCTCGGCTCCGACTCAGGCTCCGGTTCAATTTCGTGAATCAATTTTAAACTAACGTGTATCAAAATAGAGGCATCTGGCTACGGTTTGGAAGTAGATACTCTATTTTGACCAAGAAAACGGAGCTTCAGCTTCAATGACAAGCCACAACCTATATTTTCAGCATATGGACGACAGCGCCTGAGCCTCAGCCGGAGCCGAGGTTTGGAAAAGGGCCCAAGTATACTATGGGCATATATACATAGGGGCTTTCCAAAAAGGAGGCTCAGGCTCCGGCTCTGTCATAAATATGCTGAAAATATAGGTTATGGGTTTTCATTGAAGCTAAAGCTATGTTTTCCTTTTCAAACCAGAGAATTTACTTCCGATTCGCAGCCAATATACCAGTTATTTCAGAATGGATTCATGAAATGGAGCCGGAGCCTGAGCCTCTGTTTCGAAAAGGCCCATAGATGCATGTTGTTTTAATACTCATTGATTCATTAGTAATGCCCAGGTGTGAAGACATAAATACAGAGTCTAAATTTCTCTTCAACAACGAATACAACACGAGACAAGAGTCTAAAAACTCCATATTTCTGAACATGTGGGGTTGGAGAGCAGTATCTCCAATTCAATTATCGTTTATTATTAATTTTTTTGTTTTAAATTCCATCTTATAACAATAGGTATTGTACAGAACAGAATAATATTGATCCTCTTTAAAAAAAAAAAATATATTGAACAATGAAATGAAGCATGCAGTGGGGCCGTGTGGCTACCATTAAGTCGAGAATCAATTGTCTTCTTTCTTTGTTTTTTTTTACACAGCAAGCTCTTCTATAAAGGATGCTATACAATCGTGCAGTCTAAAATCCATACAGCTAGAGGAGTCGCTGCTATGAATACAATCAAATTCCTTCTTTCCTTCCATCCAAAATGGGAAACTCGGTTAATCTTTCAAGACTGTTTTGATGACATGTACATTTCTACACACAAACTGTGTATTTACTAAGAAACACACAAGAAATATAGTGATAATCTACTTGAGTGATATGGTTTTTTTTTAGTGTGTGTTTGTTATTTTAGAATTAAAATCATGACCACAGTCTTTTTTGTCTACATCCTCTAAGTGTATGGATTGAAGATGACATCATTACTATGCAAAGTTAACTGGTTTTTATGAATGGCATGAAATTGAATTTGAATGATAAGTGAAGCAACGTGATTTGGTCAGCTGCTGGTGCTGGCTACCTCCATCATACAGGGACAAACTCAAAAAATCTCTAAACACACTTAAATTACATAATTTATCATTTTGTCTTTTATATATCAATCATTTTTTTAATCAATTTTACAAGTGTATAATTATTCAAGGAGCCAGCCTGTTTTCCAGTAGTTGACAAAATGCGGTGTTAATTCAAAACAGATGAATGCATTGTATTCAGAATCTTTTTTTTTTCCGTTTTTTCCAACTAAGAAATATGTGCAACCATGTCAGCTTTTTTTTTTCAGATTTTTTTTTTTCAATTTCTTTTTGTTTTGTTTACGTAATGCACAGACATTTACACATTTACAGATCGCATTAATGAAAAAAGAAAAAGTGCTACAATAGCTGTTTGTTGTATCCCTTGAAACGGAGGGAAAAACCCCTCTCCAACAATATGATGTTGATTATGCACAAGGGATGTGTTGAACTTCTACTCCATAATGATTCATCATTCATCACATTCATTCTCCCGCTCTATCTCTCCCTCTCTAAACAATCCTCACATTTTTCATTTCTTTTTTATTTAGTTGTTTTATTCTTCTTCTTCTTTTTTTTGTATAAAACATGTATATTTATTATTCATTTAAGTCTAGGTAGTTCTACTTTTCATTCCTGTTATTTCAATAAAACTATCACCATCTGACAGGGAATTTTTTTTTTTTTGTCGTAACGGCTATATACTGGGCGTTAACTGTTTTGTTTTGTTTTTTATTTACAAACTACCTTATTGTTGGATATCTATATAACTTCCATCATTACATCTGCTTTAGATAATGTCAAGTATGTTCTTGGTATTGATAGTCAAACTCATAACACACTTTCGGTGAAACCAAAAAAGAATAAAGAAAGAAAGAAGTAATACGTGTTTGATACTGGAACCAGTTGCATTCCTAATCACTTAAAAAAAAGACCATCGCATTGTATTGTAGGTTGCTGATATCAAAAACAAGGGATATATCTAACACGCTGAATCTCATTCTCAGTTTGAAATGTTCTAGTGATTTTGTTTCCTCCCTGAAAAAAGTGTCACCATCTTCGGCTGGTTTTCCGCAGACTGATGTTAATGGATGAGCTACATCTTCAACATGCAGGGAACCAGTCTAAAGACACTACAAGCTTTCATGTATTAAAAGCAGTCTTGATTCAAGTCTGTGTGGTTAACGACTTGTCAAGGGTTGAATGCCACTGGTATCAATCCTTACACAGCTCAGGTGTGGGGGTTTGTTTGTTTGTGTGTTTTTTCCCGTGAATACACATGAGCATTTTTCTCCAATGAGCAGAACATGGCAGAGGATAAATTCCCTGCTCTGCCTGACTGTGCCAGAGTGAATTCAAACTGTCAGGATGCCGTCTACAATGACAAGCACTCTTTAACACCGTTTTCTCACAAAACGAGGCAGTCTGACTGACACCATTCCTAATAACATTTCAGGAGGAAGTAATAGGAGACTTTGGAGAATCGATCTTCAAGTCAATAGCACACGCGCACGTAATTGTGAGCATGCGCGCGTTGTTTTACGCATGCGTACGCGTGCATGCCCATGCGCTGTTGACTTGAAGACCGGTTCTCCAAAGTCTCCCATTGCAGACACAGCTTTCTCGAAGAGAAGCCTTGGTGGGCAGAATCAAAAACCTCAGGCCCAAACAAATCTCATTGGTAGAGGCGGCTTCACAAACATGACAAAATGGTCAAAAAGAAAACGGCTACTGGACAACAATGCATCACCATCTACAACCACACGCCATATCATCACCCCTTTACACTTGAACATGCAACCACACAAAGACACAACTGAATGGTTGGTGACAAAAACATAACCAAAAATAAACCAAAGCCCAAACTATTTACTTCGCATGACATGTACAGTGTAGTCCCCAGGTTTAGCGACACATTCCTGCCTCAATATAAGATATACACATCCCCAGGGGTGCGTTCCGCTTGCGTGAACATACGCGAAAATGTTCGCTACGTTTGCGTTACGCTTGGATTTTGAAGTGGAACGCACACGCAACAAATGGAGAACATGTGCTACGTACTGCGTCCATCTTTCATTCAATATAGTTAGCCAACTTCAGCAAACACCTCCTCTACACCGTTAGCTATGTAAGGCGAACGTTGTGTTCGTGTTTGGCGAACAGCGCGTTCTGGTTTGAAAACGGAGACGCACATTGTGCACCGCGCCCGTAGTAAGCTGGAGTGGAACGCACCCTAGGTCTTGTTTTCTTTTTTTCAAACCCATGACAAGTCTGAGGGAATGAAGCCAAGTATGTCATAAACATGCTCCGTGAAAAGGAGTGGAGTGCCACACATAAAACAAACTGGGTTATCTAGAATGAGACAGTGAGGCGTCTTGAACAAAAAACGCTGACTTAATCAAATGCACCATTTCGCCATCATGTCCTATTCACGTTATGAACAGGTCAACTGAATATGTTCATCAGTTTTCCATATTCCACAAAGTTTTCAATAAAATTTCTCTCTTTTTTCAAAATATAATTCCAGCTATGGGCATCAAATAATGAATGAATACAGCCATATATAAAACAATATAATATAAAAAAAGACGATTTAAAAGACAAGCAAAAGGCAATGCACAATACCCATCTTCATTTTAGCTATGACTGACAAGGATAACAAATCCACACAGTTTATCTGAAAATTGGGATGGGGACATTTCGCTTTGTAAAAAACAACAACAAAACAACAAAAGCACATTATGTATCGAGGAAACAAAAAAAAGACAGAGTTTTGCTCATTTACCAATTGCCCAGTATTGGAGCATTGGAATTCTGAATCTTCTTGGAAGTTGTGCACGTCACAATGACTGCACAATGAAGGCAGGGAAAAAAGCTCCCATCCGTCCGTGCATGATGCATTTTGTTATTATTATTATTTTTTTTACAAGACATTACACTAAATGATCACCTTTCTTTACACTGATTGAATAAAACGGCATCATCTTGTCTACACTCAAACACATCCACATACATACATATACCTCTCATTGATTCATTCATTCATTCAATACACGCATCGCACATACACACACACAAACACGCACATAATTATACAAACATTTAACAATTCTATTGCCTCCTCCACAGTTAAAATCACTTGCAATGTTTTTTGTTTCTTAAATCTTTTGCCCCCATTCTTAAGTAATTTTATATATTTCTTTAACTCCCCGGAAGTTCTATCTTGCAATTCTAGTAAAAGTTCTGCCCCCGCCCACTTCTTACTCAATCCCTGCCCCTAATCCATGACCCCTTCCTAAAAACTCCCAGGAAAACATATCTAGAAAGGACACAATCAGCATATGTGGGAATCAGGGTTTCATTAAAAGAAACTATGCGGTCGGCTTGTAGAAAAAAACAAAAATCATCCAAACCAAATCAAAATATTTATACCTGTGTCAATTTCTACTGAATACTGGGACCACATAGTGCGTATTTCAAACTATTTGCAGGAGACCTGGGGTGGATTTCACCAAACTCATCGTAACTTACTATTAATCGTATGACTCATGATGCATTGCAGCCCTACGTAGGATACGATGGCTTATCCTTCGTAACTCGAGTTATGATCAATCTTAGGGCTCCATGAAATCGACCCCTGCTTCAATTCTGCCCAATCTATAAAAACGTTGAGCGAGCTTACAGCACCTCAACCCAACCCTATATAGTATGAGGGATATCATACATCTGGGTTTTCACTCTCTCACTCCCTGTCATCTACCAATGATGATGGTGGTATTGCTGATTGACTGAGAGATGGGGAAAGACAAAGGGGGTATGGGAATGGCTTGGATGGATGGAGTGATTCTTTATCAGACACTCTTAAGGGAATAGGTACAGGGTGCTTTTACCGTCCCCTTGCTTTTTCTTCTTCTTCCTCTTCTTCTTCTGTTTTTGTGGGTTAATTTAGCATAATTCATTTCTCTTAATCATTGTCAAAGATGCAAGCATCACACACACACACGCACACACACAAACCACTTTGTCAGTCAGTCAACTGCTAAACTATGACTTGATATGTTTTCTTTTTTTTTTGGTTTTTTGATGTTGCTTGTTTTTTTTTGAAGGGGTAGCCTGAGCTGTGGTGTGGTCCAAAGAGAACCAATGAGGGGAGAGGGTTGGAGGAAGGGAGGATTGTAGAGCTGAGCAGGGTCCAGCCAGATCGGTTTGGAGAATGGTGGTTCTCTTCTTCTGGCCAGTATTATAGATGGGGGATGGAGAAATAAAAACCACTGGTACACGGTCGCATCCTTTTACTTGGCATTGCTGGTCTTGTTTGCAGCATTGTTCACCTCTAATTTACTCAGGCGCCTCCATAAGTCGTCTCGTTCTTTTTCTTTCTTCTTCTCTCTGGTAAACAACAAACAACAACAACAACAACAACAGAATGAATGAGAAATATGAGTGACACAAGGCTGCTGCAAACTGCAAACTAAGCTTGGGCGATTCCAGCATTTTCAGAATCGATTCCGATTCCAGGCTGGAATCGCGCTTCCACTCGGAATTGATTCCAATTTTTGCGGGCAGAAATAACATTGCAATAATGGCAAACTTCGGGAGGTGACGTGCAGAGTTCATATCGAAACAGCACTATTTGGGGTTTTGCAGACAAAACACAGACAGTGCTGCACGCGGTTAAGTTCTGCGATGCTTAATAATAAGCCAGGCTTTATTTCTTTGAAGAAAATCAGAATCGTTTCAGTTAGTTCAACGATCCAACAACCCAAGAATGGCTCAACGCATTTTGGAATCCAAACTCAAAACTCAAAATTGATCAATACACAGAATTGATTCCTCAACAAAGTGGAATCGCGATTTCGATTCCTAATTTGGAAGCGGTTCTCATCGATTCCACAATGGAATTGCCCAAGCCTACTGCAAACTATACTAAGACATGGAAGCCACAACCCATGCAGGGAAACATGAGCCATGTGCCTCCAAAGCTTACAGAGTTTCAGGCTGTTCAAAGATTGTCACACAACATACATCAAAAACCTGAAATTCAGATGCTTTTAGTTTTCAGTCCAATATGCCCTTGCTTTGTCAGAGCAAATATCTGACAAAGATAAAATCTCATAACCATTAGACATTACTAATCATTACAATACAGTCAACTGGTTTATCTCAATATCAACTGATCTGTTCTTACTTTTGCCTCTCAGCCTTGTAACCGGATGTTAGCTCATCAAACAGTTTGCTGTTCATTTCCATAAATGTCTTGAGCACGTTGTAAACCAGCGCAACTATAGTCCTGCAAGACAAGACAAGGTTTCATACATTTTACATCCACATAAAGATAAATACAGACAGTGAAACACGACTTGAATGGGGTATAGACCTTTCTTTTGTTTACAAACATTGGCTGCTGGTTGGCATGGGCGGCCAAATGTTGCCAAATGTTTTGTCTTCTCAAAAGACGGCGTGACCAAATTCAACATTTATTTTTTACAGACTTTCCATAGCTGTAGAAAATGCATACCATCATTGCTTGTGTTGTTTGACATTCAGCAATATCTTTCAATGTTTATGAATCGTTGTGTACAAATTGTGTTCAAATTGTGGATATTTTTGATGCCCGGCTTTGATGGCTCTCCATAGTTTCCGCCATCTTGCTTGGCAAAAACTTGGGTTGTGATGTTGCAAAAGAAAGGTATTTATTCACAGGGAGGCCAAACTTGTGAGTATTTGATAGAATCCCAACTGAGTATACTTACTGGTTCCAATGCTCCTTGGATATCCTATATAGACTAGGGAACATAACCGGCATGACATTATCCGTGTTCTCCTCAATCAGACTCAATATATACTCGTTATTCCAGAAGTACAGCGCCCTCTCTGCTACCTGCGGAGTCAATCAAAATGAACACACAAAAATTTTTTTTTTAATTGCTCGTAGAAATGCGCTGCTTTCTGCTTCTGAGTCATAGCTGCAATCAGCTTTCGAAGAGTTCAACAAAAAGTGCAGTGACATAGGTTATTGTGAATGCAATATTTCTGAATTTCCTCGGACAATAACCACGCAGTTGCTTTGAAATGTCACGTGGATCAGGCCATGCTGTCATCATACAGAACAGAGATTAATAGCAATATCATAGCCTCTAACTGATAGTCAGCTGGATTTTGGCAGCCTCTAGCTGATAGTCAGCTGAATTTTGGCAGCCTCTAGCTGATAGTCAGCTGAATTTTGCCAGCCTCTAGCTGATAGTCAGCTGAATTTTGTCAGCCTCTAGCTGATAGTCAGCTGAATTTTGCCAGCCTCTAGCTGATAGTCAGCTGAATTTTGCCAGCCTCTAGCTGATAGTCAGCTGAATTTTGCCAGCCTCTAGCTGATAGTCTGCTGAATTTTGGCAGCCTCTAGCTGACAGTCAGCTGAATTTTGGCAGCCTCTAGCTGATAGTCAGCTGAATTTTGGCAGCCTCAAACTGATAGTCAGCTGAATTTTGCCAGCCTCTAGCTGACAGTCAGCTGAATTTTGCCAGCCTCTAGCTGATAGTCAGCTAAATTTTGCCAGCCTCTAGCTGATAGTCAGCTCAATTTTGGCAGCCTCTAGCTGATAGTCAGCTGAATTTTAGCTCAAGCATGATGCACATATGACTAAACTGAGTTTTATCTGCCAAGTATATCTGTGAGGATGCAATCCTTGAAGCCACCTCGCTCTAAACTCACTGACTCACCTGAAAGTGGGGACTCGCTACACACCTAGCCACCTGCTTGAACAAAACCTCCTGGATCTTGACAAACTGAGATGGCTCAATCACGTCCAACACCTCCTCAATCTCACCAAGGAACATGACCTGAGACATTGTGGAGAAAATGCCAAATGTCAGATGGTTTCATTGTGCTCCGTGTGGACTGTGTGGTGCGGCAAAATGCTATATCATATCAAATACAAACTGAATAGTTGAATAGTTTTGTTTTTTTAGTTTGCATTTTTGAGCATTTCAATGATTTGTAGCGCAAAATAAATGATGACATCGTGTTTCGCCAGTGCACTGCCCTTTTGTCGAAAGTACAAACTAGCCATTACTGATCAGAGAGAAAAACACTCATATTTGCAATTTCATTTCTTTAAATTCTTTCTCTGAAAGAAATATGCAGAGCATTTGACAACAGTTAGAATCAGAATCTGCATACATATCGGGTCTGATTTTCATAATTCTGCTTTCACAATATTTATGCTAAGTGAAAACATCGTTTGATGACCAGCATGTGTGGCCCCATATGGAAACCTCTCACTTCATAGCCAACATATTTTCAAGGTTAGGAATGGAATTTCACGGCTCCGCTCATGCACCTGCACGCATGCACGCCTCTCATACTGACAAAACTCCAAGTGCTTTTATCCGGTTAGTGCTGCTAAATTTCTGGGGTCGATGCTATGAGCACGGCATGGTGGGGCATCAAAAGTGCAGGACAAATTGGGTTGTGCTGCCAAACGGGAGTCGTTACTTTTGCCACGTAAAAGGAACGACATGCTTGGTGCCCGAGTGGCAAAACAGACTTTTGTGTCTTTTTTAAGTTGGAAGTTCCTTTAAACAGGAGTAAAGAACATTTGATTTTTAAAATCTACATAAAAAAATTAAAAGAATTGTTTTTTAAAGGGGGACCTGAAACTAATCCTAAATATCCAACAGCTATTAGAGAAGAAAAAAACCTTTTGGCTTTGATCAATCAGGTCATGTCCAGTATCAACGGAATGTACAATCCAAATGCCCAGCTCAACACGACTGACATTTGGTTGCCCTTTTATATTTCCGACCAACACTCTCTTAAACTCTTCAGACATCTTAAGCGGAGGCCGCACAATGCAAGACACAATAGGGACCAGGGGAGGGCAGATCCATATTGGATTTCTCCAATGTAATGAGCTGATCAGGGGTTTTCCAGCGGTGGTTGTATTGCACTCAAGTCTGGCCGGCTCTTATTCACAAGCCCTGAAGGGGGGGATTGGAAGGGGAGGGGGAAGGGGTGGGAGTCCCTTCCAATATTTCACATAGCATTCCTATAGTTTTGTTATTTTTAACATGCTAATACATGATAACGCTTTTCAATGAATGGCTATGCATCAAATGTTTGCTTAGAACTCTGCTGTTCTGAACATGAAACCTAGGACCTTCCATAAAGCTCGGCTCCGGCTCTGGCTCTGGCTCAGGCTCTATTTCGTGAAACCATTTTAAAATTCTCAGGTTTGAAAAAGAACACAGAGCTTCAGCTTCAATGAAAACCCACAACCTATATTTTTTGCATATGGATAACCATGATAACTGAAACGAAGCCGAAGCCTGAGCCGGAGCCGAGCTTTGAGAAAGGCGCCTAAATCCTGAATGGCCAACCAGTAACTATTCCAATTACCAGGCATGCAACTTGGACTTTCCAAAAAAAGAGGAAATTCCAATCTTTACCATACTTTGTAGAGTGTTTTTCACTTTTCAATGGCATAAGAGTGAAGTGAAAAAGAGGAAATCAGCTGATCCGAGGAAAAGTTGCATGCCTGAATTACCACTAAAATAGCACTGAGCTTTCTTAGTGTGTGCTTGCTAGACCAATGGCAGCAGTGCTAATAAAAACACACACATTTCTGCTCAATTTTTTTGTCAGAAATGCACCTAACCTATAAAAAAAATATATCATTTTGGATGAAAAAAAAAAAAAAAAACATTTTAAATATGCTAATTGACCTTTACCAAATCTCAAACAGAATGTGTAACAAGTGCTGGCTGAAGCACAATTAATTGCAGCGGTGTCAATTATAAACAGACACTGAATAGGACCTGGTTATCAAAGTGTGGTCATAATACCACAGATTGAAACATGACTCCAGGGATCTAAGCAGCCGTCTTCCTTAATATACACTGTGTGTATCGGTAACTGGACTAGCCTGATGGTGGTGGTGTCATGATTCTTCTTTTCACGCTCAGCGCCATCGGCTACAGGTGAAAAGAGTGCAGCACGTTTGCCGGTCCCTCACACCCCGCGTACCTAAAAGTGCGCTTTTGCTTTTCTAAGATGCTGACAGATGCTAGTAAGGTTTCTCACACACAATCTGACTGCAAATCATGCACAATTCATCAAAGTTCTGTTGAGTTATAATAGGCCTAGAAAGAAATGTCCAACTTACTTCTTTTTGACTACAGGTTTTGGGCCAATACTTCAAGAGACCACAAACGACCTACAGAAACAAAGAAAGAAAGAATGAATGAAAGAAAGAATTTGATAAATCAAAGCAATAACATTTTTTATAGTATATTGTGGGTTTTTTTACGATTTGTGTGTGTTTATATACTTATTTATTACTATTTTCCCTCTCTTTTGTAGGTAAAATACACTGAAATATTGAATGCTGTTAATTGTGTTATGAATAAATAACTGTGTGCTTTCCTATGTTGATAATAAGACACTTTTTGAATCACCAAGGAGGTTTTTATTTCATGCATTCATTATGTGTGATAACACATCAAAGTCTTATTTCATATCACAGGTTGTTTCTTTTAAAAAAACATTCAGCAGCTTTGACATTTTGTTGTAAGAAGAGAGAGAAAAGGGACATACATACATGTAGGAGCTTGCTATTGTAATGGTACTCTGTAGCTATGATAGTGATTTTGTGGGTGCTGCGACACAGAAATATACGGTATCAAATGAAAGACTTTTGTCCTATCGCATGACAGGATCTGTGAGCCAAGGTAGTTAGAATAATGTGCATGATCAGTGATCTTGGAACTGAATTGGTATGATATGTTAAATGCATGCCCCTTAGACTGTGGGCAATCTGCTTCTACAATGTACATGTACATCCAGTGCATTTTATAGAGAACTGAAGATGACAGCTAAGTCCTGGGTGTGAATGAGATGCAAGATGAGTATATGATATGGGATGGGTGTAATAATGCACTGTATACATTAGGCTCTTGTCAGACTCTACGGTAATCCCATAGAATACCATGATATGGGATGGGTGTAAAAGGCTCTGTATACATTGGACCCCTGTCAGACTCTACGGTAATTCCATAGAATTATGCCATGATATGGGATGGGTGCATATTAAGGTACTGTATACATTAGGCCCCTGTCAGACTCTACGGTAATTCCATAGAATACCATGATATGGGATGGGTGCATATTAAGGTACTGTATACATTAGGCCCCTGTCAGACTCTACGGTAATTCCATAGAATACCATGATATGGGATGGGTGTATAAAGCACTGCATACATTAGGCCCCTGTCAGACTCTACGGTAATTCCATAGAATACCATGATATGGGATGGGTGTATAAGGCACTGCATACATTAGGCCCCTGTCAGACTCTACGGTAATTCCATAGAATACCATGATATGGGATGGGTGTATAAGGCACTGCATACATTAGGCCCCTGTCAGACTCTACGGTAATTCCATAGAATACCATGATATAGGATAGGTGCATATTTAGGTACTGTATACATTAGCCCCGTCAGACCATTAGGTTCATTCCATATTCTGCGCCTACACTGACATCTTGGCAATCCCCTGCCAAATGCCCCCGTAATCTTATATAAAATGAAATTCCCAACCGGCGTGTGGACAGAATCTTGCCATACACACCCCCGGCCCCGCACAGTGGCACAAATGCTCCCCAACGTGTAGTACAAACTGCACATACATATGCATGTAATTATGGGGCGAGTATATGTATTTAGGGATGTGCATGATCTTTTCTCGGCTGCACTAGCTGAGCTGCAATGCGTTTTAAACCCAGGGGACACCCGTGCCTCTTTACTTAAAGATTAACAGCAGGCATGGCAGAAGCTTAATTTCAGTTCGGGAGCGATAAATGTATATACATAAAATCCGAACAAATATTAATACATGTAGGCCTATCATATCAACTTGCAGTGAAAGCAACTCCTATAATATTACACACATAAATTGTATGCATTTCTGCATAGCAAGGCATATGATATTTTCATTTGTCATAATATAGGGTGACCTGATAGAAATTTCCAGAGGGTATGTCCAACCTATACCCTCAAGCACACCGTCTTTATTCTTTTATAAAAAAACCCATAAGATACAAGGTAATTATTGACCAACGGTCACCAATAGCCCAAAATGGAATGTACCGGCTGCAGTTTAATGGACCGTCCATTAAATAAGGACAATGGTGAATCCCTTCAGTGGTCATCGCTGACCGGTAAAAAAAAAAAATCTAATGATAAAAAGAAAGAGAGAGGTACTTCTACTCTTCTGAAGATGGTCAAGCACCGAGCTGACCGGACATCAGATCACACCAGCATAATGTCAAGGATCTCCTCGGATATCATAGAGCCTTTATTCTCGCAATGTCATCTAAAACCTTTTATGAGCCCAGTTCATACTTGACACGAATTTGACGGAACTTTGTTTAAATATGCACTGATGCGAAAATACCTGCACTGACAAGTGCTGAAACTTATATGAATTTGGGGCTTGCATTCTTTTGCAGGCGGCACCAAAATATAAAATTTATCATATATTGCATTTTAGTTTGAGACAGAAAATGGACTCAACAGTTCGTAAACAGTGCAAACAGTCACCATGGGAAATCTTGGTTCATCCGATGCTGGGTTTTTCAAGGAAATCAAGATTTAGTGTCTTTTAAAAAGATCATTCGTCCGAACGGTTTAGTAGCATTTCGAAAGCGTGGTGTAACCGTGAAGGATTCGGAAGAGGGCAAGATTATTTTGGCCGTATTTCTGCTATCCAGATAAACAAAGCATAAAAAGCTACATGAAACAACGTCTGTAAGGAAGTTTAAGACCTTCACTTCTGTTAAGTACCAAATTCAGCCAAAAAAACACATCTTTGCAAATCCTATATGCTCCCTTTAATTTGCTTGAAGTTCAAACAGGGCTTCTCTTTCTCTGAATGTTGACAACCCGCCATCCAAAAAAATAAAAGGTGGGTCATTTGTTGAAAAAGACGGTAGGTAGAGAAACAGGGAAGGGGTTGTAAGAGAGACAGAAACTTGTTTAGGTCTTATTACCTCTCCTGTGAGCGTTGCATCCTTCTCAAGAAACTGCACTACGCAATACGCCAGCTGCAAATGAAAAACACACAACGGAAAAACACAATCAACGACCAAACATGTCAAAGCATTTTAAAATGTACCGGGTAATTAAACAAGCAAAAAGTCAATTTTAACTTCTGACGTCATTTCCTCAATGATGCTCATTTTTCATTGTTGTTTACATGCACCACTGTTCTAAAAAGACCTTGGCATTTGGTCAAAGCATATTTAATGAAATTGCCTTATTTTTTATTTTTATGTAATATTTGCTGTGTGTAGGTATACATTTTTATCAACCCGAATTACACAATTACGGCAAATAGTCGGCAATTATAGATTCCTTTTAAAATATGAACCAGCCCGCCAAATTTTCTGCAATCAGACATCCCCAACAAGCCGAAACTACCGGTTAATATGAATTTAATAACACACTGGCTGATGCAAACAATGAATAGAAGAACATTAATATAATTCACTTCTTCATTTTCAAATGGATTGGCCTCCGACTAGACTACATGTAAATTTTTTTTTTGTGGGGACAACAAAATGAACAATCTCAGTGTAGGCCATTAGAGTGTGCATCTATGCAACTCTTAAAGATATGACACGCTGTACATTATCATCTTCGTATTACATGTACATGTGTCCCAGCTATGTGCAAAGATGGCATGGTTTTTGAGGATTAGAGTAGAAGATATAGGCCCTTTTCCAAACCTCGGCTCCGGCTCTGGTTTCGGCTTTGTTATTCACATACTGAAAATATAAGTTGTAGTTTTTCACTGAAGCTGAAGCCGTTTTCCTTTTCAAACCAGAGAATCTACTTCCAAAGTGCAGCCAAAAGCCTATTTTTGATACCCATTATTTTAGAATGGATTCATGAAATGGAGCAGGAGGCAGGAGGCAGAGCCTGAGCCTGAGCCTGAGCCTGAGCCTGAGCCTGAGCCTGAGCCTGAGCCTGAGCCTGAGCCTGAGCCGAGGTTTGGAAAAGGGCCCAAATGACAGGAAGACCAATGACTCAGCAGGGAAGAAATCTTACTGATGTGCAACTGGAACAAAAAAATAGGTAGATGTATTGTACCGGTACACACTGTGAATATGGCCTTTGAGGAAGAGCAGGTTCTGATAATATAACACCTGAGGTATATTGAATCAATATTCTTGCCACTTAATACCTCTGGCTTCCTGCAGATATTCAATGTACATGTAGCTCTACTTGCAAATATATTACTGGTATTGTACACAAAACCATAGGTTGTATGGGGAAGCATATAGGGACTACATATCTGTTTTATTTACATCCAGAAGATGTATTGTATGTATACTGACCACAAAAATCATTTTACATGTACATGTACACTGTCTTCTTCAGAGACACACAGCTCCAACAGAATAAGATATGCCACAAATCCATTCCGTTCATAATGAACTCAGTCAGTGCCTCCCATGTACACATGAAGGTATGAGATCACACACATACATGTACATGTAATAAAGACTTCCCTATTAAACTCATCACACAATTGAACAAGCCTCCCTTCCTAGCTCTAATGGAGCACTTCATTGCCTACTCCATCTTGCTCATTACACTTCAGACCACATCCTTTATTATTACTCTCGCACAGGCTGTATTTCAATGATGATTCTGTACAGCCAACGGATCTAGACGGACAGACTGCAAGGGGAGGGGGAAGGTGACCGTTATTATTACATCTTAGACAGAGATCATACATTATGCATCCAACAGGAGCGGATGCAAATTATGCTGAGACGTGTAAATGAAATACATACACGTGTGCTTATTGAGGGGTGAAAGGGACCAAAATCCCCTGCCATACTGTATGACATTGGTAGCACTCTTCCGTACAAGAAATAATCCGACTGTAAAGATGGGGCCCATCATTATCTAGGAGATGAATATATCTCAGATGGTACCGATAGGACACTAAGTGATGCACTAGGGAGATCTCAGATTCTGGTCTTGGCTTTTGCAAACTATTATCCCCACCCCCTCCTCCCCGGGCCAACCACCTCGGCAGCAATTTCTTTTTCCGGCCTCCATTTCTATTTTCTTATAAAATGTCCTTCCTTTCAAATCTCACATACACCAAGCAATAGCTAGGACTACACGCAGCATACAATTATCCACTATGGGGAGCCACAAACCCCTCCCCTCCCCATCCCCAAGGGGTATGCATGGTCAGAATTTGCTCCCAATTTTATTAGTTCCGGGAGAAGGGTCTCTTGTGCAGTGCATAATACTATAAATCACCAAATGAAAATACGTGATGGGGGTGACCTCAAAACGATTTTTATAGCACCATTCTAACCGAAAGGTAGTTCATTCATCCTGGTCCGAAATTACTGCAAAGTAAGATGTGGGGTTTGGATGTCTTTGTACAGGCGTGGCAATTTTCTTTTCTCCCCCCCAACCCCCCCCCCACCCCCCCTACTTTCTGGTGGCCTAAATATTACCGACGAGAGAGGCTTACAAATTGCAACTGCCCTGGGTACAATACTGGCATGTAGCGTGCACGGAGCCCATAGATGCCATCAGTAATCGTGGCAGATAAAATAGTGTGATTAAATTGAATGGGGTGAGGGGGGGGGGGGGGGGGGTCAATCGTAACCTGTCCAGCATCAGAAGTTATTTTATTTTCCAAACCGTACAATATATGTCTGGAAACAGAATTTGTACATTTAATCATATAATAATAAGTCTACGCATTTTTTTGCCGTATGTAGCATATTCGTGGTTTCATTCCCTTTGCTATTATACACTTCATTTATATTATTAAATTTCATTTCAATTTCCTTGCAATTCATTGTTTTTTATTGGGGGGGACCTTCCCCTGCAAATCGGAAACACTAAAAACAAATTGATAGGTCGTGTCCCAGTTCTCTGGCTGGGCTGCAAATTATGCATGTACATGTACCTACAGTATGGCAGCCACTAGCCAGTGACTGCAGCCATTTCCATCGACTTGTGTGTTTTTTTTGCAGTCGCAGCCAGAGAATTGGGACACGGCCATATATTAATTGTATTGATGTATACTGAATAATCGTGCTTTATTTCATTTGTTTCATTTTTTTTTGGTTCTGAATTGTTCGTTACATAAAAAACAAATTAGTGTCTTGAAGTAAAAGTACATAATTATGTAAACGTGTGTAATAAATATACAGCGTGTCCCGAAAAAACGCAAAACTTTGTCAAGAACCATTATTTTAAAAATTAAACTGTTTATCACTTCAAGATTCAGTTTTATGATAAAACCATGTCTTGGCTATCACCATGTAGAATTTAAGCAAAATGGGGCTGAAATTGGCGAAAATATGACCAATTGAAACAGTACTCTTTAAAAACAAATTTGCAGTATTCCACTCAGAATAAGTGGTCAATACACACATAATGTGTATGAAAGAAAGATGAAAATCGGGTTTTGAGGTTTTTTAGTCTTAGTTTTTTTACTCAATTTCAGTCCAATTTTACTTAAATTCAACATGGTGATAGCCAAGACATGGCTGTATCACATATCTGAATCTTGAAGTGGTAAACAGTTTATTTTTCATACAATAGTTCTCGACACAAAGCATTGCGGTTTTTATACACCCTGTATATCCTTTTCTTTAAGCAGGATAGGGGCAACTGTCAAGAAGTACATTTTTTTCAAGCACACGCACTCACTACTCTTTGTTTCAGCAGTAAAAATCCACTAGCATTTGATTAATTCATCCTACTCTCCATATGATTGACTGTTGAAGATGACAAGCTGTGACACCTTCTGCACAAGTGAAAGATTATGACATCTACATAAAGATACTATCAAGCGAAACTGACCATGTCACTATGAAACCAGCCGTGCCTGGGCTCCAAACACTCGCACAGCTTCATCAAGTTTCGTACTTAGCACCGTCACTTTGCTATCGCAAGGTGCATTTGTTATCTTTTTTCTTCAAGACCAATATGCATTCAATATTCAAGCGCCTGATTTAATCATTTTGAACAGGTCTCTCATTAATGCACAAAAGAAAATTGACATTTGAAGAGCTTCTAACTGCAATCTCAAGTTTCATGTTCCCTGGACAAAATTCAAGGCATAATTCTCACAGTCATTTTCAAGCAATTTGTTTCTGCTTCAATGATTAACAAAAGTTACCAATATAACAAAACTAGAAAAATGTTTTCAAAATACAAAGAAAGAAAAAATGAATCTGTATTTTTTTTTATTGTGAATGAAAATCATATCCACTGTGTGTATGGTTGAATGGAAATTCAAGTATTTAAAAAAAGCCAATGCCTGTGTACATGCAACAAAGAAATTTGAAGAAAAGAAAACGTCTGCTTCTGTCATTCTTATCTTAATTGCACAATCAGGGTTCATCATTTCATCATCCTTTATCATCCAAACATTTGGCAAAAGCACAAGAACATGCTTTGAAAGAGGTGACACATACCTAGACATTTTCAGACTTTTGGGCAAACATTTTGTTTGTACAGGAATTTTGTTTTTTATAGATTTTCTCTTAAGGCTGAACTTAAATTTTTTCTTTCTACAAATATATTGTGAGACAAAACATTTCCCACAGTTTGCGAATTAATAAAGTTCTTGCTAGAACACACATATATAAAAGAGAACTTAAAATATTCTTTTTAAATAACTCACTTAAAGAATTTGCACCTAACGTTACACCTGGGGCCGATTTCACTAAAATTTTGCGATCATCGCTTAGCCCAAATCCATCGCTAAACGGAAAATTGCTGCACAAAGTAGCGATCAATTTTCCGTTTAGCGATGGATTTGGGCTTAGCAATGATCACAAAACGTTAGTGAAATTGTCCCTGATCTTGGTTTCGATTGATTCATTCCCACTTTCTGATGCTCAAGATGAAAGCAAGAGAAACAAACAAGACACAAGATGAAATAAAACTGTGGCTACGAGTCTTGCCAGCTGCATACAGGAAGACTGGGAAGCCCCATGTATAGCAATGCCATGTAGCCAATGTAGTTATGTAGCAATGTTATCTCACCTGTGCATGGTAGAGGCCCAGGCATTTGACCTTATGAAGAGGGATGAGCACTTTGATGAGGAACTGCTTGTGCTCATTCTTCAGGGGCAGAGCAAACCCATTGATTATACTGCAGAGAGAGAGAGGGAAGGTAATGAGGTAGGTTGTGAGATGATGGCTTGAGCGGAGGGTCACTAACCAACAAACAAACAAAAAAACGTTTGATGGTAGATGAGGTCTAGTGCCGACTGAAAACAAAATAATTAAAGGCCACTGCCAGTCGAGGTCGTGGAAAATGGCGGAAGCAAAGCATGTGAATGTCACAATTTAAGACATTAACTTGATCGAAAGAAAGTACATGTACCATTTCCACGGCAAGTACTTTACTGTTTATAAAAGGGGGATGCTTCTGGATCATATAACCATTGGTAACAGTGTTTATTCTGTTATCCTTAGTGCATAATAATATTAGCAGTAATGTGGTACATAAAGGCACATGGGTTTATTAATCCCTTATTAAACTGAACGACCCGCCCAAAAATGGCACAAAGTGCTAATGGGGTGCGGTTTATTTCGAGAGAAAAAAATACCAGATGCGGGGGAAAACAAAAAACAAACTTTAAATCAAATTTAATATATTTTTAAAAAGTCAATTAAATCATTTCGGTGGATTTTATTAAATATCATTGCAGCCCTTGCAACCATTTAGGATGCTTCCTTGCAAAAGCCTCAGTCTCCCAACAGCCTTTAAAAGTACCCCTTTAAAAAGCAATTTTATTTCTTCTTTTTTAAAAAGAATACTTTTTGGACATTTGCTGCATAATCAATTCAGACAACTTGCACATCTTTCAAGACTTGACAAGAATACAGGATTCTTGTCAGTCACGCGAGGTTCCAATTTAGGCACAAGAGAATTGTTTACCTGCACCAAACAGTCACAGAATACCAAGGACTTGCGCACAGTACATACACAATGTACATGTAATTTGATTGCCCACAGATGTGAAAAACTGCACTCTCTTTTGGCATTTAAAATGGCACAAAGCAATTGACTGTCTTGTCCAGTACTAGTACATGTAGTTACTTTTTCAACCCCATTATGAAAATCAGGTGCTGTACATGTATGTGTGTGTTTTCATTGGCGGCTTCAGTTAGCTAGCTAGCTGCGAAAAAATAAAGAACAAGATTCCACCGACTGGTTTGCTGCTACAGTATCTACAATCAACCACTTCCATCAGTGTGGATAGCAGAACCATAAACTACATACTGTGACTTTCATCTTAAGCCTCTAAAGAAATATAAAGCACGAGCCGATTGCAATGATATTAAATACAAAATAGGAAGGTGCGGAAAGTCGCGCGGAGGAACACAAACACTTAATATTCGTTAAAAATTGTGGGAAGCCATGTCAGTCTATCGAAATGATAAAGAAAAATAGGGTAGAACTTAAAGACTAACTAGGAGAAAAACTATGATAAGCTACCGTCGTAACAACTACGCTTATGTAGTTTTTCTCCTAATATAGTTAGTCTTTAAGTGCAACCCTAATTTTCTTTAATATTGGTTGTTGGCTCAGAAACATGAACAGCAATTGTGATGACACGTTCAAGCTATATATCCATATGCTATGCTATAATTGGAATCAATGTTCTCTTCCAAAAAAATCCCCCTTATAACAAAGATACAACATTGATACATACAATACCATTCAGGTGCATAAACTGATTTCATACCAATGTGAGGAGAAACTTTGGTTAAAATAACACTATTATTGTATGTGGATGTATATGGTGTTTGCGGAAACACCATGTAAGAATCGTTTGTACTTTCGCACTTCTATTTCATTCGCTTTTCTCGTAAGGTTTCAACGTTTCGACTAGCCTGCTCTAGTCCTCATCCGGAGACAGGTCAAGTGTCTTTGACATCATTCAGCTCTATCAAAACGAGGAATGTATCACACTTTTACTCTGTATACAGTAACAGTTTTTAGAAGAGGCTCACAGACAAATGACAGAGTAATTGAATTTATACCATACTAGAGCAGGCTAGTTGAAACGTTGAGACCTTACGAGAAGTGTGAACAAAATAGGAGTGTGAAAGTACGAACGATTCTTACATGGTGTTTCCGCAAACCGACCCACATACCAATTGCCACCATGCAAAGCCTCAAATCTTTCTTAACACTTATATTGTGTGTGGATCGGTTTGCGGGAACACCATGTAATAATAGTTTGTACTTTCGCACTTCTATTTTGTTCGCACTTCTCGCAATTTAGTCTCAATGTTTCGACTAGTCTGCTCTAGTCCTCATCAGGAGACCAGGTTCACATTTTGCCTGGTATTATTTGAATACCATAAATATTGTGACTCATCTTGAATTATCCATCACTTTGGTTCAATCACCTTTCTCTGTGCACAGATCAATGAGAAGACTGGGGTCTGTGGAGTAATGTGGTAGGATACCAAAGCGTTTCCTTCAATCTGAATGCTATGTGGCCTATTGACAAGATTTTCTGATTTATATTGACAAGCACAGAGGTAGGCCACAGCACAGAATGTGTTGCAAATGGGTAAATAAGCCCAGGAATGTTCCAATCATAACACAAATGTTTCATCCCAGGTGACACACATACCTAGACATTTTTAGACTTTTGGGCAAACATCTTGTTTGCACAGGAAAAAAAAATTTCTAGATTTTGTTCTGCGAATAAAAAAACCCAGAATATTTTGGTCTGAGTTGGATTCATGTTTATGCAATTTTATTTAGCACATTTTTTTGTTCTTTCTACAAATACATTGAAAGACAAAACATTTCCCACATTTAGCGAATTCATTAAGTTCTTGATAGATTTGGAAGGACAAATTTTGGAATGTTACCCTTTGTATCATTAAAGTTGTCTCTGTTGTATCAAAATGTCTTCAACTTACTAAGGACCAAAAAAAAAAACAGGGATTCGCTATCACTGAAATAATATATAAACTTGCATAAAAGGAACCCACATAATTAACTGGCAAAAATGAACACAAATATAAAAGAGAACTTGCAAACGTTTGGTTTTTTTCGTTTTAAATAACTCACTTAAAGAATTTGCACCTAACGTTACACCTAAACTTGGTTTCGATTGATTCATTCCTCTTTCCGACCTCCCAGCCCCAGCCAACCCCCCTCCCTTCCAATATGTTCCCTAAGGGGGGCTCAAGGTTATACAGAGCCTACTGCAGCGCTGGATGGAGAAGAGGGGGGGGGGTCAGGGAAAGGTGCTGATGAGGCAGTAGCAGCCCATATCACCTCCTTCCCCCATATGCTCATTGATTGGATCAGCTACTGTACGGCCGTACCGTAGCTTGGCTCTAGAGAGCCTCCCATGCACGGAATCGTGTCAACTCCCCAGGGAGGGTTTCAATTTTTTTTTCCCTCCTTTCTTTCTTTTTCTTTTCTTCAATGCACAAAGAATTTAATTTGATCAGGTAGGAGGGTTAGGAAACGCTAGCAGTCCTCTCTTCCTTTCACGTATCGTACATAACACAACAACGCAGACTATGGGATAAATCCTTCACCATTTTAACACGAACACTGACAGCGATGTTTGCAGGTATCAAATTTGTTTTGTCAGGTTTAAGGAAAATTTTTTTTTTTTCCACTTTCCTCCTGCTTCAATTGCTATCCGCTCAGGTATTGTAGTAGCAATGTAACAAGATAAATTCAATTACTCTACTAACGCCATTTGTCTGTGAGCCTCTTCTAAAAACTGTTACTGTATACAGAGTTAAATAATGATACTGTACATTCCTCGGTTTAATAGAGCTTAATGATGTCAAAGACACTTGACCTGATTTCATAACATATATGTAATCATATTCAAAATTTCATTCTCCCTCTAATTTAAAGGGATAGTGTATGTACCTCATTGCTCACCAGTCATTTCAGTCATCTAGTTTCAAAGAGGATGTTCAACACTCAACAAACCTCGCTTTATTTGTTAGAACTATAATCCTTAAATTACTTGACATGAGAAAAAAATATTCATCTCATACTGAACACAGAAAGAGAGTCTTTTTGGATGATTTTTCTCTCAACATGCTCAACCCGCAAGCTTCCCAAAATTCAGATTCTCTGAATTTCGTCAATGGGGGCAGCATAGAAATCTGTGTGATTTTGTGACGTCAGATATGGGAGCCTTTTGGTCAAAAGAAAAGGCTCCCATATCTGATGTCACAAAATCACACAAATTTGAGAAAGGTCTATAGGAGAAAAAAAAAATTAAATAACTGTAAGGATGAGTACAATAAGCTTTGTGAAGAAATGCAAATTTCGTTCTACAATGTTCGCTGAGCTACTGCCCAATTTCTTTTTCTTTCACGAATTTTGTTTTGTTTTAGAAAAGAATTCAGGGAAAGGGTAAGAATTACATGAAAAAACTCACTCGCAAGTACACACATCACATCTTTCATGGTGTACGTAAAAAGGAGGGAAAAAACCCC
This sequence comes from Astropecten irregularis, assembly GCA_963971285.1. Classification (NCBI taxonomy): domain Eukaryota; kingdom Metazoa; phylum Echinodermata; class Asteroidea; order Paxillosida; family Astropectinidae; genus Astropecten; species Astropecten irregularis. The sequence continues at coordinate 6,645,025 of OZ020245.1, read as the reverse complement.
ACATTATGCCTCAGAATACACTTTGTTGAATAATAACACATCATGTGCATTCCCCTGCTATGAGACAAGTACGATAGATAGAGACCTATGTGTATTCATATCTATCAGCTGGAAAATTATGGTCCATGTTCCCCCGGGCCATTGCTTGTTTAAAGCAAGCTGGGATTTAATACATGTACAGTCCGGGCTCCATGCTAATTTAGCAGCATCATAAAGTGCACTAGGTTGATGAGTGCATAAGGCTGTCTGTGTTATGCAGCGAGAGTTTGAGAGAGAGTGTGATCATGTGATGGGCCAAGATTGATAAAAAATGAGGAGAGCTGCAAATTGCTCTCTTTAAATCAACGTAGAGAATTTAGGTGAGTGATTTGCTCTCACTAACAACAATCAAGTTTGAGCTGCAAATTCAACTCCTTAAATCAACATAGGGCCTACTCATACTAGTGAATGAAGAGAGCAGTTTGCTCTTGCTAAACCTAGTTTTTTGCATGTGTCAGAAAAATAAAAAATTTTGCTTTTCCTGTTGAAAAAAGATTATAAAAAGATAATACTATTTTGTGTTTTGCATGAAGGGTAAATGTCAGCTGGATATTATGTGATGTTTTGAAAAAAAGGCAGCTCTACTTAAAGGTAGCATCATACTTCGGTTTTTGTCAAAGAAGTACAGATTCATGGGCAAAAATATCAAGGAAGATACAGTCACAGTCATCTGTGAAAATTTCAATTCCATACGGTACCAACTTTTTGAGAAAACAGTGAAAAACAGCCACAGTATTTCTTAAGTCTTTTCTCTTTTATTTTTGATCTTTTAAAAGATCAAAAAGATTTTCAGTCGTTGTTTTACTCATTTCTGGATAAATACACCATTTCAGGTGTAAATATTTTAACGGTTGGTTTCTACTAGCATCATCTTCATACCCTGAAAGTTATACGTAATTCTGTGAACATTTCTGTTTTGGTCTCTTACCAAAGTATGATACTACCTTTAAATTGTTAAAGAGTTCTTTTGTTTTCACTCTCCTTGGAAAACATTAAGGTCTGCGCATGTATCTATGCAAACATTGGGGCCAGAAAAAAAAAGAGATCAGTCCCAAGCTGAATATCATCATTAAACCCATTTTTAATACACTGCAGAGCAAACAGGTGTGCCAAATGTTGGCTGGCACTAAAAAAGAAAACCCGGACGAGATCAGTCACAAGCTTAATATCACATTAAACCCATTTTAAATACACTGCGGAGAAACGGTCGCCCAGTGTGTGGGCTGGCGCCGCCAAACGCCGCCAAGAACGAACGCTTACCTTCCGAGGATTTCTAGTAATTCGCCAACTCCGTTAAAGTGTTCCGTTTCATAAATAAACCTGCAAGACGGAGTGAGGTGGGGAGGGGAGGGGGTGGGGGAAGAGAAAGGGGGGCGAGGGGAGTGGGAAGGAAAAAGACCAGAGAAATACATTAAATTAGATTCGTGCCGATGAGTCACCACTGTCTACTGTTGCATATGTGTGCGCATGTAGGGAGTGAAAACGGGGCCACACGAGTCTCATTCTCTTCCTGTTGAATCTAAAGGATATTAGTAAAATCCCAAACTCCATAAATTTGTCACCTGCCAAAGGTTATTTTTATTCTTTTTACACAGCTGCAGCGTGCATTGATCTTTGGATATGATCTCCCTTATGGAATTCATCAAGCCACATCTCTTCGGCAAATTAAAGCCATAATTTTACAAAACTCATTTTGTGTCTTTTGTGTCTCTTTTTGTGCGTGTATGGAGCTAAATGAAATGTCTTTGCCAGTATGAATTACATTAGCATATACCTATATTTAGAGTCTTTCAAAGTTCTCAAGAAATGGCACAAATCATAACAGTGGCTGCTAGGAAGAAAACCTGGGGTCGATTTTCAAAAAACACTACGATCAACTGTAACTCGAGTTACAAAGGTTAACCCATCGTATCCTACAAAGCATCATAAGTCCTACGATTGATAGTAAGTTACGATGAGTTTGCTGAAATCAACCCCTGGTTTTGTGTGCTGGAGGCAAACCCTGTTTTGTGAGGGATGAAAAAAGGCAAAATATCATTTCAGCCTGGATGGCCGACACTCACCTGAGGAAGATATGGTTGATCTGTTTACGTATGAAGGCGCGCAGGCCCAGGAACTTGCCGTAAATGCGGTGAAGGACCGTCTTCAGGAAATCTCTCTCCCGGGGATCTTCACTGTCAAACAGCTCCAGTAGCTGCAGCCGAGAAAAACACAAGAAAAGAAGAAAATAAACAAATGAATACAATTTTTTGTTTTCCTTCTTCAAAGTCTGATTCCAGTGTACGTGCGCTCACTGTCATGACAGGGGAGTTAACAATACACAATGTATGAAAATGTACAATAGCTGTGATCTGAGACTGAAGTCACGAGGTACACTAAAACAATTGTCAGCATTGGACAAGGACTATGGCAATGAATGGGACGAGGTACAGAGGAGAACACATCATCTACCACTGGGGCCAATTTCATGAAGCACTACGATTAATCTGAAGTGTGAATGAATCCTACTTGCTAAGCAAAGTGTGATGTCACAATACAAATCACTATGGTGATACTGACAACTCAACTTCAGATTAATCTTTAGTGTTTGGTGAAATATCCAGCCCAGATATGCTTCAACATGTACATGTATATAATATGTAAACTAGTTAGCAACACATAACCCTTGGTGCTTTCTCAGTACCTCAGTACCTTGGTACCATGTATGTACATCGTACATGGAAAGTGTGTTTGAGTAGAGATTCTGGAGAGGATACACAGTATATGTACATACATTTTCAAAGAGGAAAATGGGGATGGGATGGTGGGGGAAAGGGGACATTGTTTGTTTTCTTTGTGTGCATGTGATGGTAAAGTACAGTACTCATGAGTGATAATTGTACTTCATACCATGGGTCAGTCATTCAAGTGTTATAACTCCCGCACTTGCAATGCGCACTTTCAAGGCAATGTGCGCTTTCTAGTTCACCGGGGCCCTAGTTGTTTATTTTGTGTGGCGTGATACCCATTGCCAGCTGCATCTTGGCCAGTGTACTCCCACACAAAGATGCAGACAGCAATTTGTTCCACCAACCCCCTTATGAATAAGATCATGGCTATAATACCACCCACATTGCAAGATTCTAATGTATCAATTAACAGCCATGATACGACATGAACTATCAAGCCAAGTCCATTGTGGAAATGAACTCTTTTGTAGCACGGTATTTTCTACGAATGGGGCTCGAAGACATTATCTTCAAAAGAGAAACGGAAATGCATCCAATTTTTCTTTTCATTGGAAGGGTACAGATATTAAACATAGTACCTCTTGAGGAAGAAACTTTGTACCTAAATGAAGGCAAGCCCAATTTTTCAAACCTCTAAATCATCTACACAATGTACAAGCACACATTGTACAAAAATCAAATCAATATTTGATATTATGCCCTGCAGTCAGCAGGCAGACCAGTCAACACAAAAACCCATTTTCCCCCACAGCTGGTCATATAAATTGCTCGACGCAAGACGTCGCCATGTCCCACTATATTGCAAGGGTACGGAGCGTTTCTGGATTGGACCAAAAAAAAAAAAATTCCAGGCAGGGGTAATTCCCAGTATCTTTGTCCCAGGGAAAGAGAGGAAAAGTGCACTGGCATTTTTGCCCATAATTGAAGTGGCATTAAAGGTACATCTTCTCCATATTCTCTGCGGACGATGTGTGCAGCAGGTGACACCTTACATGTGAATGTTTATCACGTCTACACTTTGACAAACACATACTGTGCACAGGATGAACATCAAATTTCTCTCATATTCGGTTGAGAGGCAGACTGCTGCCTAATCTGAGTATCACCCATTCTACTCTGTGTCACTACGTACGGACGTCTGATACATGTGCTATGCGTGCATGCAAATTTTATGCAACGCGGCACATCAGCCAATCAGATCTGTTTTGAGAACATTTCCGTCAGGATCGTGACGGAGGATGTTGGTCAATTTTGCGCGTCTGTGCGGCAGCAGCTATCTACGTGATAGACACGCTCGCCAAACGGTACGATAGTAGACGCTCCTTGACTGGTCAAAACTTAGAGCGGTCAGTGCTGGGTTGGCTTGCATTATTAATCAGGAAATATGCATGCATGTGATAGACGCTCGCTCGCTATACAGCAAGTGCGTCTACCCATTTCCCAGAATGAACACTCGTTTTTTTATATCCTCCCCTCAAACCCCTGTTTTCGTGCATAACGGAGTACATTGTGTCGGTGTGTGGTTATAAGCACATTAATGTTACCTTATCTAATAATCTACCCAGGCCTACATGTACATGTACACATATTATGTTATGAAAGACAATAATTATGTACCTGCACTAAATCCACACTGTAATGTGTGTTCATGTATCATGTGCAATGTGCATTGGAGTCATGGCCAACAAGAGCAAATATACTCCTACATGTATGACATAAACGTGCATGCAAACGCACAACAGCACACCCCAAAATCTGGCATTTTATCAAGATTTAATGTTGAGGAGATGGTATGGAAACACTTGGGTGAAAAACTCTACTGTTATAGTTGTTAGTTTTTGTTTCGCGACTAAATTTGTTGGGAAGTTTGGATGTACATGTACATGTATACCTGCTTATGATTTTTTTATTTTTACCTACATTCATCACCTGGCAGAAACGTGCATAAGAGACCACTATTACAGAGGTTATAGCTGTACCACTAGGTACCTGGTTAATTCAATCAACACCAGTGTATCTGACGCTCAATTGGACATTGTTCACTGCACACACAATTGACCTTTACTCAGTGCCACATAATTGCAGTGGTGGTGTGTGGCATGATATCAGACACAGACTCATTAAAGATGCGCTGCTAGTGCAATGTCTATAAGTTGAAGGATTAGATTTCCTTCCAAAATGACAAATTGATAATCTGTGATGTTTTTTCTCATAAGGCAATCTGCACGAGCCTTAATACACGATGCAGGAGACAAGCAATTCCATCAGCAATTTAACGCAGGCTCTTAGGTTTATGCACATTAATATGCTATTCACTGATCTTAGGAAAGCTGAGGTATGTGATAACCAACTGAACTTGGTTTTTTTTTTTTTTCAGTATGCTTTGCACTGGTTGTCTGCTGATAATTTCCGGTGGAATAAGTATCTGGGGTGCGTTCCGCTTGCGTGAACATACGCGAACATGTTCGCGACGTTTGCGTTACGCTTGGATTTCAAAGTGGAATGCACATGCAACAACTAGCTAACATCACTGCGTATTGCGTCCATCTTTCATTCAATGTAGTTAGCCAACTTAAGCAAACACCTCCTCTACACCGTTAGCTATGTTAGGCGAACATTGAGTTCATGTTTGGCGTACAGCACGTTCCAGTTTGAGAACGATGGCGCACATTGTGATTGAAACAAATGACCTCTTCTTAAAAGCAAACATGACAAATCTTAAATACTACACACTGTACACTACATGTACAGGGTGTACTGTACATCATACAGTGTACATGCATACATGTTTGTGTACAACCTTTAACCAAGGGCATGTTTGTTGAATGCACAAGATCACGGATCTTACTGATCCGGATCCCATTTTAGCATACCCTGCATTAGGACGGGGATCCTGTGCATTAAACAAACAGGACTTCAAGAATCACAAATAACCACTATTGAAGCATTTAAGCAATTTAGGGTAAGTTGTGCAGCTTTTATGACACAGTAAACAGAATTGGAGAGTTCCAATCTAGAAGCAAATGTATTATGCACTGTACACATAGTAATGCTGCGCCTTTATCTAAGGTTCTTATCGTATGTACAACAGGCAACACGAGATATCATACACACCGTGTTTACAGAAAGGGCATCATGACACAAAAATGACCGAACCAAACTTGTGCATACATGTACATACTGCCTTTGTGTGCATGTAATGGAATGAAAAATTCACCGTTTCAAACCTTGACATTTATACCTTATTGTGGTAAGCAAGGCTGACGTCAGCGATTGCCTATGGTTAAATTTGATTATTCGTCAGCTATTAGGTTTTCTTTTTTTCTTGTTTCTCGTAAAACTTGTTCAGAGGCATAAAGCTTGTGTACGTTATGGCCACCAGTGTGTTATGTTTCCCATTTGGTGCAGATGATAGCCCAGAAGGCATCTATTTCATCTGTAGCCTTAAGCTTCAGCAGGGTGGTAACCGGCTGGTCTGGGACCTGGGATTTCATCCCAGCTTCCTGCACGGGGATCATGGCGCTTAAATACTCTCCCTCCTTGAGCGAGGAGCTTGACGGAAATTTGCTTTTACTTCGCTGGCCCAGCCGGCAGCATTGGCTGTAGAGTCTCTGGGAAGCCAAGGCAGGGAATGGCCAATAGAACAGGGAGATTGGGTTACTTGCCACGGGGCACTAGACTGCTGTTGCCTCTGACTGAATGTACTTCAGTAACGGGAGTCCAGAGGGTTACACACTGGCAAATCATACACCGGTGCCCATCTCCCCGGTGCCCATTATAATATTTCAATGCAACATGTTGAGAGAGATGAGCCAAAAGCACAGACTGCACAATGAGACAAGCCTGTAGACCTGCACATTCTATTAAAGCTTCCTTTCTCAAGATATCAAAGCCTTTCATCAACGCACTTAAAAAAATTAATAAAATATCCCACTTTTAGATGAGGTTGCTAATACATTTATAATGCAGCCAGACTACAGCACGTTGGTGCTCTTAAATTAGATGAGCCCCAAATGCATGCATGAGAATCTGGAATAATTCAGTGCGATCCGCAAAGGGGGGGACCAAGGAAACCCCGGATAATCAAATCAATTACACCGGTTACCACTTGCATGAGGGTACCGGGGAAAACGGAATATTACCCTGTCAACCTGGGAGGACCGAGGACAGGGTGGGAAGGATGTTCAGGAAGAATTACAGATACAAAGCCTATGTGTGTGTGTGAGTGTGACTATAACTATAAAGCATGGGAGCATGTACAGTGGAACGCTACTATAACAAACACAGTGTGATGCGTTTGTTATTAGGGCCTTTTCCAAACCTCGGCTCCAACTCAGGCTCCGGCTTCGTCTCTGTCATCCATATGCTGAAAAAATACAGGCTGTGGTTTTTCATTGAAGCTGAAGCTCTGTTTTCTTTTTTTCAAACCAGAGATTCTACTTCCGAACCCCGGTCAAAAGCCTCTATTTTGATACCCGTTATTTTAGAATTTTAGGTTTGAAAAAGGTCCACAGTGGTCGTTCGTTACAGTGAACAATGTTCAGCATTCCTATACATTGTACATAAAAATTGGGAGCCAAGGATGATGTTCGGTATAGCCAAATGTTTGGTATAGCGGTGTTTGTTATAGTGGCGTTCCACTGTATCTGTGAAAAGGGAGCAACAACGTGAACCAGTGTTGTCTCTGTCTGATTTATATGTAAATGGTCCAGGGGAAATGGTTCAGGCCCTTCCATCCCCTTTTTGTAGCATAGACCCTTTCAGGAGGCGGAGGGACATTTTATAATCAAGACTTTCCCAAGTGACCCCTTACGAAGACAAATACCTCAAGCTTGAGGGGAAAAGGCACATTTGGCCATTTTGAATCAAAGGCACATTTGGCCATTTTGAATCAAAGGAATTGTTGGCACTGTGGCTCTCTGAGGAGCGGGCCAGTAGTCCTTCCGTGGAGCAAATGACAGGTTGATATAATAAGTGTACACGTGCCTCGTAAAGGAATTATTCTGGGGTCAATTTCATAGATATGCTTAGCACAAAAAATTGCTTAGCACAAAAATTACTTTGCCCAATAAAACAAACCACCATTTAAAATTCAATTCGATATTCATGGTCAGCGAACAACAGCCAAAGAACAATTGCAAGCGATACACAACACACGGAAATTTGGTTGTTAATCGTTTTTTTACTAAATGTCATGCTTAGCGAATTTTTGTGCTTAGCAGCTCTATGAAAGAGGCCCCTGGATATCATGCAGTTTTACACTTTTAAAACACTCAGAGTTCCGGGCAATTGAGCAATGGCCTCATTTTGAGCTTCCATTTTTAGCATGAGAGCAGAGTGCCGCTGGGAGTAGTAGTGGAAAGGATAATAGCTTTGCGCAATGTGACATGGACATAATCACAAACTGTGTTCCAAATGGAAGGCAAAGCACGTATCCAATCCAGTGACGACTTGTACATGTCTACATAATTTACTGGCCTAGTTAATACAAATCTGCACTTGCCAGTTTGTAAAATTTTCATTACAGGGAGAAATCTACACAGAAATCCATGCAAAACCTCCAAGTCAATAAGAAATGAGAAAGCGAAATGAGGTATTTGAAAATAATCACGCGTTTATCAGTTTACCTGCATAACAAATTTTTGGTCGATGAATTTCTTGGCTATGCTGGGCTGGAACTCGGGCGACTCCAGAAACCTTAGAAAAAATTCGTAGACAATCTGCACAAGAGATTTGGGAAGAGAGAAATGAAACAAGACGGTTACTGTCAAGGTTTTGCAAAAATGAACTCAAAGTGTCACAACATGGATGGATAACAGCTGTGCTCATATGATTATCAAAGGCACAATAAAGCCTAGGACAAGGAAAAACAGAACACAAAAATCTAGTTTGAAAGGTGAACAAAGAAAAATTTACTGGAGCGGGATTCGAACCGGCGACCTCCTGGTCGGTTCGAATCCCGCTCCAGTCAATTTTTCTTTGTTCACCTTTCAATGACTTAAAAATTCAGTCATTTTCCCTTGTGGATATTTGACGATTTGAAAAATCAAATGTAAATAAAATTTCAAAATAAATTGATGACTATAGTGATTAAAAAAGCTCATCCTCTTTAAGTGATCCCCCAAGTACCGTGCTCAGGTTGCAGCATTGCTAATCTTAAATGATCCATAAGATATACATGTAGAAGTATGTGCATGGTTTCATGGCTTCTGACTACCAAACAAACAAAGGTACTGTAATTGACTATTTGGGTCACCACCAAGATACACCTATAGGGCTGGGTAGCTCAGTTGGTAGAGTGCTGGTTCTGTATTCCGGGGGTCACTGGTACGAATCCCACACAAGTCAATTAAGTCTTTGTTCACTTTTCAATGAAATCTCTTTTAAGTTGAATCATTTAAAAAAAGTGCCTTTTGCTTCTGCTGTCAGCCCAAGGAATTTGTGCCAAAAATATTCCTGCGGTCTAATGAAAGGGTATTAAGAAAGAAAGTTCAAATTGGGGGCTCGACTGCCAAAACTGATCAGCAAGAGATGACAGGAAACATAATGAACTTTGTAGTTTATCAGACAGATAGCAACATATTGCAATTGAACTCTTGGGTCTTTGTCTTTTTGTTGTTGTTCCTTTCTTCCCCGGGGGCACTAGTTTATTGCTTCTGGCAATTTGCCAATCAGATGCATTGCAAAAAGAAAAAAAAAAACCAGTCTATGTTTATACATCGAGGAACATTGCTGTTCGCTTTTCCTTTCTAAAGCAGTTGACTTCCAAACGGAAGCTCTCAATTTATCTGAGATGACATGAGGTCTGGTCATAAGCTAAGCATTGACAGACAAGTCAAATAGGGAACTATACCACCCCCCTCCCCCCATAAAAAAGACGTCATACATAAACATCTCCTTTTTTAACTCTGCTAAAACCAAACTTTATCATGGCAGAGAGAAATCCTAGAAGAAAGAAAATAAAATGTACAGGTGCAGGGCTGGAAATAAGGTTTGGTGAGGGCAAGTCCAATTGTCCATTGCAAGGGGCACTTCCATTGGAAAATCATAATGTCTATGGAAACATTTGAAGGGGGCACAAAGGCCAAGAACCAGGGCAACAAAGCCCATGGCTTCCGTGGTCTCCGTTTATTTCCAGGCTTGACATGTAGGTGTTGGCAGCATTGACTTACATGTACATGTGCATTCAATCTTTGGCTACAGCTCAATCAGCTCATAAAGGGTTAGGTACATACATGTACGTGTTTTATAAAGTCTTCACACATAGCCCCGACCCCTCCAGCTAAGTCGTTCACACGTACCTGCACCTTGTAAAAATTTATGGCCGCACGCTACGTGAATCGCTGGCGTTTTTAGAAAAGCTGACGAGAGGAGATGAGGAAGTACACGTTCGTGTAGTGTGAAATATATGAAGGGAAAAGCTTCCAAATTCAGTTTTCAAAGCAAAGCCCATGGCTACTGGCAATTTATTACATACATACAGGCAAGGTACTGCACTGCTGGGTATTTAAGAGGGGGAACTTGCACTGAATTTTCCCTCACGAAAAAAAATGAACAAAAAACAAAATTGTGTCAACACAAACGAAGTTTGATGCTTTGAATAAAAAAATATACGAGTTTATTTTTCACATACTTCAAATATTGATGGTGGTGTTATTGCAAAAAAAAAATTAATCTAATATTTTCGGTTCTGCAGCAAAACACACACATATTTTTTGAATCTGTCAATTTTCATATTTTGAGCCAGGATCAATACGAATAATATTTGATATGCGTGGACAAACAAGTGAGAAAACACAGCAGACAATTATGTGTGTGAGTGTGTACAGTTTGAGGCTCTGCTACTGTTATCGGAATCCTCTGCTTGCAATAAGATGCCCAATCCAGGCACAGACAGGCAGGATCAAAATGAATTACCTACGACCTTGGACTCGACATTTCCGATCAATCTGTAAAATTTCTCTCCCAAAGACGACGCATGCACGCAGCGGCTGGCATGAGCAAACGTGTGTATGTTAACAACCGGTCAAAGTGTGTACGAAAAAAAAAAAATGCACATAATATACATCAGTGCCCGCATAGGCCCTATAGATTCGGTTGCATTTAATCGCAATTTGGCATCCATCCACGTTCAAATGTCAGCAAAACTAAAAAAAAAAAAAAACTGCGACACTCTCAACGGCCGCCAGGAACTGAGATGGACCCCGGACGAGCGGGCAGGAATTACAATGTAAAGCGCCCCAAGCATTAACGCATTTTGGACAGATAAACCCGTGCATATGATTATTTTCTCCAGGAAGACGGCGCGGGACGTTCGGACGGAGCTGACATTACCTGCAAATGCGGCCATGATGCCTCCAAGGTTGGGTCGTCTTCCTCTGGGTCAAAGTCTGGATTTTCACTAGGTGGCAGTGTACGGAAGATATTACATTTTATCTGCAATGATTAAAAAAACAGGGAGGAAGAAACATGAATTCATGGCGGAAGGGCAGGAACAACTCACATCTCACATCATCTATATGTAAACAATTCCTTGGGAATACAATGTTCAAGCATTGTTCAAGCATTTTTTTCAATTTAACAAAAACATCAATCTGAATAGGAGGACGGGAAAGGAAGTGAGCAAATCTCCTGTTTCTGTAGAATTTTGTGCATTTGTTTAATTTCATTTTTATCAATTTTTTTTTTCCCAAAATATTTTAAAATTGACTCCATTTTGTTTTCAATTTATCTGTATCTATTTTGTTCTATTTAATTTCCTTATTTTTTTTCAAGTCTGCTCAGAATGTGAACCATCAAGAAAAAATGAGTTGAAAAATTCTCAAAAAACAAACAAAACCAGTACAAATTAAACTGTGTGCATGAATTTATCCTATCCCAAATCCTGCTATCGTCTTACACTTGTGCACATGTATAGTGTACATGCACAATGTACGTGCAGAACCCGTATACAACTGGAGAGGGGAACGAAAGGTTAGATTACATGAGTCAGCTTGAGTAGAACGGTAAATTTTCATCAACTTTTCAACACTACAACCTGGCATCAAAACATTAGAGCAGACGGCTGCCAGACGTACAGATCCCAGCTACTGTACGTAAATACATGTACAGTAGCACGTACATAATGTACACAGTGTGCATTTAAATGCAGGTCTTCTTGGACTCAACATTGAGTGTGTACAGCAATTGCATGATAACATTATCCCATTAACAATCTCCATGACTGTCTCGGGTTCCATTGGACAAAGGAGGGCTGTGTAGGGTATTAGGACCGTTATTTAGACGCACCCTGACGGCCAGATACCGTTACCAAAGACCGAAGACTCGTTTACCAGCTACTGTACATGTACATGTACTATGTATTTGTGCCTTTAGAAAATCTTTAGATCTGCACAAAACTTTCCGCCCCTTTGATGTTGCATCAGGTCACACTGAAAATATGGGGTCGGAACAATTTGGGTAAATTCAATCCAAAAGGGCCAGTACGGTGAGCATGTACTTAATGAGTGACTTTCTCTAACAGGAAATAGACATTGTGTACAAAATGTACATGCTCTACTTCAATTTCACAATACATGAACATTACAATGCACATGTAAACACGTACATAAAATGACTTGAGAGCTCTGTACGCACGAAAAAAAAAAAACCCTAATATCCATAGCATAAATCCATAGGGCCTACAGAGTACAATGTCAACAAATAAAGCTCTTCTAATTAAAGACGACGAGGCTGAATTTCTATGCCAACCCTTTTTTCCCCCTCTTTCTTCTCTTTTTTTTTTTTTTTCACCTATTACATGTTATTCCAGTCGGCAAAGTGCACCGCATTCATATACTGTACACCATTCAAATGGCTAATCGCGTTAAATTGCATTCATGCCAAATTACAGCACTATGTTTTGACAAACAATTAGATGTGGGTTGATCAGAATGTGCAGCGTTGCCGGGCATCGGACGACGGTGTGAATAATGCAACTAAGCCTCATATACAGCACAATGGCAGACACTCATTGCTGTTTACACAGTGCATTCATACAATGTACACTGTATATTAAAATAAAATGCTTAACTAGCAAGCTTTTGAAAAAAAAGAAAAAAGAAATACACCTGTATAATATCTTTTAGCTGATTAAAAGTTAATTCAATTTGATTAAATTTGTAGCAGGAGAATAACTTAACATACATGTACTGTACATTCAATGTGTCCACGTACATACTGTATGTATGTACATATGTACAATGTGTACTGAATGCATAAGGTACTATACATTATGTTCACGATGTACAAATTTATGTACTGTAGCAAGGAAGAAAAATGTTGCAAAGGGTCTATTTGACAATTCCCAGAAAATTATAACGACTCATGGTGGGCTTGCCATACAGGCCTACATGTACACAAATAGATTTGCTATTTGTGACATGATTATTCATGGATACATATGGAAATTAATTAATTGGGACTTATGTATGTAACACAATATAATAGGTAAGATGTACATGTAGCCCTAACTGTCTTATTATAAATGAATACAATTTGAATTTGCATGCAATGCAAAACTAACAAACACATTTTGATGATTTAAGTAACCTACACCTGACCTACACATTTTACATGTATACACGACATGCCAACACTCTGACAAAAAAGGTTTTAAGTATAAAAATGTCTAACATGGGTTTTATCATCTGGACTGTACATGTACACTGTACATATCCACTAGGCACTCAAGTAATTCTCCTTACATCCCCCCACTCCTTCCACATCTGATTAGGGCTGCAGAGACATGTCATCCCAGTGCCATCCCCTGCCTACTGCATAGGGCTATGGGTTGCTAGGGCTCCATGCATCTCAGGCCAAGCAGAGATACTGAATAAGAAAATACAGGCGCACGGATTCCATTCAGTCCGGCTGGTTTCACAAATTCAATATTACCTGCATAAGGGCGCCGGGCGCCGGGTGCCACACTGCAAGGATTCTGTGTCTCGTCCTACTTTCTGCACCATTATTCCTATCCCTTTTTTTTACCCCTCTCTTTTGATTTAATTTGCTACAGCGCTCGAGGTCTTGTAAATGGTGAATTAAATATTAAAGAGGCCGTATCATTCTTTCCAACAGGAAATTTAGGTCTACATCTCAGAACAAAATTTATCATTAAATTCCTCACCAATTCAGGCAAGATGAAAACTGACAAAAATTTTTAAGCAAATAGTATAAACATTATAAGTTACTTTATGTACAATTAAATGTGTTCTTTTATTGAGTGAAATTCTGATTCAATGCTTATATACTGTAAACTATGCTCTAATATTCTTGATGATATATTTTAACATTCTTGATGAACATTGCTCTAAATCATTGCATTAATATTACATGCACATTGCAGGTACTTGATTACATTACTTGTGCAGTATTTTGGGCTGTATAGTACATTAAGCATACACATCACATTTGTGACGAGGTGCGATGCATTAAATTACACTTCATTGCCGATCCTGGCAGCTTGATTTGATTGGTCAATCATAGGCCTCATGCATTTTTCATTGGGCCACCTGGTGTCTGTCATTATAGTCATAGCACAGGCATAAAGCTTTCTGTGCATGGACCATGTACATGTACATGTACAGTCCATGTCCATTATTATTACCTGAATGAGGAATTTTGGAGACAAGATAAAATGAGGAATTTTGGAGACAAGATAAAATGAGGAATTTTGGAGACAAGATGAAACGCGTATTTTGTCTGTCTAATTCATTAACTCAATGCAAAATACGTCACAATAGCTCGGTCAGGGCTCAGCTGAATGACAAGTGACCATAATATTCATACACCCCTCCTCCGCGAAAAGAGTGATTTTCCTATTGTGCCTATAATATCCGTATTCCCAGCTGATAAAACCATAGCGCGTTAAAACGCCTAACTTCAACGCCGAACGCATATAACTCAACGCATAACTTCAATGCGTAACTTCGCGCATTGAACATATTAAAACCATAGATATCGGAAGAATAAAACACCTAATGTTTTATTCTTCGCGTTCAACTTGGTTACACGTTTCTTGTTCCTATTCCTATGCACCAGAAAGAGTTGAAAAGGTAATAATAATAATATTGACTGGCGTTACTTTCAGGAGATCTTCCACTCGGGGCAATATGAGACTAGTTTGGGAAATATATGTGGTATCTCCCTCAGGGCCAGTCAATATTATATAAATACATGTTCATTTGGGTGTACCAGTGAACATGAAGGTACAGCAATGTATGAGGTAAATGGCGACGGCCGCAAGCACGTGTCATGTGTACGACTGTGTGCATCAGTGTATCAATGACCAAAAAGCTGTGCTCGCACGCTGCATACAAATCCAAAAGAATTTGAGAGCCTCAGTCTAAAAAGTTCATGCAGGTGTACACCCTTGGGCCAATAGGTCACATATTTGGCCTGAAGAGGGCGCTTTATTAGCACCATCTTTAGGGCACAGTTAAGCAGAAAGCCCGAAATATCCAAATATCACTGCAACCTACATGTAAGATTTGGTTTGAATTCAATTTTACTAAAATTTGTAATTTGACTTAAAAATGGTCAGCCCATGGTCAAACCCTCGGTCCACTCTGGGCTTTCCAAAACCATGGTCTGATGGTGCTGGACATTTTGACACAGCAACAACTGACCAGGGTGTATTTTACACAACAAGAGGTGGACATTTTTCAGGAGGTGGACTACAAGGAGCAAGTTAGATCAGCGACTATCTGTCCACCACTGGTCGATTGTGACTGGTACCCGTGGGATATTTAGTGTAGAGGTTACCAGGCGAAATCCACCAGTAGATGACAGATAGTCACTGATCCAACTTGCTCCAAGCAAGCAGGGGGCAAAGGGGGATATGAAGATTGTGAAGGATGTGAGGGGTTACTAAAAAATTAATCACGGATTTTGAAATAGCAGGGTGTCCAAAACAACAAATATGGCATCTGAAGAACACCAAGAAACCCTGTCATCTACACACAAAAGCTTGCCAACAAAAAAGGGCAGAAGTTGAGATGGACTGATAGGAATCTACTTACCATATGGATGACTTCTGGATAGATTTCTTCTGATAGCACGCCCCTCTCTGTGGTAATGTAGTCCACCAGCTCATTAAGAGTGGCCCTCTTGATCTCCTTGCCCTTCAAGTCGGACACTGCATCCATGAAGTCAAACACAAAGCTACACTGGCCTAGCTTCTTCACCACTAGGTCGTGCTTCTCCGGCGGGGGTGTGTCTGTGAAGGGGAGCAGAGGGAAATAGGTTAGCATCTCGTACGGGAGGAGCATGTGAGGCGGGGGCTTCATCATCAGCGTGGGGTCCAGGAGAAGGCTGTCAACCAACAGTGCTCTTGACATCGTGACTGCGACCTCGACAAGAGCACACCAGGTACACAAAACAACACAAAGAGTTTTCCTTCTTTATTTTTATTTTCCTTCTTGTCAAAGAAAGAAACACAGGTTTGGCAGAGGTGGTCAGAACACGGTGACAGGTTTCGGGATTTAGTAACGCTCCTTTAAGTTTGTCAAGCAGGATCCCAGTAGAAGACTCTCTGGAGCTCTTATCGTGTTCAAGACTCCTGCAGATGTGAGGACTTAAGAAAAAAAAAAGAAGTCCTGACTGAGGAAACTTCCGATTCTGACCCGGCACCCTGCCAAGATTCATTATGCAGACTCTGCACGGCACGAGACTGTGCCCGAGCAGCACGTACTCACCAAGATTACACGAGGGGGGCTACGACAGGAAGGCACTTAATCCACTACCAAAATAGCCGTGCCAAATTTAGGAGCATGAGGAGAAGGAAAAACTCTCCCAACTGTTGATAAGTAGTGGGAAGTACACATGCCGCATGTGCAACGAGATACATGTCCATGTACACAATCCATCATATGAGTTGCCTATTCCATTGGAGGTTATCCGACCATCTCCAAAGTTTAGGCCAATTTTTTCTGAGGATGCATCAAATTCAAAAGTGCTTTCAGATTACGGTGCGGTGTGCAACGCACGCGTGGTTATAAATAGACTATGACATCATTCAGGGCGCATGTACATGTACAACATATAAGCACATCTTCTTTTCAAGCAACCACATCCAAGGATGTTGCTTATAATGAATGTGGTCCGGCAAGGCGCACATCTGAATGTTCTGACAGGTTTCGATGTGAAAGTTAGCAAGGGAAGTGGGAGAGGGTACACGTACATGTTTAGGTTTGACATGCGGCATTTCATTTGCTTTTAAACAATCTCGTATAATGGCCTTGTTCCGCAACACTTCAGGCAGAACATGACTTGTGCTCAAAAATATATCGGATGAGCACTTTCTCGGCCTAGGTCACGAATTGAGGTATAGTCTTGACCCAGCTCAGGACAAGCAATACGTGCAATGGTTTGAAGAGTCTCTGGGAATGGTTTCACATAGACCTGTGGCGTGGCCGATGACTCACAACGTCAATGAAATTACATACTACCGACTACACATTCTATCTACTGGAGGTAAATGAGGCATATGTACAACATTTGCCATGTACATGAACATGTAGCTCCCCTCCATCATAATCATGTTCAAACCTTTGCTACTAACTTTAAAAATACATGTACATGTACATGCAGGATGACATTAAATGACATTCTCATATGTCCAGTATATATTCTGCTTGTGCAATTCGAGCATACCTGGTCAAATTACAATGAACATTACTGATGAAATAAAACAGCAGTTTGAATGTGTAATTGGTTCCAATACAGGAACTGCACATTCAATAAACAGCCATTTTGGCAGCAGTGTATACATTACATGTACATGTAAATGAATGAAAAGGTTTTCATACAAATTAACGGGGTACATTTATTAATATTATGACTTGTTACGGATACCACTGGTCCATTCATGGCAAGTACACATAAAGTGCTTTATGGCCAGGGTGTGCCTATAAAACATAATTTTGAACCCGATTTAAGTAACCAACCATTCAAATCCTATTTCAATTTATGTTACCCGAGTTGAATGTACAGTATGATCTGAATGAGGATAGTAGGGGGAGGGGGTGGGGGAGTGGGGTGGGAGCAAGCACCAATACCTTGCAAATGTGTGGCGTTTCCTAGTCACAAACTTAAACATAAAACATGCAGAACATCCAATATGCACAATAGTGTGGTTTGTTTCTTCTTTTTTTCTTCTCTTTCAATGAAAACCTTGTCTGGAAATTGAATATCCAAAGTGGAAAGGAAATCCCCAAACACGTAATTTAGGACAAGCAACCAGGATAAGGCACGCTCCCTGTTGACATGATGAATGGAACAGAGGAATCATATCTTTGTAAGGATGTCAACTGAGTCTCAGAGGGCCACCTGTCCACCTGCTCAACAGCCAAGCAACAAAAAATTATAATTTGGAATAGGAAACGTAGGCCTACTTCTATCCCTTTAAATCTAATGAAAACATTTTTACCAGAAACAGACACAAATTCCAGTGATTTCTACCCAAATGGTGACTTATGTGGATTAAGACATGGGACCAATTTCATGGAGCTGCTAAGCATAGAAATTTGCGCAAAATATCTTGCCCAATCAAACAAACCACCGTTAAAAATTTCATTTGATATTCATGGTCAGCGAACAACAGCCAAAGAACAATATGGAAATTTGGTTGTTAATCCTGTTTTTATCACTTAGACAGAAATGCCAAGCTTAGCAAATTGTTCTGCTAAGCAGCGCCGTGAAATTGGCCCCTGGAAGCTATGATTGCAAGAAAAAGAGTTATCAATATGCCAATATTTCTATATCTGGGTTTTGAACATGTTGGAGCAGATGGGTAAATTCTTAATCATTTCCTGGCGCAGAAAATCTATTTTTGACAGTTTTTTTTATGACAGGAAGAAACAAAAATGTAGGCACCTGTAAAATACTAGATATCTTGCATTGGGTTCTGGGAATCCCTTGGTGGGCCTATCAATTCACGATTCCCAGTCAACATACGAACTTGACTTTGGGCCTGCTTGTTTATCGCTCGGGATCCCAGATTTAGGGATCCATGTTCTATGCAGGATACGCTAAAATGGGATCAGGATCCGCATGATTCGTTATCCTGTGCGTTAAACAAACAGGCCCTTAATGAGCAGTCTGTCCCGTCAGACTAGGTCCCGATTATTGGGAGCAGTTTGGAGCAGTTCAGGGCTGAAGAGCATGGTGTTTTAGCGCACGTGCACTTATGATGAAAACGGCTGTGCGATATTACGAGCCTCTCATGACAACATTGTCCCCGAAGTGCTGGCAGGCGTCCACACTACGGGTTTCCCGGTAAAGGTCCTGATCATCAGGACCTTCCCCAATAATTGGAACAGAGGCTGAACGCGGTTTGTGGAATGCACTTTCTCCCACTTGGTTATGGTGTTTCTGTAAGGGTTCTGTAACAAGGGCTGTCACTTATTTCATTTTCGTGGAAATTTGCCTTGCATCAATCTTGCTACCCGATCTTCCCTTTCAACCCTTTCTATTTTTAGACAGTGGATAACAATTCTCACCTAACGCTTCAGTTCTTCTTGGAAACCTTTTGTATCTTCCTTTTGTAGTAACTGACCGCTCAGTAGCTGCGAGAAGCCATTACATTTTCAGAGATCCCTTCATTAATACTGTACCTCTGACAGCCTATAAATTAAGATGGATTGCACGCAACGATTCATCAGATAGAAGATTTCGGAACCATTCGCCCGAGAAATCAACAAATTAATCGCGTCAAAATTAAATTGTTCACTCTTAGTGACTATGCAAATTTATGAGACATGTGCGTGTTTATATTCATTAAAAACTTGAATCAAGCCCAGGCCAATTATGTGTGCATGTTCCCATGACCCGTCATGGCTCATTGGGTTTGCACGTACAAGTAGCTTACACTGTATGCACTGGCTGTCAAATGCATTTTTCAGTTCCAGTTTTGGTTTTTCTTTTTAACAATTCATGTACATGAACGGGTAGATATTTTTGGGATTGTGCCAACCAACCATAAATGATCACGTCATGAAATGCATGAACATGTGTGTATGCTGAGGATGGCTAAGGTCATGGTTCTTCTTAACCAACAATTGAAAGGCACATTGGAAAGCTAACTGTTCATATAGGCATGTTCAAATCAATCAGTTCCAATGATGTACATGTATTGTATACATGTACATACATACAGTACATGTATGTAATGTTCAACAGTACAAAAAGCACATTGTTTGGCACAATAATTCTCATGGGCCTACACTGAGCTTATATTTGTTTCCAACAACAAAATGTACATAAGTATAAAGCAAAAGCACTCACTCGTTCTCATTTGGTCAAATTTTAGAGTACTGGAAAGAGGCGGCAAATCAAAGATTTTTCTCTGTTGAAAATCATTCAATTGTTTTATTCTTTTGTGTACAACTGCTGTCTCCATCTCCTGATGAATCTTGACGTTTGACATACAGTATATAGCCATCATGTTTAATTTGTTCATTCAAAGCTCTTGTAAGTAAAAAAGACGGAAGTCCATCTTGAGAACAATGACATGTCCTCCCAACGATTGAGTACTGTACAGTGCCATACAACATCAATAATTGTTTTCAACGTCTTCAATTACATTATGTTAAAACACTCGCCCTTGTACTGTACAAGTACATACTTTCATCATTATTGGATACACATGCATTCAAAATACACAAATAATTTCCTTTGAATTACCGCTGTAGGCCCCGTAATAAAAGCATCGGCTTGATCAAGCTTTCAATTTATTCCAAGTGGAAAAAAAAGAAGAAAAAAACCTGAAGGCAGGCTAGGCCACACGGAGATCAATAGCAGGGAAAAGGTCAGGTTCGAGCTGGTTGGGCAAAGTGGATTTGTTGATGAAACAGAGAGGGCCATCTTGCCGCTCTCAGGCCGACTCTTTATTGATTGTGGATGAGAGAGCCGAAGGATCCACAGCTTTAGTCCCCGTCCCCGACCCCCACCCTACCAAATCAACCCGACTCTTTTTGGACAACGGCCCTCGACAGCCAGAGAATTTTTGTAGTTGGAAGACGTTTGATGTGAAACGTGTGTGAAATCTTTCAATAAACAGTATTTGCTGAAGCAATGGCTTTCTATGCCGACTAGGAGATATAAGCAGGCTTGATACTGTGATTAAATTGGTTTTTTTAGGGGAGGAAGAGAGGTACTAGATTGAAAAAAGAAGGCAATTGATGCAAGATCTTTTAAATCCACCTCAAGGATTGGGGTTGTACATTTAGATCAGCATCTCTGTCAATTACCCAAGCCAACCACAAGAATATCATTTCTGGGCCTGTTTGTTTAACTCCCAGGATCCCAGATTTGGGGATCCAAGTCCTATGCAGGCTATGCTAAAATGGGATCCGGATCCGCAAAATTGGTGATATTGTGTGTTAAACAAACTGCCCTACATGTACCGTAGGTTTTTAAAAAAAAGAAACGTACACTGTACCACATGAAGACGTACATGTAGTCCACGTTTACATCCCAAGTGAAAATGTTTCTCTAAAAATATGGATCATTTAAAATTCACTCAGGCAGTGGACACACTGAACTGAAACAACTCCAAGAATTTTCTTTAATTTGTTTAAAGAAATGAACGAATATGATATTACATGTACGATCTGTATACTGTAAATGTACATGTATGTACAAAACAGGTTCTACACTGTAGATCTGAAATAAAAAAAAATAAAAAAAATATTGAGATGCAAACATTTGATCCCACGGAGACTGCAATGTTGCAACAGACCGGGAACTTATTTGGACCATCACTTACATCTTTCAGGAAGGAGTGCAGCGTCTTGATATATGAATATGGTCAAAACCTAGAATCTACAGGGACAGGGACGTATCAGTCATAAACGTCAATGACGTCAATCCCTGCGACGTCTTCAAACTTTTCCAAAAAAAATCTCATGACTTGGAAAACTGCCTTTACTCTCCCTCTTAAGCTGCGTCTAAATTACACCGCACACGGATACGGCTTGATTGGACCACACACTAGCCTATTATAGTGAACGGCTGAAGCCACTTTCCACGGTGTTATTCCAAGCCGCAGCCAGGTAATATTTGGACAAGGCATGATATATAAACCAAATGGAGCTGTACACACATGGTGGCCATGATGAATGTGAGCCAATTATGAAATTACAGGCATGCCTTGTGCTAGCTAACAGACTCGCACCGCTCAACTATTTATAGCAGGCAAGTCAATCTGACCACAAAAAAAGCAGCCATAGACTTGATGCCAGTCTAATGCTGGCCTGAAACCCATCGATGTCAATGACAACCAGATTGCTGGATGCATAGCAAATTATCTATTGTGTTTTGGGCAACGATGCGAGTGATATACTGTACATGTACTGTACAAATAGAACACATCCCTATACACATTACATCTCCCTATCACTTCCTCAACCATCTTCCAGAGAAAACAAAATGGGTTTTATGATGCAATTCTAGACATGAACCATGCAGACGGAATGAAGGGTGAACTGGCAATGGCAAGTGACCACTGCAATCATGGGTTCGATTCAATCTTAGGAATAGGAACTTCAATGGGCAATCCATAGCAAGACGTGTACACAGTATGCGTAATGTAGGACTAGGGCAATGCACGGGTATAATACAATCCAAGCTATTCAGCAATTGGCTCCAGTGTGGCAGCCAAGGATTGAATTCCACTTGTCATCTACGTCTCCAATTACATTCTACAAAACATTCTCGTGTAGATGTACCCGGCCGTCAATATACACGCACATAGCACAATTGTCACAGCACAAAGAACTTTCTTCTTTTTTCTTCCTCTTAATTCTTCCCACAAGGAAATGAAATTGTAAAGGCCAGTAATTTATGTCGTAATGAAAGTCTAGAATAAATTCCCCCCACCCCTAAGTATGCCATTTAGGCCCTAATGGCACTGCATAAAAAAAACATTGATAAAGCTCATGAAAATTGTTCAGATACTTGTTAGCACATGTATAATGTATAATACATGACATATTGTACACATGTATTGTACATAGACACATTACATGGTATACTACCATACAGTGTAATGTGTTCGGTACAATGCAATGTCCATCCATCCATACATACAATGTACATGTACGAAGAATCACCATGGCACTCTAGCATACATCTAAATACCGAGTCAGTTCAATACACACTTGAGCAATGTCTTCCTAATCCATCCCTGTGATTTTGCAGGATTTGGGAGAATTGAGGCCGTCCAGAGATAACGGCGCCCCTGTCAGTCTCAATTTGAATAATTATTGGTTTATTCTGAAAAAAACCCAAATGTGCCCAGGAAGCAGGTGGGATTATAGGATGCAATATGGCCAAGGTTTATGAGGTTAAAATATTTGCCCACTGAAGCGCCGCGCTGATAGATTATCATACAAGTAGAGATGCTCTGACTGCACATGTCCATAAACATGTATAATGATGCTATGCGCACATGTACATGTACGTGATTGATTTAAATCTATTCCCGTCATGTTTTCCTCAAAACTGCAATTGTTACGTCTAGATGTCAAATTTATTTTTATTTTTATTTTTTTATTATTTTTTTTTTTTAACAATGCAGGATTCGAACATAAAACTGTACATGTATTACCGTGTAATCGTCACACCATTTTCCAGTTGAAGCATTCATTGTATAATCGTATGTCCAGCATTTTTTTAAGTACATGTACAGTTGTCACAATGTACGATGTACACACATATATTTACACATACGGTACATGTAAATGAAACTGCATGTATTTCAATGTACATGTAGCTACATTCAATGTACATCTCATTATATATTATAATTAAATTAACAAAAAATAAAGAAACGGGAAAGGATGCTTTTAAAATTATATGCAAACGCTCCAATCCTAACAATTACATGTACTGTACCAATCTCAATGCTACATGTAACTGTACATGCTACATTGTACAATGTACATTCCTGTGTTTTTCACTTAGTGTAGATGTAGAGTAAGATTGCATTATGCATTTATAATATTACAATAATAATACAGGTACAAGAGCACTAGTGCTCTAATGTATATAAACGTACATGTATACATATACATACCTTTTGTCCACATGCATGACAAACGCATTACTACTCAAGTAATAATCCAAGCCCGAGGTGGGAGGCTGCTTTCATCTCATCCCAGCAAAGGGAACAAAAAAAAAACAACCGAAAAAAAAACCACAACAAAATCCTCTCAAATAAATGCCATCCAAAGCACTGTCCAACGCTCCAAAGAATTCAAGAAGAATGCGACAAAAACAACAATACAAGGTCGAGCAGAAGACTTAATATTTCCGATGCTAAGGTCCGGCCCCCAAAAAATACACCCGCACAAAACGGGAAAAAGGGAAAAGAAGGTCTACACACAACCACGCCACATCCACATCCACACCACACCGACAACACCACAACGGGGCCTGCTTGTTCCTTCACAGACTACACGGTTTAATAATGAATAGGTGACAAGAGGAACAGCAGTGGACTGTAGTTGTGTGTGTGTGGAGGACCGTCCGACTGTGCATACGCAGCTTGCACACATACATGTATGTATAATGCACAGTGAGCTGAGAGAGGTTCAACGGGATGCAAAATAACACACTGGGGTTTTTTTTGCTTTTCTTTCTTCCTTTCTATCTTTTTTTTTCTTCTGTTTTTCCTGTTGGTGGTGTAGTCGATGCTGGATGCAGCGCCCCTGACGCTGGCAGAGAAATGAGATATTCAACCAGCAGGACAAGGTCACGATGAGGAGCAACGGGAACCAAGGAAGGGAATATAATGCGCAGACTGAACTGGTAAACATGGGCCTAGGCATTGACGTCATGGCTAGTTGCAACACCCGGCCCCGTGTTGGTTGCAAACCATTAAGTCCACAGATGCCTGTGGTGGGTTGTTGTTTTTTTCAGAGAGGATGTTTTTGCCCCCACACACATCTCAACCAGCCTCTATTTAAATAGTTTATCTTCGTTTTGATGATGTTATCGTCACTTCTTTTCCTTCAATTAAACACACAAGCTATCCTGAGACAAATCTTATTGATGAATTTAGGGAGCTCATCAAGAAGAGGGAAGGGGGGGGGTTCATTTCAATATCACTGCCATGGATGCTAAATGCGTCTACGGTGGAAAATAAATTGAGCACACTGCGATTCACACGTTACAACATGCTATAATCTTCCCTCGTTGGTTGTCTTCAACCCCCCCCCCTCCCGACAAATGCTGCAGAAAATCACTGGCGACTGTGGTGGCGCTAGCGAACGCCAGTGATCGGCAGCACTATGCAGCGGAGACAGTGGGCTTGTGTATACTGCACTTATGTATTATTTCTGCTACAGTGGCTTATTTTTGTTTGTTTAATTAATGCAAGAAATGCAAAAATCTGGGAAGATGCAATCATAATTTCGGTAAATGCATTTTGTGTATACATACAGGTACATACATGTATAAAATGCTCTTAAAATGTAAGTAATAAATTGACTAATACACTGTATGATGGTAAAATAATATGGAGACAATTGTATGATAATTTAAATGTGGATGTGCACTCAGTAAATATTAACTATAAATGCATTTTATGTGATCACAAAATGTGTGACATAAATAGGCATCAGGAAAAAAGGTAACGGTACACTGTGAACATGTACACGTACAATCCTCTATAATTAAATTTTATAATTTAAATTTTTCATAATAACAGGCCTCATCCCAAAACCAACTGAAATAAATGTATCGTTCCCAGGTGGCAGCATTGCTGCGCGTATCGCGTCGGTGAAATGATCCTTGGGGTATGGCGGTGTGTGCGTTGTTTCATGGCTTCTGACTGCCAAACGAACAAAGATAATTGACTATTGGGGTCACCACCAACATAGGGCTGGATGGCTCAGTTAGTATAGCGCCTGTACGGCATTCAGGAGGTCGCCGGTTCAATTGCTGCTCCAATCAATTTTTCATTGTTCCCTTTTCAATGAAATATACAATTGGCTTAACCAATTCAATCTGTGATGATTCATGGACATGCTGCACAATTCATTCCACAACCCACCATCTCCACCAAAATGAGCGAGAGTGAACGATTTCAAGAGAATAGGATTCCATATCTGCAATTATCATCAATATGTCTGACTTGGGGGCTCCTCCTGTCCAGCACTGTGTATGCATGCACACAGTGTATGCAATGTATGCCCATCAAATTGTACACAGCATGCATTATTTTATCGTCATCTGATATAGAAATTAAATGCATTCTACAACCCTGTTGCCCAATTTGGGTGCCCTTGGTGGAAATAATTAGAACTTCTTGGGAATCGCCCCGAGTCTCCCGGTATGACCCCGGAGGGAGGCTTGACATTTTGTACATGTGTAGGCCTGTAGATGCGGTGCGGCTCTAAATAATGAAAAGCTGTGCATAACACTGGGCAAGATAACAATCACGGCGAGGTATTAATTCCAAGCGCAGAGAGAGAGAGAGAGATCTGCCGTGACCATCGGAAAAATGCAGTGTGATGTGATGTGGGTTTGACAGCGGGGCAGCTTCATGACATAATACATGAACCTCATGCTCAGAGCAGAATCAAACCTCGTATCCAGTATTAAACTTCAACACGACTGATGTGAATGTGTATTAAGGGCATGTACACATGTGCATATTTGCACTTTAAGCACGAAGTGCCAGTATGCATATTCCACAGCAGTCATTTCAGACACTTGGCCTGCATGATAAACCATAGGCCATTTTGCAGTCCAGCTACATGTACATTTTCTCCCTACTTTCACTGTCTAATGGAGTCGAACCAATTCTTTTGTGATGCCTTCCCTAAGTTAGCCCTGATAATGAAACCATTCAAGATGCATTACCAC
Source organism: Astropecten irregularis (assembly GCA_963971285.1). Classification (NCBI taxonomy): domain Eukaryota; kingdom Metazoa; phylum Echinodermata; class Asteroidea; order Paxillosida; family Astropectinidae; genus Astropecten; species Astropecten irregularis. The sequence continues at coordinate 6,618,344 of OZ020245.1, read as the reverse complement.
CGGCCATTACGTGGAAGCGTGCTTTTAAATATTCATTAAGTGCGACTTGCGCACTGCGCCTCACCTATTTTCTTTTACCCCGCCAGGAAATAAAATTATGGTAATTTCTTATTTGATTTGGTTACACAAACAAATTGCCACATCAATTACTGTACATGCACATTGTACATAATGTACATAAGACATGTACATACTGTATGTAGATCAATAGCGCTCCGCACTTGCGCTAAAAATAGCACCGGACCTCAGACAAACATTGCAACCATGCACTGGTGCGTGGGTTTGCGCGTGCATGTACACTACGTGTGTGAGTCAATGTTTGTCTGACATCCGGGGATTTAGTGACGTCATTAGTGCGGAGCGCTATTACAATGCATTCAAATGCTGGACTTCAAATGGCTGGACTGAAAATCAAAGTTTGAATTTACGCCGTGGGAAAGGTTTGTTGGTGACGAATCAATACTGTATTTAGAGTCGCGCAGGTGTACATATATATGTGTATGTTGACATGAATCCATCTTACAATACCTGTCCAGATTTTTGTTCCCTGATAAAAAAAACCCTCGAACTTCAAGTGAACCTAGACACTGAATCTGACCTTTAAATGGTTGTGCATTTTATAGTGGATAAATTTATACAGGTGCATTGTACGTACATGTACCACATACTGTACATGTAAAATACGTATATAATGTATAGGCACTACATGATAATCAATAAGCAAATTCCTCATTAGCCACCATCGAGAGGTATTACAGGTCACTGGGTCAGTTGTGAAGGAAGTTTTGCACATGGTTATTACAACTCAAATCATACATTTAGACTACCAAAACTGAAAGGTCAGGTAGCATCCCTTACTTTATACATAATTACACTATCCCCAATCCGAATGATTCTTCTCCAAAGTAAACATGCTGTAAAATTTCCATATTGGGATGGAGGTAATTGATTCGCAATTCCTCTTTAATCAGCATTTTCTGGCCATTTTATGACACAATGTTAAGCCAACAGAGAGAATGATAAATCCATCAAAATTGAAACGATCTGTAGGCCTCTATGTACATGTATGTATACAGAGAATGTACTGTACAAAAGTGTACATTATGAATGGCAAACATTTCTCGCACTGTAGAGAGCGTGTACATGCATACATACATGTACAATTTACATGTACATATTATTACTGATGCCTTCATGGTGCTCTGACGAGTTTATAATAAAATGAAAAAACACACTGAGCAAATTGAATTACTTCACATTTCACTTAAATTCTTCGCAAAGTGGGAGGAAAAATATCTTTTGAGGGGACATATTTTCTGTATGGAATAATTTAACAAAAAATTCAATCCCGCAGTGCTCCGTGAATTTACAAAAGGAAATGGTAGAGATGCAAAAAGCTCCGACAATAAGCATGGCGCTTAATTTGTAGAAGGCTGGCCATCCAGAGTACACTGTAAATGTAATTTGTGCAAAATGTTTGTGCTCACGAGTGCATCTGTATCTGATATTAATTTGAAGAGAAAAAAGTTGCTTTGATCAAGAATAGAATGAAGAACGAAAATGTTATTTCAGTTGTTACAGACACAGTACGTTATGTACATCATGCACAGAATGCACGGTATGGTACAACAAAGACATCATCCACTGAACTGTTTTGATGATAGGAAGCCCGGATCGGACCAAAATAAAAAAAATGCCAGCTGCTCCATGTCTGATGCAGGAATTCTGAAGAGACACATGAGGGCAGTATGACTTGCAACAGGCGATGATTTCTTTATGGAGACAGTGATGATGTACACATGTAGAGCTGGACATCGCATGAAATTATATACATTGAACAAGTTTGGCAGATTATGTACATTGAACATACATGTACATGGCAGATTATGTACTGTACATTGAACATATATGGCAGATTATGTACATTGAACATATATGGCAGATTATGTTGTACATTGAACATACATACATGTACATGTATATGGCAGATTATGTACATTGAACATACAGTACATATGGCAGATTACATGTACATGTACATGTATGGCAGATTACGACAGCACCAGTTGGATTTCACTTACCAGGGGCCAATTTCATAGAGCTGTTTAGCACAACATTTCGCTAAGCATGACATTTCTGTCTTAGTAAAAACAGGATTAACAACCAAATTTCTGTGTGTTGTGTTTCACTTGCAAAATGGGTCTTTGGCTGACCATGAATATCAAATGAAATGTTCAATGGTGGTTTGTTTTTATATTGGGCAAGCTATTTTTGTGCTAAGCATTTTTTTGTGCTAAGCATTTTTTTGTGCTAAGCAGCTCTATGAAATTGGCTCCTGGCACTAACATAATGTACATGTACCAAGATTTTAATTAAGTTACGTACTTCTGTAATTGCTTACCAAACTAATTTTAAGCCCTGCATTCATCAATTTTGACCAATGTTGTGTACAATTTTACAAAATGAAGTCCAGAAGCTCAAGGCTTGCTGGATTTAAGTCACTGATTTGATTTCATTTCTATTCTTTGGGTTGTCCGTGTAGAAAGTCTGGCTCATTTGAGTTTATAAAATCAGAAAAGTATACATGGTATACATTGTACAATGTACATGCTCTTCTTTTTTTCTGCCAAACTTCACTTAATAACAAGTAAACATTTAACCAAATTTTTAAACCACTTGTAATGACAATGTACATTATACATGTAATGTACCTACAAAATCTGCTTACTTCTTTTAAGTGGGAAAGTAATAATTTTGAGTCCTACATGTACTGTACATGTAGGTCAGTAGGATCATGCATCAATACACACAGAGATTTGGTCATCAATACTGCTGTGCACACTCTTTGGCACACATATTGATTAGCCATTTTGTATCCAAACACTGTAGTAGTCCACATGTGTATGTACATGTACACTGTATTCCATTCATACAGGGATTGTAAAGATAAGGATTTTAACATTATAGCCAACACCAAAATGTTATCTCATACATTGTTTATTATTTTGAGTACCCAGTACTACATGTATGTATTCAAATTTCAAATTGTGAATTATCCACAATGGGATAACTAAATAGACATGCCACATAAAGCACGTTCACACACACCAAAAAGCGTGATTATTAGCGTCGCTATTCAAATCACGGTTATTTTTTGGCGTGTCTGCACACTTGCACAGGCAAAAAAAGTGTGACTCAAATCGTACCAGTACAATTTTTTCATCAAACTGCAGATGCCCGATTCTAATGTGTAACGCGCGATCAATGGCAGCTGCCTAGCACGTGCCTTGCAAAAAAAAAAAAATGTTTTGGGGAATGCACCATTCACAAAGGGCCTGTTTGTTTAATGCACAGGATCACGATCTTGCGGATCCGGATCCGGATCCCATTTTAGCGTACCCTGCATAGGATGTGGATCACTTAATCTGGGATCCTTAAACAAACAGACCCAAAGCAAATAATCACAACTGTTTGCAAAAAGACGCACTATTAGTGCGATTTGAATCGCGCTTCAAATCACGGTGATTTGTGTCAGGACCCAAATAATCACACTTTTTTGGTGTGTGATATGGGATGTTACATTCTGTGTGTAATACATAACTAAGGCTGCAAATACATAATACAGTGTAGGATAGTATTAATATTCAATACAACCTATTATTCAAATGAAAAAAAGAAAACAAAAAAAGAAACGGATATCTTCCAAATTGTCTGCATGTATTTACCGCAAGCATTTGCACCTTGTACAAAAACCAAACAGAGAATGTGTGCATACATGTACAATGTATACAATTGCAACTGTCCTGTATGGGGGTGATAGGCATAAAACTCAAAAGAACCCAAGACAGAAAGAGAGAGCGAGAGAGTGAGGGGAAGAGGAAGAGGAAGACTGCATGAGGGAGGGCCCCCTGAGGAACACAGTATACGGGATGCAGATAGACTGGACTGTATATTGATTGCCCTGCAGCTTCACGGTGGTTTATGTATCTGCCCGAGCCCCAGACGGAGCCAAACGACCCGAGCACCAATTGCGCACTGCACATCGGTACTAGAGAGGCGCCACCATCTAGTACAGCTACCAGTAATCATGCATTTTTTATTTTTTTATTTTTTATTTTTTTACATTTTTCGCCCTAAAGCAGTGGCTTCATGTGATCATGATGTCAAGACTGAGGTCCTGTGTCTGTGGGACTCTGCAAGAGCTTATCTGAAGACATACGTATGTAATTTTATTCAGTGCACAAGCGTAATGTACATGTAGGCCTACATGTACATCGGATGATATACGTACATGTGCTGTACAGTGTACATGTATGTAAGTGTGCATCCTTATGGACTTAATACTGCAGGAAGAAAGACCCTGGCAAAAGTGGCATGTCCAGGGCACGTCATGGCCAAGAAGAGGTCAGGCAATGCTTACCATGCTGACCAAAGGTTACAACTGGCGTGGGGGGGGGGGAGATGTTTATTGAAGGCCACAGGATGTATGCCCACGTACACTGCATTATCGTCATTAAGCATCTCAATACTATTGCCTTGTACATGTACATGTACTTACTGTGCACTCCTCATTGATATATATCTCACCCAGCCCCTAATATCAGTGAAACCTACTGACGTACAGTACACTGACAAGTATTGATTACTTCAAAATTCAGTAATGATATTGCACGGTACATTACACCCCTTGTGGGATGCTGTGATACTGTAAGTAAGGTACATTTGTACACATGGACACATGGCCTTATATTTTGTACAAAACCTGCACAGTACATTTGTACAGTACAGTACATGATGTACATAGGTACATGTACCACCTCATGGCCTCTGACAAGAGGTTTACTTAAAGGCTGCGTTCGAGCGGTTACTCCTGGTAACACGGGTATGATGCATGTGCAAACTGCGCATCATACTCGTGCGCGCGCAATACTCTCCGGAGCAGGAGTATACTCTCCAGGGGTGCGTTCCACTCCAGCTAACTAAGCGCACAATGTGCGCCACTGTTTTCAAACCGGAACGCGCTGTTCGCCAAACATGAACACAACGTTCGCCTAACATAGCTAACGGTGTAGAGGAGGTGTTTGCCAAAGTTGGCTAACTACATCGAATGAAAGATGGACACAGTACGCAACACATGTTCGCCATTTGTTGCGTGTGCGTTCCACTACAGATCCAAGCGTACACAAATGGCGCGAACATGTTCGCGTATGTTCGCGCAAGCGGAAAGCACCCCTGATATAGGGAGTATACTCCTGCACCAGAGAGTATTGCGCGTGCATCCTATTCGTGTTCGAACGCAGCCAAAATGCACCAGGGTACATTTTAAGTGTGGGTACATTTTTACTATTAAGAAACAAAGAGAGACCAAAATTCCGTCATTTAATGGTGCATGCATAACGAAAACAAAACAGGGAAGAAATTTCTTCTTCAGTCACTTTATTAAATGGCGCCGCTTACATCACCAACCAACATCCTTTCCTGTGATTGCTCGCAGTCTCCCAAAATGATGCGGTTGCCAATGGTTACACGTAACATGCTTGCTTCTCCTGCTAAAATCAAGAAAATTGGTTTTGGCTCCCTCGCCAGGCGGCTATAAACCTGTTGCTTCCTTGCTGCTCTCTGGCAAAGGGAATCCACGACATCGCATCTCTCTAGCTTCAGAATCCCTGCAAGTCAGTGGGACCAGGCATTCACTATGTCCCAATGACAGCTAGATACTCTCCTTCAGAATCTGCCCAGCGTGCATGCCATGGAGTGCCATTTTTCAGGTTCAATATATTATACACCACCCGACCCGTGTCGACATGTGGGCAAAATTAAATCTGAATCATTAATGATGCGATCCATATCAAATAAAGCCAGGGGGATATAACATTTATTTGGTGGATTTGAGGGGATTTACAGAGATTTGGGACCTCGAAAGCCAGGGTTCTGTATTAGACTTCATATGGATGTCGCTGACTCTCATGCATACAGTATATCTGCCATATGGATACTGTACATTGCGATATTTGGAAAGACACGGGCTGACCAGACTGTATGACCTAGGGCTTAATTTTACACTGAAGCTTTACATGCATATTAAATATAAATTATATTTCAAATCATTAGATGAGCTGTCCAAATCGTCCAAATAACTTGCACTTGTCATTACAAGAAGCATGAACCACAGGAATACAGCACAGTGTAGACTTTTTGGTGGATTCCTTGATTTGAAGTTCACCTTACTGCTCTTAGAGGTATATTGCACTATTTAGACTGGTCATTTCAAGGCAAAGGAGTACAGTGATCAATGCGCTGTATTTTTGAACGCATGAGGGCGCTGTGAGGTGTACAACTTTATTTACTTCCGGGGGTACGGTCCGGTTAATTGTCAATTGAGCAGAGGTCATTTACGGAAAATTTTGGGATACGATAGAAGTGTATATTTTTACTACGACATGTACGAGTTGTATTCTGACACAGCGGTACACAAGAACAAGGCATTGTCAAATGACCCCCGGAAGTAATTCGAAGCGCCCTCAAGCGTTCACAAATACCGCGCATTAGTGTACTGTTATCTGTGTTAAACTCAAGATCTAGTGGACTGTGATTGTTATTGAAGAATTATGCAAATTAGGCTTGCTCTTCACTAATGTACACATGTATATGATATATCGATATATATATCATGCGCTGGTTCAGGTGTGATTCAAACCCATGATCATGAACTCCTGTACATGAACATGTACATTGGTGAAGGGCAAGAATAATTTGCATCATAGTAGATTGTGGGTTTTTCCACTCTCTGGATATGGTAATGTACAGTACATTGCATCCTCAAGCTAGATCTACATGTACTATGTACATCTACTATAAATGCACCACACAGTACATGTACATCAATCGCTCTAATCCACTCCATCCACATGCTAACAAAAAGGAGGCAGAAGCTGCAAGAGAGGTTACATGTATATAGAAAACACAGTGCAATCACGATGCAGTAATGTACAGCGTACATGTACTACGTGTATGAGGCCTCCCTCTGCAATTCCAGGGACACCGTGTGGCTGTCTTTACACACACATCTATCATCACAGATTACTTAGGGAGGGTTGCACTGTAAACCTACCACTACTCAAATACTTACACTGTACACTGTACAACGCATATCATTTACATGTAACGAGAAATTATGATAAAAAACATCCTGAAAATATAGCTCAAATTTCATTATATCAAGATGCGCAAGGCATCTCATGTACAAAATGTAAATAAAAACCAGTACTTTATTAAATTTACAAATTAACAACTACTGGTACACATGTGGGTGTGCATTTGTTAATTTAGACAGTGTGAGAAAACCAATTGACAAGCTTACATGTAGTGTCTGACTAGGGCTCGATTTCACGAAAGGCTACTTAGACAGATCGTAACATGTGTATCAATCTTAATTGCCAAGCAAAATGCGATGTCACAATACAAGCTGCTATGGAGACATGAACAACTCATCCAAAAGATGAATCGCAAATCTTTGTGACATCGACCACAGTGTACACACACACAGTATGTTAATGACAGTCCTTCATTCATCTTGTGTCAGAATTCTTGGCCTCATTTCCATCAGGCGTACAGTATCACTGAAACTTTGGCAAATGTCTCTCAATCCATGGTCTTTGGTTGTTGTTTTTTTTTTTTTTGCCTCATGAGCACCCTCAATTTTAGACTGGCCATTTCAAATTGAAGTGCCCTTTATAAATATTGCCCTAACACTCAATCAAACATGTACTGTACGGATGTGTGCAATGCGCACGATTACCAGTGGACATGTGCAGTACATACTGAAGTGTAGGGCATATTACTGACAACATGTACGTGTGCACGTACCGCATTCACACCTTCTGTACCATAGCCATTAAAACACATCACATGGCACTTATCCAGCGTCCACGTACCAACTGCCATGTGTAATATCTAATTTTAAAACAAAATTCCAGCTTACACCCACAAAAGCACTGAACATACTGTACATACATATGTATGTACAGTATGTCAGTCTAACTTCTGAGTGGCTGGAAAGGTTACATACACTGTACATTACTACATGTACAGGGTATACATGTACTGCATTGGACGTACATGTACATGTACATACGTGTACATACATCCATGTACAGTAGGCCCTACTGTACTTTGACGTGAAGATGTGTATGATGCATCAGGGCAAGCATTAAAGTCTTGTATGCCTGTTTCTAAGAGCGTTTACGAAACGGCGGATCAGGCTCAAGCTCCAGCTCTATCATCCTTATGCTGAAAATATAGGTTGTGCTTTTTCATTGAAGCTGAAGCTCTATTTTCCTTTTCAAACCAAAGAATCTACTTCCCAACCGCAGCCAAAAGTCTCTATTTGGATACCTGTTATTTTAGAATGGATTCAAGAAATGGAACTGAAGCCTGAGCCTGAGCCCAAGCCTCTGTTTCGTAAACCCCATAAGTAGTAAATCTGTACATTGTATCACTGAAAGCCATCGGTTTGACTCTGTGAATGGATGAGATGGACATGACAGCACACTGTATGTTAAATACTGCCACATGTTTTATGTCTTTTACATACATGTGTGTAAGCATTACCTGTAGACACATGTAACCAGCACACATTAATGCATACATGTACTGGAGTTTATCATCATTGTGGACTTGCCTGTAAAACCTTCTGTCTTCAACATCTTCTGCATGTGATCATACATGTACACATTATTGCTGCCAAACAATTACTATGCATGTACACTGTATTATGTAAATCATGTTTTGTACATGAACATCATGTTTTGAACAGTATGTATTCACAGCACATCTACATGTATCCATAGGGCACTTTATACAATAAATAAGGAAATATTTAACAAATCACAGGCTTTGTACCTGTACGTATACAGGATGCACTGTTCATAATTTGAGTGGCAGGTGGAAACGTTGAAGTGGATGAGTTAATAATTTTTTTTTTGTCCAGAATCAATCAAACTTTCCTGCAAGCTATGAGATAGCAGGTTTGTTTTCTTTCAATCGCAATCAATTTCCTGGACAACCTCATGAGGAACAGGAAGAATGTAGTTAAGATGGTGAGAATTAATCTGTCATTACTTTGTGTTAAACTTAAACCTACTGTACCTGTGTTAAACTGACAGGACTAATTAATACATTTATGACCGGAGGAATATACATTGTACATGTAGGCTGTAATTTCAGCATTTGTAGCAGTTTATAGTCCAAAGTGCATTTTTTTCTGTTATAGACTCTGTTAGAGACAAAGAGTTTAATAAAAAAAAACTAGAGTGTGCACTCTGTGCGTGACACCTGAACCATGGCCGACGCCATTGTCTAAAACCAAACAAGGTCAAACGCGTGCGTCCCGTTTCAAATTGTGCATACATATTCTCACCCCGGTTCGTGCGCGCAGCACTGTGCATAAAATGCCCATTGCATCACGCACAGTGCGCGCAGTTCACTGAGTAACATCCGGGTACCGTATTTGGACTCTACTGCGGCTGCTCAGTCACCCCAGGAAAGATGGCGGCTGCTCGTCCACGACGGAGTGCAGACAATGCGCACATTGTATACGAAACGCACACTCTAGTTTGTCATTTAACTCTATGGTTAGAGACCACCAGACGATGTGTACAAAGGGCCGTTACATTACCATTAGAGGAAAAAGAGTAAAAGACAGAAAAGAGGGGAATGCAAGAATCTCTCTCCAGGGAGTTCACTCACAACGCAAGTTTCCGGCAGAGCACACGTAACACCCATTCAAACTGTCTGCCCCATTCAAACTGTCTGCCTTATTGCTGAAACATAATTTAATAACCGACAAAAATGGCTATTGTTGGCGCCTCGCACGGGGGATGTTGGAGACTGTTCTCTCCCATCGGACGGCCTGATTTCGGCTCACGTACCATTACCAACTCTCTCCTAGTCATGGTCATCCCTGCATTGTTGGCATGATGAAACCATACTGCGACTAAACTCATTAGGCGACTTCGGCAGAGACCAGCATGGATCGTTATCAGGAACAGATTCTTGATCTAATGCACAGCATGCTATACTGCGTAACAGTGCCGAGACTTTAAATACAAAAATAATTAATCAACTGAATAACAGATACATGTACATGTAATTTAATGGTCGCCGGTTATTCGAAAGTGGCAAGTACAGGCACGTTCTCACACACCAAAAAGCGTGACTATTTGGGTCGCACTCCAAATCGCGACCCAAATAGTCGCACTTTTTTGGTGTGTGAGAACGTGCCTAATATGTATAAAGTCAAACAATCGGCAAACACAAATCTTGCACACTGCGATTCTCAGGAGTGCAGATTCTTTTGAATGGAAGTCACTGCATTCAACAAAGAAAACTTGTCAAGACCAAACCAAAATATGAGCTTTCAGGCATAATGCTAAAAAAGGGCTCATCCAAACCAATAATGGGCCTAATTAATTCAAATGGACAAAAAAAATGAGAAATGAAAGGTCCGATTTTTAATATTTTGGTTCAGGGCATTTGGTTAGCAAATTCCTACATGATTACAGGGTATACAATTTTTCAGGGGCATTTAAATGTGCAATCATCCAAGCACAACTCTACATTTTACTTAAGTGCACTGTTGTGCAATGTTATTCATGAATACATTACATGTACATCCATGTAACTCATCAGGTATGTGTGTACACAAATTCATGTGTCCACACAAATTCATTTCGCATCAATTACCTTCATTTTCCACCTACATGCAAGCGTGTGCTGCTAATGTCAACATGTTTTGAGTTTAAATTTTTGAGGATTTATCTCAATTTTGTTTTCACAAAATGTCAATATAAGGAAGGCTAAAATATGTAGATGTAGCTTTGACTTATTATGACGTTTACCTTTGGGAAAGGGGATGGGGGAAATGCACTTTATGTTATTGTAGTCAGGCAAAGTCACTATAAATATGTAGGCCTATTTGTTAAATGCAATATATTCCTCAAATCTAAAAAAAAAAAAAAACCACCGGTTCTGTCTTTTCACGAAATCATACAAAAACATCCAGTAAATGCCACAAGCTTGGGGAGGGGACCGGGGTTTGTAGGGGAAGTGTTTCCGGCAAACAAAAGCACAGTGAAGCGATGGAAGGCGGAAGGGGATGAGTCTTTTTTGTGTTTTTTTTCTTTTTTGAAGTAAGACCACGTCAAGGTTTGTGCTTCAAAGAAACAAGGAAGTGTATTTGCTCAGTGCTTTGCAGTCTATGGATATTAACCTTTCTGGAGAATTTGTAATTGATTTTAAACGGCAAACAGAGAAAAAATAACAGGCTCGACACAATGCGACTGGGAAAAGATCAGTAGAATGGGATGCTGATTTATATCGACGCATTAAACTACGCACAACGTCGTGCGCTGACTTCAACATTACACATTTTTATATCACCCCCATCCTTTCCCTCGCCAGCACAAAGTAACTCAGCCACTATCGTCATCAAGTGAAATAGATCTTGCTGCAATGTACACTGGCATGTGTGATGCATGCGACAAATAGCCAACTGTTAAGTGAATTGTTGACAGTCAGGATATCCGAAATCAAAGTTGCTATTTCCATGCACGGGCATTATAAAAGACGTGGCATTTCTATGCGAATGGCTCGATTGAATTGAGGGCGCCGTTACTGAGCTGGATGACACGTATCTGAATCAAATCACTCTGACTGGCATTACAAATAAACAGTACGGGGCAATTATTGAAATTCATCTATATCTATGAATAAAACAGCAAATAATCACAATTAACCCAGATTAAGTGTTACTGAAAGATCATGCACTTAACATGTACATTGTATCTGTCAGAAAGTGGAAATTGCTGTGACAGGTGAATTTGGGACACTGATTCCAAACCTACTGTACATGTACATGTACACTGTACATGTATGCAAAGGCACCTAGGCATTCTTTACAGCTGTATTCTTGTGCCCCTAGAAACAACACACTCCAAATTACATTGAGTGTAATCTTCCTTCCTCCGCGGTGTGATCAAGGCAATGATTTCAAACAATAATTGCAGGTCATTTAAACTAAAGCCCTTTTCACACGACGCCAAAAAAACTCTCAACCATTGAGACATTTTCTCAAGGTTGCGAAATCTTACAAAACGGTTTTACGCTGGCTGCTTTTGCATCCTTTCACACGACACAGTGTAACATTTCTCAAGCCTCCCTTGAGACGGTAATCGATAGACTATGCATTTTATGAATGTAAACGCTGCTAGTACCAACACGACACTGAGGTTGCGCGTAAAGCACGCGGGCGTGCGCGCGGTCGGCAAAGGCAATGAAACACATAGAAAACACAAGCATGCGCAGTGCAAAGCACTTCGCAAGGGTCCCTTGAGAAATTTTGTCGTAGGTCTGGACCTCGGTCAAAATCTCTCAAGGATTCACCAGGGACGTCGGTCACTCTCAAGCATTGGTGTCCTTTCACACGAGTACACTTTTGTAAGATTTCGCAACCTTGAGAGAATTTCTCAATGGTTGAGAGTTTTTTTGGCGTCGTGTGAAAAGGGCTTAAGCCGTCAATCCTGCACATGTCCAATGCAAATGTCTATAAAGTCCTAATTGCCCATGTTTATGAAGTACATGAAAAGCTTAGAAGATGCAATGATTATTAAAAAACAAAAATGAAAATTATACGGCATGCTGATGCTTGAACATACTGCACATATATCCAGTACGTGTAAATCGTGTACAGCATGTATGTGCAGAGCTCTGCCAAGGAATTTTGTTTGTGCCAGATATTCCCATGGTTCTTAGAAATTAAAGAGCATGAGGTTGGTATGACGGAACATCTGTAACCCTTGGGAATGCGACTGATTCATCTGCGATGAAATACATTCAGTCTAGTGCAACACAGGATGGAAATGAAAACATGACAGCAACTATATGCAATGCATTGATAGTATAGTGAGCGATTAACAGATATAATCAATGACAGATCTCGACAATTGCGGTGACGATGGTCTAAAATTAACAAATATCATGATTATCTTTCAATGTGGTCACTGAATTCTGGAATATTGTGAAATTTATACGGAAGATGCGCAAAGCATGGTTGATGGGGGGCTGATGTGTGGCTAGCTGGCATTTACGAGCGATTACTCTCGGGTGGTCACGCAGTACGTGTACCGCGCTGTACTCATTCTAATTACTCTCAAACAACCATGACTGGACAATTGCTCGATCAATAACAAAACGAGCCCTGACGATTAGTACAAGTGCGGTGTTAGTGCAGTCTGCATGTACGTGTACTCCGGATTAATCACAATAATAATGTGGAGGACAGCTTTATGATATTTCACCCATAGCACGTGTGCATGAATCAATGTATAGACCACGAAGACCACTGCTTCAATAATCAATTGTCTATTCCATTAGAAAATCATACTGTAGGCGTGTAAAATACATACAGTACGCGTGTAAAATACATACAGTATGTGTGTAAAATACATACGGTATGTGTGTAAAATACATGTAGTATGTGTGTAAAATACATACTGTACATGTACGTGTGTAAAATACATACAGTATGTGTGTAAAATACATACGGTATGTGTGTAAAATACATGTAGTATGTGTGTAAAATACATACTGTACATGTATGTGTGTAAAATACATACGGTATGTGTGTAAAATACATGTAGTATGTGTGTAAAATACATACTGTACATGTACGTGTGTAAAATACATACAGTATGTGTGTAAAATACATACTGTACGTGTGTAAAATACATACTGTATGTGTGTAAAATACATATAGGCCTACTGTACGTGTGACCCATTATCTGGTGCCCCTTGATTTTGCCATGGTGCCCCTTGATTTTGCCATGGTGCCCCTTGCTTTTGCCATAGGTGCCCCTTGCTTTTGCCATGGTGCTCTTTGCTTTTGCCATGGTGCCCCTTGCTTTTGCCATAGGTGCAAATTGCTTTTGCCATGGTGCCCCTTTCTTTTGGCATGGTGCCCCTTGCTTCTGCCATGGTGTCCCTTGCTTTTGCCATAGGTGCCCATTGCTTTTGCCATGGTGCCCCTTGATTTTGTCATGGTCAAGGCTCGAAATAGTACTAGTAAGCCCAATGTACATTGTCTAGAGCAAAAACCAATCTTGGCTAACTAGACTCGCTTCCATTAGTTGGCCGGTGGGCTAGTAAAAAAAAAAGAAACTACATGTTCATGTTAAGGTATGAATCAACATATGTATGGGCTAGTAAACATCTAAATGGGCTAGTAAATGCTAAAGTACATCTGGCCCGATGGGCTAGCAAGGAAAAAAGGTTAGCGTGAGGCCTGATGGTGCCCCTTCCTTTTGACATGGCGCCCTTTGCTTTGGTCCCAATGCCCCTTGCCTACCGTTGCATTCAAAATCCTGTCAGCTTAATAGATTCCATGTTTATGAAAACTGATCCATCCTTTAAATCTGTGAGGAGCCACTGAATTATTAATTTGCTTTCATAATAAAGTATTCAATATATGAGAATGTTTAATGAATTGTGAAGGTCATTATTCTCAGATGCCAAATTAAGTTGATGCCCAGAATAGTTAATGCACGGCTGTGGCCTTCTGAACAATGTACATGTACTGTACATAATTATATCTGCATCTACAGCATACATGTACACTGTACTATGTACAGTTCGCAACTCTGACATGTCTACGGCAGAATTTATAGAATGCATACATAGGGAATAGTTGTTTAGCTATGGACATTTCATTTGCACAAAAAACCAGCATGTCATTAAATTTACGGGTTTTCTAAAGTTATCGTAAACATGGAATCAAAAGAATATCCAGACGTTCCATTGACGAAAATTTTCGTTTGGTGGAAAAGATATATTTGCATTATAATACAGTACTAGTTTTCAAAACTGCTGATTTTTTTTGATTTTTTTTTGGGGGGGGGGCTGGGGGGAGGGTTGCAAAATGAAAATCCTGAATATGATTCACAATCATGAAAAAAGGCCTGCTTTATTTCCACAATACATGTATGCATCATGATTGAGTCTAAAAATCAAATATGGCCAGGTATACAACAAAATCATGTAGGCCTACATGTACATATCTTTTGATGAATTCTGCCCAGAATTTCCCCACAGGGAAATGATAAAAAGAACTAATCTAATCATTTTTACTAAGGTAGAGCTTACATATTATATGACTCGCTTCTCAACTCAGATGTACAAGAAAATGTACACATTGGTACTATACGTACAAGTATGACCATTTTCATGTTTAAGAACCATGGAAACTGAGTGAAGGCAAGATTTGAACCTGTGACTTCTAGGTTATCCCACTGTTTCTGCCACCTGAGCTTATCAACCCTATTAACAAATGCATGTACACGTTTTACAAACATGTACATGTACGTCATCAGCTGAGCTTCAATTGTCAGCCAGCCATCTTGGTTCTAGAAGCCATGAAACACGCTACATGTATCCCAATGTGAATGGTCAGTATGTACAGTACGTATGTAAACTATGCATTGCATGTACATGTACAGGATGCAGCAACATCATTTACAAACCATAAGAAACACCAAATGGGGGATCACTCAATCATCAAATAAACCACAAGAGAAATGGACTAGATTAACCTTAGAAGTCATTTTAAGATGTAGAAATAAAAAAGGGGAATCTGAATTATCACACTCTATCACACTCTATCAGTATTCTACAACCTATGGATGTACAGGTACATGTATGTAATTCTGAATAACGTTGGGTTCTCAATATATGGTAAATAATAATTAATGCATGAATAACTTTACATTACAAACATGTAAACTGTGACATACATGTACTGTATGTACGTTTACAATAAAGGATGTACAAATGTATACATACATGTACATAACATGTACATGTACGTGTACAGATTATGTACTTGTATCTGCACTGTACTGTACATAACATGTACGGTAGTCATGTGTATGTAGGCGGTAGGCCTACACCTGTTGTTAAATGTTACTCCCTGTGTTGGGTAGTCCAAACATCACGAGACACTGGCTCTGATCAGATTATGGAAGTTTGTCAATGGTAAGATACTGAGTGCAGTTGCGCATGAACCTTGCAGAATTGGGTTTGCAGCACTTGCAGTGGCGAGTGGTAAACCAATCTACATGCAGTGGGCAATACTGCTGTTCATGTGAACATGTGTACGTGCGTGGGACAGAGGCCGAGACCAGACTATTATGCATGCATCATCACCTTATGGGATGATGAAGAAAGGCTTCATATTGCAACTGCACAATTGGGATTACAGTACTCTGCATTTTATTTTAGTCCTAATGATGTACAGAGCCAATGATTTCCCAAAAAGAAAACACAAGGAGAACAGCCAATAGTTTACGTTTACATGTAAGTTAATTGGGCAACGTATGACTTGTCTGTCTGAACATCTGAATGTGACGTCACAAGTGCGGAGCGCTATTCATCACTACATAAAGGCTGATTTGTAGGCGGCATATTCAAAGCTGGTCCATTACACATGAGATTCAAAGCTATGTACAATGTACAGGTATAGGTTATGAATGGTAAGATGTACCCTCAACTATGACCCCTCTGCCTATATAATACTCCAGGCACCATCTCAGTTCTCGTAGCATCCAGCAACAGCACCAGACATACATGTAGTCCCCTATGCTCCCCATTCTAATCAGTCAAATCACACCGTCTCTACACAATTCTTAGGACTAAGTTCCTCATTCCCTATAGATACAATTTGTAATTGCAAAAGCCAGAGGAGTACGTTTATCATTAACTATCCATCTTATGCATGTAGGCCTAGGCATTTCAATTACATGCACGTGGACATGTGCATGTTTTTATGCTGTGAATCACTGAAGCACTGTAGGTATACAGTACATGCACAACACATGTGTACATGTTACGGTATTTATAATCCCTACAGCTTCCCATTTCATACGAATGCAACCACGCCCCTTTTATATACATGTATGACATGACACTTGGAAGTCTATTAAATCTAGCACAACAAACAGCTTCATCATTTGGGCAACACCATTTACAGCAGAACTGATGTATGCAAGTTCGAGCTTTAAAAGAACCAAATTCTCACACAAAAACAAATTAGACCCAGATAAAATGTCTAATATCAGTTAGTACAGTGTTACAAGCAGGCCTACATATACACGTCCTACAGATGCAGATCTCCTGTTGCAAATGTCTAGAACCTATCTCAAAAACATTCTTTGCAGTCAACATGTACAGTACGTGCAATCACTGTGTGACACATGTACGGTAAGCTTAGAAAGAGAATGTGGGTTGAACCAGTGATGGCATTTTCCTGCAATCTGTAGATGATTATCAAGGCTGAACATGGCACATGGTCTAATGCAGTTAAAACTATGTCAAGGTTGCAGTTGTGTATGTGTAGTACAACAGGCATCCTCCCATCTTGGATTAAATACAAACATGACAATGGGATAACTTCACAAAGTTTAAGTGTGCATGGTTCCATGGTACAGGTAAATGAATGTAGGGTTTGTAATCTACACAACATGACATTCAAGGTCTGCCTGCCATTTGCATGCAATATCTACCCTGCCATTCATTTTTTTCCACATTTATATGTACAACTTGCATGCAAGATGAAATGTGCAGACTGGGTGTGGTGGCCAGTCTGTCATCTGGTAGTACACAGTGTTTAGACATCACAATCAACATGTTCAAGAGGAAAGCCCATGGTCAGATGACCTTTCTTATTGAGGAGGCTTCTAAGGCATAAAATGCATCATTTCATCTAACACACATAACCCAGTGACAGAATTGTCGACTGATAATTTACAAAAGCAGTCTTTACACTGTACTTCTCCACCCAACTGTTTGCTGTTGGTCAATGTATCAACTTTTTGATTTTACATGTATGAGCATGGCCCATCCTCTTTAAAAACTATTCATGTGTGCATGTACAGAAAAAATGAGATTTACAACAATTAAGGGTGAAGGTAATGTAGCAAGTTCGGCAGTACAGCAGGATTATAGTTTTGGCAACCATTATGACAATTGTTTGTGAGAATGTGTGCTACCACAAACCAAACCTCCCTATGTACATGTACATGTACATGTACATGAGCCTATAGGCCTACACAATAGCACACATGATATGTCTTGGACAATGTACATCTGTTAAATTGTGCATCATGTACAGTACACCTACATGTACAGGTACATGTACCGTATGTATTGTAAATGGAGAAACTAGACTGTTCATCTGACTGGGTAACATGTAATTTATAACAATGCATCCTTTTATGTGGGTTGCCACATGGGGGCACCTTCTTATCCATGAGTTAATTGGATCAACTGTTGCTGGTTCACCTATTAAACTATCACATCAATGGATTTGCATATAACTGTTTTCAGTTAACTGTACAGAGTACATGTAGTCACTGTGACTGTACAACATTCTAGAGCTACAAGATTCTTTCACAAAACTGTACATGTTTTTATATGCATCACCCAAACTTACAGTGTTCATGTACATGTATGTGCTATGTAAGAGCCATAAAAATGTACAGATACACATATGAAACTGAGTGCATAACATGTTATCCTTCATTTACATGTAAAGGTTACCTCTGCAGTTTTCACACTCATTAGTTTAATTTAATGACAGCTAGTGACAATGGCACTTACATAATACTTAAGTTAATGTTCTTCAATAACACTATCTGTACAGTATTGTTTTTCCTTTTTTCATAAGGTTGGCCCGTGGACTTTTCAAACATCCCAGGCAATTGAACAACCTGCTGTTCTTACTTTTGTTTTTCTTTATCTAATAAATGAATAGTCCCTTGGTGATTTATTGGCAAGGATGCGTTCAGCAATGGCCTGTCACTATGTCAGTGCATAAGATCCAGGTACAGTATTAGTCTCTCACCTGTGGTTATCCTGTCAGTTTCTACAGTTGGCCAACACTAGTATCAGCGCCATCAGTGTCAAAATGTCTCTGAATAATTAATTCTGTTAAGAAACCTGCAAAGGCTGCTAGCGTTTACATGTACATGTACATGATAGCTGGTACTCTGCACAAGTGCACACACTGTACATGACACATACAGAGAGTTTCTACCTTTATAAAGGTACATAACAATGTACTATAGTTTATTTACACAGTATACAAAGCTAAATTTATACAAGCATGACGAGTAACTTATTACCAAACGTTGACTGCATGTTACATGCATCCATGTGCAATATAATGTGTGCATCACTTCCGTTCCTGTTGTTCAATGGTTCAAGTTAATCATTTCCCATATTAGTACATAATGTACCTGTACCTGAATGCTCGTAGTGAATACAAATTGTTTAATTAGCAGTCAATGAGTGATGAAGAGAGGGGAATTAGGTTGATCCGATCGATCCACAACCTCACAATACACAGCCAGAAGAACTGAAAGCATATTTAATGAAAAACGTATTTTTGGTAAAAACATGTAATGCATGTTATTAAAAATCACGTGTTGGGAAGAATTCCACTGACGGCCATCACTTGTGCACAAACCTATGGGACCGGCAGAGGGCGTTATGAGAAAAATGGCTACCGCTGCATTCAAAGTGTATCATTGTACATGTAGGTAAACAAATATTGAAAATCTCTCTTTTCAGCTATGCTGTACCCCAGTATTATACACCTGAAATTAAAGTTCATTATGACTTGCATCCAATTAGTTAATTCTTGGAGGAAATAACCCTTTTTCCATAATGGCCGTCAGTGGAATTCTTTCCCAAGTGTTTACATTTGGATAGTTTATGCAAGTGCAGAAATTTGCCAAATTTTTATAGAAAACCAATTTAAGGTTATTTCTGATGGCATTCTACTGTACATGTAAGTCATGGAAATGGCTTCTTATCACGGTCTGACATTATACACCGTGTTTTGAGGTTTAAACCATGTTCATTCGCATTTGTCATATACTTGACCATCAATAAGCAATTTCCTCTATATCCACATCTTCAGCTACATACGTAATACTTAATCTGCATCTTACCTTACAAGGCACAAAGAGTCAAGACAACCTCAAAACTAAGACTTTGGATGTCACTACATGCATGGACACCCAGTTGTGCTAATTTCACAAGGCATGACAATTTGTAAGGCCTACGTTACGGCTAAGACAATACACATATTTTGTTTATGAAGAACACACGCTTACATTAATTATGCAAGTAGGCATGGGGTCCATGTCACGAAGCCCTATGATCATTAGGGAATTAAACCCATCGTCGGGGGCCTATCCTATCTAGGGCTGCAATGTACAAGTCCTACAATTGATAGGTACAATGAGTTTGGTGAAATCGACCCCTGAGCTACTTGAAGAGTTTCAAAATCCCATCATGTAAATGAATCTGCAATGTGAGTGCATGTAAAAGATATAACAGTGGCGAGTGTTAGAAGAAGGGTCTAGCCCCCCAAAATAAGTGGCTATTCTAGCCCCCAAAAATTCATGGCTCTTCTAATCCCCCCAAGATATTGGCTCTAGAAGTGAGCCTATGCTTCAGTCCCCATTATTTCCATACACAACAAGAAACGCAGCTCACAGCGAAAAAAATCCTTACAGGAATTGGCACGAAACGACCGCAAGAGGGCATCACGATCATCTCATTATGTGACGTCATGGCAAAGACCAAAAATGGCAGTTTTCATGAATGAAACTGACGCGCATGTGCACATACTCGGCAACGCCCAATCGCATCATTGCCACTTCGACAGACCTCGCCACGATCTTTCATATGATACCAAAAACGTACAAATTTGTACATTCCTTCGACATTTTGACAAAGGTTCAAGAACTCTCGGACGGGTTGTATTTGAACTTTGTTCAGCTCTATTTTTGTTGCCATTTTACCGCGAAACCGCACCACTGTCCGAGTGTGATTGTTAGGTCGTTGAATGTTCATAGCAGCATGTGTTGGGTCTGTTGGTTGAGTATACTGAGAGCGCCACATGAATATGCACAGAATTGCAAGGTCGCTGTCCGATGTCTTACAGCCGACCGTTGGTCGTTGCGTAGTCATACACCGTGTGTGTTTGCATCTAGACAAATTGCGTGATGCATGCTCCGTACTCGCCTGCAACAGCCCTGCGTGCATGCGTAAAGAGTTGGGCCAGCACATGGTTTCTGTGATGTCACGAGCACTGTCTTGTGTGTTGTCCAATCAGCGCGGTGCTTGTCTCGCGCGGCGCTTGTCTCACACGGCACTGTTTCCATCTGTGTTACAGTACATGGGGGATTTTTCGCTGTGTGCTGTATCTGGATGTAGTCCAGTCGTGTCAAATTCCAGCCTGAGCTGGTCCTGCAGTTGCACAAGTGACATGTACATTTGTACACTCATGCACTGCCAGATTGAACCGAGGCTGAATCTGGACTCAATCCTTCCCAAATGGGGATCAAGAAGATGGAGCGAATCCATGGACACTGCATTTTACAAATTACAGTCAGTGACTCGATTCACCTTCAAATTCCCCCTGCCAAATTGAATCCCCCTTCAAACCAACTTGCCAGATTATGGGTGGGCCCCCTAAATGTGGTGATAGAGGTGGGTTTTAACGGACATAGGCCTACACATTGATATATTGACACATGATGGGACCACGTCATGAATATTATTACATTGAGGTCAACAGAGAGGAAAATGAAAATAAAAATATGAATGTGAATGATTTTAAAATGTGCATTTTATATCACAGATTTTTTTATTCTTACCCTTTATTAAAGCCAGAGGCTGTAGTTCTATGCTGTTCTTGGACCGGTATTTGGACGAGCCTTGAGACTTTTTCTGTTTCCCCTTTCGCATTGACTTTTTTGTGAAAGGGTCGATTTTGTCCACTGCTGGTCCAGCTGACATTGTTTTTTGGTTGGTATATTTTACAACAAATGGCGATGGGTTAGCTGCTTGCTAATTTCGACACCATTGGTTGACGTATCTCCAATCACCTGGCTTTTGTAAAACCGTCAAAACAAGCAAATCCGCATTAGAATACATGAACATGCATTAAGTAGTGAGTGTCTTAACGTTAACTCAATGGCATGGCAATGCAATACGCTGCGAGAATGGTGTCCCAGATTCGGTACAGACACACACAAGAAATTGCAACGTTACTCGGTTTCATCCGTGTTGAAAAACTCTCAGCACTTCAGTTCCAGCTGTGAACGGGGATATTCCAGTTTCTAAGCACTCCTGGGTTCCAGAGATCTCGAAAAGGGCATGAGGAATGGTTAAATTCGACGCTAAATACTTCAAAAATTGGTTCTTGTTTCAGCATATTAATACACGGACATGGTGGAGCTGATGGAGTTTGTGTTGCTATCTGTTGGCCGTGAGGTCACACCATGTGATGAAAATAGTGCTGCGTGATTGGTCAAAAGGCAGGAAGCTCCCGGATGATAGTGGTATTCATGACGTCACCCGTACAGAGTTCATCTCTGGCCAAATATAAATGTACACAAACTATCCCCATCATCATTACACCACCCCACCTATCACTATTTATGTTCCCATAATAAAGTGCAGGCGGCCAGACGCCCATCACTCAGTAATATCAGTTGCCATCAATTGCATAGTGAAGATGTTTCTTTCTTTACTTTACATTATTATAGTAAAGGATATTTCTGACATTGTTGTTAGCCTTTTTAGGGGACTTGAGACCGAGGCAGTAGCACAAGCCAATTTTTTTATGGCACCGGCAACAAGGGCTGACATTCACGGCATGGCCCCGCCCCCTTCATGGTGTTGCCATCATCGACTTCTATAAAGATTAAATTTAAAAAAGAAAAGAAAATCTACACTGCCCAAGAAATTGTACATAAAGAAAATTTGAAACACTACAAATTAGAATTGAATAAATAAATAAAATAATAAATAACAGGCTGAGATGAACAAACATTAAACTTATTTCTCAATTTTCTCCTTTACTTAAAGGTAGTATCAGATTTTTTGTAAAAGACCAAAACAGAAATGTTCACATGATTTACGTATAACTTCCAGGGTAAGAAGATGATGCTAGTAGAAATCTACCGTTAAATTGTTCTGCCTAAAATGGTGTATTTATCCAGAAATTATTAGTAAAACACTAAAACAACGACTGAAAATCTTTATGATCTTTTAAAAGATCAAAAATAAAAGAGAAAAGACTTAAGAAATACTGTGGCCGTTTTTAAGTGTCACTGTTTCTCAAAAAGTGGGCACCGCATGGGACTGAAATTTTCACAGATGACTGTTACTGTATCCTCCTTGATTATTTTTGCCCATGAATCTGTATTTCTTTGATAAAAACTAAAGTATGATATAACCTTTAAGTTTCTTTTTATATTGGGGCTTGTCTAATAGTGCTGTGTTTTAAATCTTTGTACTTCTATTTTATTTTTATAGTAATCAATGGATGAATGAAATGTTTGCATGCGGCTGTCCATAATCATGTCATTAATATTGATTTTAATTGACAACCTGTGTATTAAAGTTGTAGGCCTACACAAAATTGTGTCTGCACTCCATCGTTTTGCTTTTTGTTGAACTGAGAACAGAATCGTAGAGCTGTGACAAACGAACAAATATTAAACGTCTGAAGACTGAACCTGTCTGTTATATTGAGTTATATAGATACTGCATTATGTTCTCTGCTTTTCCTTGACACAGTTCATTCCGTGACATAATTAAATTGTAAAATGTGAACGGAAGAAAAATGAGAATCGAATATAATAAGGTCGTCAATAAAGAACCTATAATCTAATGAAATGTACAAGCCAAAATGCATGCATTTCTTTAAGTTCATGCATTTAATTACTCAACCCGACCCTGTCTCGTCCCACCTACCGTAACATTAACGAGTCGTCACGTGACTGAGCCAAAAAGACACCAAAACAGAAAATGTTCACAGATTTACGTTTAACAGGGTATGAAGATGGTTGTGGTAGAAACATTCCGTTTCCGCCTGAAATGGTGTATTTATCAAGAAATTAGTAAAACAATGACCAAAAATCTGTTTGATCAAAATCAAAATCAAGATCAAAAATAAAAGAGAATAAAAAAAGAAACGACTTAAGAAATACTGTGGCCGTTTTCACTGTTTTCTCAAAAAGTGGGCACCGTATGGAACTGAGATTTTCACAGATGACTATTACTGTATCGTCCTTGATATTTTTGCCCATGAATCTGTATTATTTTCTTTGACAAAAAACAATGTATGATATAACCTTTAAACAGAGAGTCCAATATAAAAGGAACTCCTCTTTGCTGAATTTTACTCCTCACACACACTGCTATAGTCCGCCCTTCGTGGTTGTGAGTTCCTCATAGGTTCGGTTGTAACGAATAATTTTGACCTGGAAATCTGTGATTTCGGGTGATGTTAGCATCATTTGCCACTCCCAATCAATTAATGAATAAATTGGCTCAGAATGGTACAGTATTTTATAAAATAGAACAGAAGAGAGCATGGTTAAGAAAGCAGGAATCGGTACATGGCAGGGAGGGACTGGGGGTGGAAGGGCGGGGCGGGCGGGGCGGGGCGCGCGGATTTCACGAAACCTTGAGATTAAAGGTAGTATCATACTTTGGTATAGAAACCAGAACAGAAATGTTCACAGATTTACGTGTATCTGGTGCTGGTAGAAACCTACCGTTAAAATATTTCCGCCTGAAATTGTGTATTTATCCAGAAATTAGTAAAACAACGACCGAAAATCTTTTTGATCTTTTAAAATATCAAAAATAAAAGAGAAAAGACTTAAGAAATACTGTGCCTGTTTTTCACTGTTTTCTCAAAAAGTTGGCACCGAAGTTTTTCACAGATTCGTCAGGGAATCTTTGGGCAGGGAACCAGACTAGAAGGTGGCAGGGTCAAGAAGGAGCATTTATATTTCCAGCCAAACGAGAGCTTGAATGGAATAGCTGGAGCCGGTGTGAACAGGGGGAAAAGATGACGCGACGAATAGGACTATACTACATATGATTGGTACCGTAGGTCTTGACGAAGATCCCTCTGCAAAAGGTTTCAAATTTCCCACCCCGCCATAAAACAAATAGGGCCTAGATATTTCGTAAAATACGGAGCTCCACGAGTGCCATTCCACTTATCCAGATAGCCATATAATTTATCTTGCCAAGTCGACATTATTATTAAGTCATAAAAGTCGTCTCCGTATCGAGATAATCCGTGCAAGATGACTTAGTGTAAGGTGACAATATTTTGTTGAGATGATCCGGGGACAGTGATCCCTGTCTTGGGGGAGGGATGTAATTTTGAAAAAAAATTGAATCCAGATGGTGCCTACATGCAAAATGGTGGCATCTATGGACATGATCCAGTTGACATGAGTAGGTTACATATATACATGTTTTAGGCGGTTGTCTTTGCATACTTCTCTGAAGAATGGATCTTCTTCAGCACAGCATTTGCATGTGTTCAGTTTGTTTTTATTTATGACAATTTGAATTTTCGGGGGCATTTCGTCGAATCGGGGACATTTTCGGGGACAATTTTTCATCGGGGACGGGACTGTCCCCGGAAATCGGGGACGTCTGGTCACCTTAACTTAGTGAAAACTAAGAAGTGCACATTTCCTTACAATTTATCTTGCCAAGACGACATACTGAATTAAAAGGAATAGACAACTATAATTGTACTGATCCCTAAAGATGATTTACTAAACTGAGATGAATTCAGGATAAGACGACTTTTCGTTTTAACTAAAAGTCATCCTATTAGTGAAATAACCACAAGGGAAACTGACTGATAATTTTTACCACTCCAAAATTTGACTTGGACAGATAAATAGTATCTCGATAAGTGGAATGGCATTCATGGAGTTCCGTACACATTCTTCCCACTCCCCCATCCCTACTCCAACCCACTGCATTTGAAACAATGCTCGATGCTAAATCCTTCAAAATTCACGACCAGGGGCCAATTTCACAGAGCCGCTCAAGCGCCGCCCAAAACCTTGGTAAATAAAATCTGCACGCCAGCCAAAACTCCTTGTGAGTGTAGTCCCAGCAACCAGTGGCCGAATCCCAAGTCAAAGGCAGTACATTACATGAACAATTGGTTGGTAATCCAGTTTGATCGAGGGAGACTTTTTTATATTTGATCTTTAAAGGTAATATCATATTTTAGTTTTTATCGACGAAATACAGATTCATGGGCAAATATATCAAGACATATAACAGTCATCTGTTAAAATTTCAGTCCCATACGGTGCCCACAAATTCTGAGAAAAACAGTGAAAAACAGCCACAGTATTTCTATAATATTTTCTCTTTTATTTTTGATCTTTTAAAAGATCAAAAAGATTTTCGGACGTTGTTTTACCAATTTCTGGATAAATACACCATTTCAGGCGGACACATTTTTTACGGTATATTTCTACCACCATCATCATCATACCCTGTAAGTTATACGTAAATCTGTGAACATTTCTGTTTCGGTTTCAAACCAAAGTATGATACTTCCTTTAAAGATCAAAATTGTTTTGGGTCATTACTTTTACTCTTTTCTGGATAAATACAGCATTTCAGTTATAGAAATATTGTAACCGCTGGTTTGTTTCTACCATCATCATCTTCATACCCTGTACGTTATGGGTAAATCTGTGAAGATGTCTGTTTCGGTAAATGCTACCAACGTATGGAACTACCATTAATATGAACATTTTATAAGAAAATTTGGGTCGGTTTTTCAATATTTTTTCCTTGTCCGATTGAGCTCAAATTTTTAAAGGCTTATTATTTCATGTACATGCGATACAGTGCTGCCAAAGTTTGAATGCTATTCTGTGGTCCTTTACCAATCTTTGTATCATTCCTTTAACTATTGGCTGCATTCGTTTAGCTAACACGGGTCAGCCCTAACTGGGAATGGTCGTGATATACTGCACAAAACAAGCGAGAGAATGGGGACGAGGTTGACTGGTCACGACCCGGGGGAGCTAAACGAATGCACCCATTGTTGTATTGGAGACCAGTGGCGTCACCAGACTTTTGAGTCGGGGGGGGGGGGGAGGGGCACAAGGGGGCACTAGCAATTGTTGGGGGGGGGGGGGGCACTACAATAATATATATGATTTTTTTTTTCACCAACCCAAATCTCAAATGGGGGGGGGGGGGGGGGGGGCACGCCGGGGGGGGGGGGGGGCCCCTTGGCGACGCCACTGTTGGAGACCGGATAGTCAGAGACCGTGACCAAGACATCTAAAGTTGCGAGGGGGAGACAAGTAGGGCCGTGTCCCAATTCTCTGGCCGCGACCGCAAATAACACACAAGTCGATGGAAATGGCTGCAGTCACTGGCTAGTGGCTGCCATAGGTACATGCGTAATTTGCAGCCGCAGCCAGAGAATTGGGACACGGCTTATAACACTTCATCTTGATGTTTATGAGGGGAACTTGTTTGCTGCCACCTAGAGTTTCGAAGGTCTCATTTCTGACCTTGATGTTTTATTACATGTACCCTGGTATTTTGCAGCAACCTCTACAATGGTATGTTGACAAACGTCTTGTAACAGAGTCTTACAACTCTTTTCACAATTTTGTGATTTGTATGTTAACCCCAGCATTCATACAACTACGAGGGATAAGTGTGTCTGCTGCCACCAAGAGGCCAAAAACTCTCTATCTCATCTTCATGTTCCTTTCTCAAAGCTCGGCTCCGGCTCTGGCTTCGTCTCTGTTTCCATACGCTGAAAATACAAGTTGTGGTTTGCCATTGAAGCTGAAGCTCTGTTGTCCTTTTCAAACCAGAGAATCTACTTCCTAACTGCAGCCAAAAGCCTCTATTTTGCTACCTGTAATTTTGAAATGGATTCACGAAATGGAGGTGGAGCCGGAGCCGGAGCCGGAGCCGAGCTTTGAGAAAGGCCTCAGCATTATGGCTTGTCTAAATAACTTGCCTACCATTTGTACACACTTGTCAATGATAGGAGCTGCACACACTTTTTCCAGAGGTAGTGTGTATGGTTTCAAGATGTATCCTGGAAATTTTGACATATTTTTAACATGATTTGGGAAAGGATGTCCACTGCCATCAAGATTGTCAAAACAAAAATCTCAAATTAAAGTATTGAAGTCCGTAGCTTAATAAGCCCCCATGCACAATGAATTGAAGTAATGTATAGAGACCACAAACTTTATTAATTCCTTGTACATGTATGTGAACAATTAAGATATGAATTCAATTACCCTCACTGAATGCTATGTCATGCGACCCAAGAGCAAGCCGTTACCAAGTAACCGGCACCAAGATTATGATCTGGCAGTCAATCTACTACTTTCCCTAACTTATCACAATCGTCTGGTATGTCCTTTGTCTTGAGAACTCTAGCTATACAACCACACACGATCGTGTAAGAGAGTGTATCAGCTAAGGCACTACCCGGTACCGGTATGTACCTTGCAAAGAGGTTTTTCATTTGATTACAGACTTAAACATTAAAGGTAGTATCATACTTTGTTTTTTATCAAAGAAATACAGAATCATGGGCAAAAATATCAAGGAAGGATAAAGTAACAGTCATCTGTGAAAATTTCAGTCCCATGCGGTGCCCACTTTTTGAGAAAACAGTGAAAAACAGCCACAGTATTTCTTAAGTCTTTTCTCTTTTATTTTTGATCTCAGATTTAAAAGATCAAAAAGATTTTCGGTCGTTGTTTTACTCATTTCTGGATAAATACACCATTTCATGCGGAAAAATTGTAACGGTAGGTTTCTTCCATCATCATCTTCATGCCCTGAAAGTTATACGTAAATCTGTGAACATTTCTGTTTTGGTCTCTTACCAAAGTATGATACTACCTTTAACATGAAGTTTACCTTTAAAGGTATAATACATGATTGGTAAAGGTCATAGAACAGCACTCACACTTTGTCTAATCCAGCAAGTACATGAAATAATAAGCCTGTGAAAATGTGAGCTCAATCGGTCGGGACATAAATTATGAGTCGCGAGAAAATAGTGAAAATCCGACTAAATTGTTCTTATAAAACACAAAGAATGGTTTTTCATCTTACCCCGAGATCAAAACTGTTTTCGATATTTGTTTGACTAATTTCTGGATAAATACACCATTTCCGAGGGGAAATATTTGTCAGTATTTTTCTACCAGCACCATCTTCATACCCTGAAAGTTATATGTAAATATGTGAACATTATTGTTTGGGTATGTTACCAATCCTGTACTGTACGTTTACTGTCAAAATAATAACACAGGAGAACATATTTTGTTTAGTTTATATTTTTAGTTTGTTATTTTTAACAAAGACCAGCACAGAATTTCTTCTTTTTTGGATTAACATGACAATAAACAATAGAATAACATATTTCAAAGTGGCAAATAAATTATGCATCAAAGGGTAAAAACTGGTGTTTGCAAATTAAAAAAAATATATATATGTTACAATGATAGCAAATATTTTAAAAGTTTCAAACTTACGTTTTTTGCTCAACACAAAAGTTTAATGATACAGTTTCCATACTGTTCCATTTGCGAAAAAAAATATGTAATTGCCCAAATGATACAATATTAATCAAAGATCTATATTCATATTGTCTCAACTCTGAACATATACACCCTGTCTACAGATTTCATTGCATAAATCGTTTGTATGTATTTGGTGAAATTGACCCAAAGAATTTATGAGAAGTAGTCACCCCACGGCTCTCATTAATGAACAGTGGTATGAGTCAATGTCTTTTTCCTCCTTTGCATCTTTTTTCAGTAACTCAGGCATGAAACTTGGACTTTCCAAAAAACAGAGGAAATTCCAATCTTTACCATACTTTGTACAGTGTTTTTCATTTTTCAATGGCATAAGAGTGAAGTGAAAAAAAGAGGAAATCAGCTGATCCGAGGAAAAGTTGCATGCCTGGTAACTGTTAACTCTTTTGTGTCCCTGGTCAGAATTTATTAGGCTTATGCATTATATATTTCAAGATTCTGCAAATCTAAGGACCCAATTGGATTTATATTAAAAATTGATAAAGCAAATTAGGGTAAGTAACGGCAACTACTTCATCATTACATCTGATCAAGTAGTTATTACTACGAAAGCTTATGAAGTTTTTCTCCTAGTTAGTCTTCAAGTGCTACCCTAATTCACTTAATCATTTCGATAGAGTGACACAGCTACCCACAATTTACTAAAAATTGGTGAGTGAAGGTGGCTGTTAGTGTGTTAAAAAGCAGATACGTTCTTTAATGAGGTTACAGAGCAACTGTGTGTTAAGTATAGGGTACTGAGCAGAAGTATTCCAATAATGTGCGACACAGCGGCCGATGGTACTGCAGGTTGTTTTGTGCGGATATGAAATCACTGCATACAGGACACATACACAGGTTTACTATGTGCAAGAAATAATGATACTGAAAAAAGGTTATGTGGATGTGTTGTATAATTATGTGGGATAATCACAAAGAGGCCAACCATATACAGTATACATACGTGTACATGCATGTATTAAGCAAATGGGCAATTCCATGGTAACATACAGTGAAGTGACTTCGACGTCTTTCTTGAAAGACTCCAATTTAAAAATGTCTTATTGGAATCAGCAAGTATGTACCACTTATGGTTCATTCAAATGCATGCAAAGTTGCAAACAGGTATATGCATTAAAAAAAAGAGAATGTCCCCAAACCATAGAAATGCTCAAAGTTATATGGTACTAAGGGACCATGTGGATATGAAAGTATTGTCTTCAAAGGTTTTGTTGAAAGCGAGTAAATGTCAAACAAAAGGCATTGTGGCGGTACAAAAGAATGCATACAAATAATCATAAGCTGTTGACATGCCCTTTAGAATTCAAATACAAGTACATCACATTCAAACCTCACTCAAAAGTCCTTTACAAGTTCCCTTACTTTATATTGTGTCTCCTCAGAGAACACTCTTTCTATTAAAATATCTTCATCGGAATCATACTTTACTTTAGACAATCTAATTTGTTTTCACATTCATAAATGGAAAATCAACGTGAATATATCAGCTTTGCGTATTGGATTAGAAAAAAAAATAGTTTAAAAAATGGTACAATGAAATAAATGACACAGTAAATCATTAAAAAATATTCAGCCTAGTTGTTCATTTGCATTCAAAATGTTGATTTTGGTTTCCCCAAAACAAATCTCAATGTATTATCAAACTTTTAAAATGGTCCAATGTTCATCATATTTTTCAAAGAATCCCTAATGATGCACTTGTTGTTTCTCTTTGATGTTAGAAGAGGCCTAGAGAGGGAATATAGCATCTCATCAAAATGACGCGAACCTTTGACAACATTTAGCCAAATGGCTAGAGAGAATATTGTGCAGTGTGATTGGCTGGACACTTCCCAAATGGAGACATACAGGGTGAGTAAAAAGAAAACTCGATCCCGATCAAGTTCTTTGTGACTCACCCTGTACAGGGTGTCCCAAAAAAACTGCAACACTTTATCGGGAACCATTATGTTAAAATTAAACTGTTTATCACTTCAAGATTCAGTTATTTGATACAACCATGTCTTGGCTATCACCATGTAGAATTTAAGCAAAATCGGGCTGAAAATATGACCTATTGAAAGAGTACTCTTTAAAAACAAATTTGCAATATTCCAGAATAAGGGGTCAATACACAAATAATGTGTATTGAAAGAAAGATGATAATCGGGTTTTGAGGTTGGGTAATTCAGTCTTAGTTTTCCCCTCAATTTCAGTCCAATTTTGATCACATTCTACATGGTGATAGCCAAGACACGGCTGTATCACATATCTGAATCTTGAAGTGATAAACAATGTAATTTTCATACAATAGTTCTCGACACAAAGTGTTGTGTTTGGGGGGTATGTCATCATTGCGATCTTCCACCTAAAAATTCTAAATTTCCCCAAATACAGCAGGGACACTATCAACTGTAACACTTTTGAGGAGTTGGTTAAAAGTTCAATGAGAAATCAGTGAATGCAGCTGGGATCCTGGGAATTTATGTCCACTCTTCAGCATCATCCTGTGCATTATTGTAACAGAGCTCATCTGCAGAACTTTAATTGCCCACAAATTCAACAACTTCCCTTCCTGCATAATGTTGGCATCCAGAGGGCTCACTTCCTCCTTTGCATGTGTTACTTTTGACAATTTTTAACTCTCATTTAATACAATGCTACATCCTTATTAGAGAGGACAGCTGAGGAAATACTAGATACATGCTACATGTCTTTTTCCCTCCATGCAATGGACAGCCAAATCTTTGGGTCGTTCAAATCCTCACATCTTTTCTTTCTTTAAAGTCACTTTCAAATTATTATCAAAATAAACGACTTCCTCATTTAGTTATTTCAGCAGAGGTTTTGAAACAATGTTAGACTAAAACGTTTTTAACGTTTAAGCAAAGAAACTAATATTAAAGATAAGCAAAAGTGGGTTAGCTGCGACATACTACTGACTTCAGAATTTAGAGAACCTCCAAATTGAACTGGAACTGGAACATGTACCGTAAATATATTTCTTTTCATAAGTTATGTGACTGTTCTGTAACCGAACACAAAGCAGTTTCACATCCTTTTTTAATTTATTTGAAAAAGAAAATTGTTAATACTAAAAAAAAAAATATAAAAAACAACATATTTTTTAAAATGTGAGCAGCATACAAGGGTTAAATAACCTGTGTTCAACTTTAACATATTGGATGTGTTTCTGCGATCAGTGATGACTCATCTTTTAAGGTGCTTGTTGTACACGTACATGCAGAAGCTGGATATTTCTCCATGATCCAGGTCCCCCGGGGGGCTGAAGGGGAAGTCCAGGAAGGAAATATCTGAGTTGTGTAGATTCTTTTTTTAGAATGGAGGAGGGGGGGGGGGAGAAAGATCTCCCAGAGACTGACTTTTGAGAGAGGACGTTGAACACTTGCGGCACAGCGTACCCAGAGGAATGAAGGCGAGCAGGCAACTGTTACATCGATATGACTTCCCAGGGTATGTCCCCTTTCCTCAGTCTTTGGTCAAAGGACAAGTTAGTGTTCCCCCACCCTTAAAATGGGTGCAAAGTAGTCAAACTGGTAGACAACATGCAGTATTACTATAGCTCTCCTGTAGCGTGCGACACCCAGAGTACTGTGTTTCACAGACTGTTATCGCACAAAATCCAACCACATTTTTGCTCTTACACTTTTGCGATGTGGAGTTGTGTATGTACAGCAGCATTTATAGCGCTTTGATAATTTTCTTTTTGGTACTTGCAGTGGGGTTGTGGTGCAGTTCGTCAGGGAAAGGGGGAGGGACTAAATTGTCTCCGCTTCCACAAACATTCGTAGGTATGCAACGCTGAGTGGAACCCGCCTGGACAAGAAATGGAGGAAGCTGGCTGGTACGCCCTTGGAACCGATGCTAATCTGTGAAGGGAAAGAAAAATGAAAACAATGCAGTAAATTCCACATGACGACAATCAAAGTGCATTGCAGAAGTAATCTAAATCTACCCAAGAGCAGAGCCGTAAATAAAGAGAGTTTGGCCAACTCGGTTTCAGGCATCTCATTTATGATTGATCAATAGCCCTCTCGTGACTAAAAGGCGCCATGTTGGGGACCAACTTTGAGTCAAATCAACTGCAATATTTCACTTCTGTCTTTGCCCTATATTCAGGAGAAATGCACATTCCATGGTTTCATGATCACAACAAATGGCACATCAATGTAAAAACGAATAAAGAAGCTTTCCAATGATACCAGTTTCACCGTTCATAGATCCGTAACAAAAAAGATATAATCCCTCAAACTTGAGTTGCAGAACTTTTTTGAGGGTTTTATTAGACACACAACCATTGCTAAAATAGTTTGCGCACCCGCGCGCGCGTGTTTGCGCGTCTCCACCATAGGTCCCCAACATGGCTAAGGCTGCATCCGAATCTGTTGTCTAGAGCTAGGTCTAGGTCTTCGCTCCATTGGAAATACGTGGAGACATCTACACAATAGACCTAGCCGTAGCTCTGGAAGCCCGTTTCGGACACGGCCTTAGTTGGCCAAACTCTCTTTATTTATGGCTCTGCCCGAGACTGGTGAAGTGCGCCCTCTTGAGATTAACAATGGGTAGTCCCATTCGGCTCATTTGAATGTAATACACCTACCTGTACTATGTAGGTGACCATGGAGCATGGTCCCTTGCTGTCTCCCCCTACTGGTTCTATGATCCAACCGCTGGGCAAGACATGGCTCCTAGAGATGGCCTCCGAAGGCAGGCACTCGGCAATGTTGACAGATGTGAAGGATACAACGTGTGATGAACCCTGTTCCAATTAAGCAAACATCATAATGCAAAAACTCTCATTCTATCAACATTTTGAATAAACCTTAAAAGGCAATATCATACTTTGGGTTTTGTCGAAGAAATACAGATTCATGGGCACAAATATCAAGAAAGATACAGTAACAATCACCTGTGAAATTTCTAGTCCCATACAGTGCCCACTTTTTGAGAAAATGGTGAAAAACACCCACAGTATTTGTTTTAATCTTTTCGCCGTTATTTTTGTATCTGTTCAAGATCAAAATTGTTTTTGGTTATTGGTTTTACTCTTTTCTGGATAAATACAGCATTTCAGGCACAAAAATTTGAATGATGTGTTTTTACCATCAATATCTTTATACCCTGTAAGTTAAAGGTAAATCTGTGAAGATTTCTGTTTCGGTATGCTACCAAAGTATGATAGTACCTTTAAAGATTCGACAACAACATGGGTTCTAACATTGCTACATTCTTCAAATTTCCAGCAATATTGGTTGTAGTAAAATATTAAACCCTCGCAGGGAGGTGGGGGAGGGGGGGGAGGTGACCTCTTGCCTGATCCTTATAATAAACCCCTTTGTCCTTTTGTAATACAAAGAGAATTAATCATCAAATAACCACAAGGCCAACCACGAGGGAAATGCGCAAAGAAGAATGTGGACGATATAATAATAATAATAACAATGGACACTTATAATGCGCCGGTATCCGCCAAGCATGACGCTCATGGCGCAAATCAATCATTATCCCTGGTCATCGGACCAAAATTTGTTTTCCTGAAACCATCTCAGCTCCCTTGGGAGTATCTCTACCCTCGCAGGTACCCATTTACACCTGGGTGAAGAGGAGCAGTATGTGACAAAGCGTCTTGCCCAAGGACGCAAGCGCCATTAACCCATGGCTGGATTCAAACCCACAATCTGTAGATTGACCACAAGACTTTGAGTTCAACACGCCAGACCACTAGGCCACAGCATCCCATGTATATAATAGTATACAAATAATGAATGTTTATGAGTGGAATGGTAAAAATAATTTCATGAGGTGACAGATGGACTGTTCCATTTCACGAGGCGAAGCCGAGTGGAATGGAACAGTCCATCTGTCACCGAATGAAATTATTTCTTCCATTCAACGAATGTGAAACATTCATTATTTGTTTTATATAACATCTAAGTAGATCTTTGTCATTTGATTTTGATTGGAGGATAACATTTTAAGAGTTAGCGAGACAAAAAAAGCTTAAAATCTTGGCAAACTATAATATGCTCTTATTACAGTAACGCGCGTTGCACACCAACGCGTACGCGCGCACGCAGTGACAAATAAATGGAACGCCGCTTGACCAATCACGTATTAGAGTCCCTGGCGTGCAAGGGCGGAAATCCCTCCCCGATCATGGGGGGGACATAAATTTACACTTCATAAGAGAGTAACTTTCAGTATACAGTGCCATGCCTGTGGCCTAGCATACGCTTGCATGTTTGTGTACCGTATCGTAATGTATGGTAGGTGTGCCGATCACGAGTCAGTGTTCTCCAACTTTGAAAAATAAAACTATATGAGGCTATGCATGGTAGAAGTACAGGTTTTTTTGTAACACCATGTGACACTCTTGTGTAGTATGGGGTGGGTCTGCAAAATCCTATCACTTTTTTTAAGAAATAAAGTTACGGCGTGGGATCCGGGGCCCGCTTAAGGGCCCGGCAAAATTTTGATTCTAGATGCTCTGTAGTGCATTCTAAGGCAATTCCTGGCCACTTTCCTCAGACTGTTTTTAGGGAAAGTTGAAAAGATTTTAATCAGACTAGCATGGTATAGAAGTACATAATAGGCTTTTTGGTAACATCATGTGAGTACGTTATTTGGTCTGAAAAGAGCATGATAACGGGATGTTCCAGCCAGTATGCTCTGGTCGCTCGCAAACCTATGACTTTTTTAAGCCATGTAAAGTTACGGCGTGGGGTCCGGGGCCCGCTTAAGGGCCCCGGGAAAATTTTGATTCTAGATGCTCTGTTGTGCATTCTAAGGCAATTCCCGGCCACTTTCCTCAAACTTTTTTTAGCGAAAGTTTTTGAAAATGTTTAATCAGACTTCCATTTATTTAGCACATAATTAGTAAACAGAACTTAAAATAAAAGATTGTAAATAAAGATTAATACCACTACGTACTCCTATAATTCCTAATTTTCCAAACTTCTATTTTTCAGTTATTGATCTGGGTGGTTTAAGAAAACACGCAAGTTGGGGGTTTCAAAGGTATTAATTTATCTACATAAATTGTGTACATTCGTGGTACCTCATAGTATCGGGTAAGGTAAGGAATAAAAAAGAATATAACAATGCAAACAAAACACATCAAAACGAAACAGGACAAAGCAGAAACAGGATGTTTGTCAGTGTAAAATGATCCATTTGGCCAGACAATTGTAACTTCTCACGTGTATTACCATGTAAAACGGAAACATGAGTTGTGCCCATGGGCGGAAATCCCTCCCCGATCATGCGGGGGGGGGGGGGGGACATCAATTTACACTTCATAAGAGAGTAACTTTCAGTATACAGTGCCATGCCTATGGCCTAGCATACGCTTGCATGTTTGTGTACCGTATCGTAATGTATGGTAGGTGTGCCGATCACGAGTCAGTGTTCTCCAACTTTGAAAAATAAAACTATATGAGGCTATGCATGGTAGAAGTACAGGTTTTTTTGTAACACCATGTGACACTCTTGTGTAGTATGGGGTGGGTCTGCAAAATCCTATCACTTTTTTTAAGAAATAAAGTTACGGCGTGGGATCCGGGGCCCGCTTAAGGGCCCGGCAAAATTTTGATTCTAGATGCTCTGAAGTGCATTCTAAGGCAATTCCTGGCCACTTTCCTCAGACTTTTTTTAGGGAAAGTTGAAAAGATTTTAATCAGACTAGCATGGTATAGAAGTACATAATAGGCTTTTTGGTAACATCATGTGACACTCTTGTGTGAGTACGTTATTTGGTCTGAAAAGAGCATGATAACGGGATGTTCCGGCCAGTATGCCAGTAATTTTAATCAGACTTCCATTTATTTAGCACATTATTACTAAACAGAACTTAAAATAAAAGATTATAAATAAAGATTAGTACCACTACGTACTCCTATAATTCCTAATTTTCCAAACTTCTATTTTTCAGTTATTGATCTGGGTGAGTGGGTGGTTTAAGAAAACACGCAAGTTGGGGGTTTCAAAGGTATTAAAGGAGTTGTATCATACTTAAGTAGGGAAAACCAAAACAAGAATGTTCACATATTTACCTATTACTTACAGGGTATAAAGATGGTGCTAGCAGATACCATCACAATTGTTCTGCCTGAAATGGTGTACTTTATCAAGAAATTAGTAAAACAACGACAGAAAATATTTTTGATCTTAAAAAAATCCTGTGTTGTATTTAGAAATATGCCTATATGGTGAAGCAAATGATGTAAACCTCAAAATGATAAACATATTTTGAATGAAGAAAATGCAAATGTTTTACTTCAGCTGAAAACAATACTTGGGTGAACCAGTTAAGTTTTTAAATGAAGACACTGTATTTTATGGGCCTAGGTAGATTTCTATACTGTACTCTATTGTACTCAAATTCTGCAATTCCACAGAAAAATCATGAGAACTTTACTTTCATTACAAACGTAATGACAGATGACAAATAATAAATATAAATGTACCTAAATATTTTCAAATATGGCACCTTGTGTTTTTTTATGGATGTACGAGAATTCTTCGGAAATATTGTTTGATTAAAGCAACCTCATTCAAAACGCAGTAAGAAGTTTCGCGAAACTCTGACGACGAACGAGATTAAATCCGTCATGAGTCAGTGCAAAATAATTTGATTCGAGCATGGTGCTCTGTGGAAAAAAACGGTTTTAAATGGATGAGTCGAACGGGAGACGCGTAACCAGATTTGTATACACAAGAATGTATACGTATGCAGACTGTATGCGGTTTAAGTCGATTTCAGTGCAGTAAACGTTACGTGTATGCATGCGGGCCGGCCATGCAGGGGCATCTCAACTGCACGTCGTCGATTTGAGTCGCATGGCAAACGTGACAGTTCACAAAATTTGCCCATTGGGAATGAGCAAGCGGTCAGTGCGCAGACGACAAAAACAATTGCTCATGGTAGAGGGTTAAAACATGGAGGGGACAATCAACATTATGTCCCCCACTTCCAAAATCATGGGGGGGACGTGTCCCCCCTGTCCCCCCCGGGATTTCCGCCCATGCTGGCGTGCAATGGTACAAATCGGATGGCACCAAAAATGCATGGTGGATGGAACAAATTTCAACGGTTGTGACGTAAGCCATGAATTGGTCTATTTATCAAATATCACGTGACATACAATCCTCCAATCAAATGACAAGGATCTACTAAGGTGTTATATAAACCATAATAGTCTTCTTTGCTCGTTTCCACTGCTGCTCTTCACCAAATACCCACTATAACTTACTCTATGGCAAGTAACATTGGTCACGCAATCGGTCTGTATGCTTGCAGCCAACTAAAGGCAAGTTCAGAGTGCGTGCTTATTGTTCAGGGTAGTCAGGGAGTCAAGGGCAAAGATTCAATGATTTTGCTGGAGGAGTACCTCTATCTTGCTGGCTTGAAGCACACAAAAATCTCTGGATTCTTTCCTCAGCAACTGAGGGACTTCATGCACTGCATGGACTGAGGGCACATGGAACAGAAGAAAACAAAACAATCTCAAATCTGATACAGAATCTCCAACTCGGAAATATTTGTGAAGGGGGATATCAATGGGAGACTGTGGAGAATCGGTCTTCAGTCAACAGAGCACGCGCAAACCATGCTTGCGCAATTGTGATCATGCGCGTGCGTGTGTGTGCGCTGTTGACTTGAAGACCAGTTCTCCAAAGTCTCCCATTTCATGCCAAATTTGAAAAGTAATAAACTGCTGAAAACTGCTCATCGGCCAAAATAACGACCTGACATTTATAAAATGCTTGGACTTCGGAGGGCCTGATGACGCGTTTCAATCCTGATAAAGATCCTGATAGGATCGAAACACATTAGGCCCTCCTATTACAGTAACTCCAAGCATTTTATAAATTTGGAAATGTTCATAAATGCCACAAATTACAGGAAGAAATGAAATTTTTTCTTGTTTTTGAAGACATATTTTGTTGGATGGGATAATTTGCGAGTGGAAATCCCTTAAAAAAGATCTGTTCATAATTTCTGCAAAATTGTGGTGCCATCATGACATCACATGTGGATATTCATGAATGACAGACATAAACAAGAATTGAGGAAGTAACGAGACATAATACTGTCCTTAAAGGCATATTATGATGGAAAACCATAACAAGAACTTGCAATTAAAATTCCTTCTTGCAAACTTTGTAATGCGAAGTGAAAAAAATGACATAACATTTGGGTGAATGTGAATGTTGGCAAACCGTTGAGCACAGCTTCAATGACAGCAATGCAAAAGCATAATTTATTTACGAGTTGGCACACAGAACCAATGTCCCCAGCCTTACCTATTTGCAAATTGTCATCCACTTCCTTGACAATGTCCATTTTCTGCAAGAAATTGAAAAAGTATGATGAACAGAGTGTTATATCCTTGTTACATACTTTAACCACGCTTGTGATTGGCTGTTTCCGTTCCGCTTGATTTCATGCTTTGTTGTAATTAATGTATATAATGCGAGGTCGTAGTCAAATAAAGTTTCC
This sequence comes from Astropecten irregularis, assembly GCA_963971285.1. Taxonomy (NCBI): domain Eukaryota; kingdom Metazoa; phylum Echinodermata; class Asteroidea; order Paxillosida; family Astropectinidae; genus Astropecten; species Astropecten irregularis. The sequence continues at coordinate 6,578,282 of OZ020245.1, read as the reverse complement.
GTTCCGTTCCTACACCAAGTGGGCCCATGCCTGAGTAACTCATACTATATACTGCGTCTCGAGATCCAACACAGAGCTATACTAGATTATATGTTACTAGCTTTGAGAAAATGACTCAAACATCACAAGATTAATTTTGAAATCCTGAGTTACCAACACAAATGAAAAGACATGAATTTGTTCTATGGGGGTAGATTTTAACCAATAACCATGCTACATCATATGCATGCTTGTACATCCAATTTGTTACTTAAATGTTATGAATTCTCCCCATTCAAAACTGCTCGTAACTACCGGTAGTAATTTATATGCAGTGTGACATGTGACTCATTTCGGTAGAGCCAGTCACATAAAGGGAACATCAATAATCCTCCTGTATCTTTGGTCGTTAGTTAAGATTTGACCTATCACACTGAGCTACCTAGTGCTATTACCCCTCTTGACTTACACGCATGCCTATTAAAAGTAGAGTACATGTGAAACCTGTATTTTGAAGATGGCAAATTTATTTGACAAGTCACAGTTCGTTCATATTTGTCTCTATGAAAACTGGTTCAATGTGAATTACATTATTATTGAGAAGGCCAAACAATCTCCTAGTCTGAGTATCACCAATTCTACTCCGTGTCACTACGTACGAACGTATGATACATGTGTGCATGCAAATTTTATGCAACGCGGCACATCAGCCAATCGATCTGTTTTTAGAACATTTCCATCAGGATCATGTTGGAGGATGTTGATTGGTCAATTTCTCGAGTCCACGTGGCAGCAGCAGTCTTTGTGATAGACGTGCTCACCAACCAGTATGATAGTACAGGACCCCTGATTGGTCAAAACTTAGAGCGGTCAGTGCTGGGTTGGCTTGCATAAATAATCAGGAAATCTGCACGTATGTGATAGACACTCGCTCGCTGTACGGCGAGTGCGTCTATCGACTAACAATCTCCCAGGCCAAATGCAAAATGAAAAGACTAGTTTGCAGTCCTAATATTTTGACAAAAGGAATATGAGAAAGCACTATATTCCTCCATGGGGGCAAAAAACAAAACGACCAATCCAAAATGGAGAATCCAATCCAAAATAAAAATTGAAAAATAAACCCAAATTGAAGATTCTTTTCTTATATGATTTGGCTACCTTGAGCATGTTGTCGTATATGAACCTCGTGCGTGGATTTTTCACGGCTTTGAAAACTTCAGCGGGAGGCGCCCTGATTAAACCTTTGCCCAGGAAACTGAAAAAGAACCGAAAACAAAATCAATATGTACAGTGAATTAGGACAGCACTGATGAAATACTGGGTTAGAAAACAGAAGGGCTTTTCACACTATGGTGCCTTTTACACAGTTCCACCCAAAGATATATAAGAAAACTAGATGACGCATTGGCTGTTCGTGGTTGCATCATTTGCGGCACCATTTTTAAACGCCTCACAAATCCATTTTTATGGAACGCCGAAGCTATCTTCTTTAGATTGTTTGCTTCGGTAATTCCATCATTCAATTTGCCAAATTGAATGTTGGAAATGGGGTACGGAATGACAAAATGACAAACTGAATGATGGAATTGGCGAACGGAATGACAAATTCAATGATGAAATAGGTGAATTAAATGATGGAATTACTGAAAAACAATCTAAGCCACCGAATTTACCAAACTTACCAATGGTATTTCCCCTGTACAGGACTCTTCTGCAGGATGACTACCTCTTTTGCAAGTGAATGAAAACTACAGCATACAATAAAAACACAAATAAGGAAGAGAAATACCTTTACTTGAAAATTCATCATAGTCACGTGCAATTCCCAAATACGATAGTAATTATTAAGCTTATGTTTGGATCTATAATGAGCACATATCTACCAATGAAGATGCTCAAAGGACTATAAAAATTGCTTTCAAAGTCTTCATCTGATTGGCCCTTTTACCTTTGTATTATATACAAATAATGAATGTTTATGAGTGGAATGGTAAAAATAATTTCATGAGGTGACAGATGGACTGTTCCATTTCACGAGGCGAAGCCGAGTGGAATGGTACAGTCCATCTGTCACCAAATGAAATTATTTTTTCCATTCTACGAATGTGAAACATTCATTATTATACAAATAATGAATGTTTATGAGTGGAATGGTAAAAATAATTTCATGAGGTGACAGATGGACTGTTCCATTTCACGAGGCGAAGCCGAGTGGAATGGAACAGTCCATCTGTCACCGAATGAAATTATTTTTTCCATTCTACGAATGTGAAACATTCATTATTTGTTTTATATAACATCTAAGTAGATCTTTGTCATTTGATTTTGATTGGAGGATAACATTTTAAGAGTTAGCGAGACAAAAAAAGCTTAAAATCTTGGCAAACTATATTGCTCTTATTACAGTAACGCGCGTTGCACACCAACGCGTACGCGCGCACGCAGTGACAAATAAATGGAACGCCGCTTGACCAATCACGTATAAGAGTCCCTGGCGTGCAATGGTACAAATCGGATGGCACCAAAAATGCACGGTGGATGGTACAAATTTCAACGGTTGTGACGTAAGCCATGAATTGGTCTATTTATCACATATCACGTGACATACAATCCTCCAATCAAATGACAAGGATCTACTAAGGTGTTATATAATTGTTTTATATAACATCTAAGTAGATCTTTGTCATTTGATTTTGATTGGAGGATAACATTTTAAGAGTTAGCGAGACAAAAAAAGCTTAAAATCTTGGCAAACTATATTGCTCTTATTACAGTAACGCGCGTTGCACACCAACGCGTACGCGCGCACGCAGTGACAAATAAATGGAACGCCGCTTGACCAATCACGTATTAGAGTCCCTGGCGTGCAATGGTACAAATCGGATGGCACCAAAAATGCACGGTGGATGGTACAAATTTCAACGGTTGTGACGTAAGCCATGAATTGGTCTATTTATCACATATCACGTGACATACAATCCTCCAATCAAATGACAAGGATCTACTAAGGTGTTATATAAATAATTATATGGTCCACCTCCAACCCCACTCCCTCCCAACAAAAAGCTGCCATTAGCAGAAAGTGTCATCAGTCCAAACACAGCAACCAACTCCTCTTCAACCCTCTTTACTCCTGATTTCAGAAAAAAACATCAGTGACATCAGCAAGAGTTTTGCTCAATGAAAGAAGCATCATAGTATGGCAGACACAATAACAGCGGCAAGTTGTAAGTGGTAAAAAAAAATGTTCAGTTCCGAACATGGTATATTAGAGCCAAGTCAAACAGCGCCCTCTTTTGCAGGCCTGGAATTAAGTTCTGAAAGTTCCATTGCAAGGGGCACTTCCATTGGAAAATCATAACGTCTATGGAAATATTTGAAGGGGCACCAAGGCCAAGAACCAGGGCAACGAAGGCCATAGCCTCCGTGGCCTCCGTATATTTCCAGGCTTGCTTTTGTGTTTGCTGTTAAAAAAAGGGACCAATGGTTGCATTCAATTTTAAAATCTATGGACTTAGCCACTAGAATCTGAGTTTGGAACATCAGACCAACTCCGCCACTGGAATAAACTGATTGAGGCTGGTGGGTATAGTACTAGAGGGACTAGAGGGACAAATACTGGGTACTTACAACCAGCCTCCTGTCTGAGCCTTCTGCTGTGCCACGCTGCAGTTGACATTGATCGCCGCAACCTGATTGGACTGTCCCAACAGCTGGGCAATGCACTGATTGGCCAGTGTGCACAGATCGTCCGATCCACCTGTTTGCATCAAATAATTTGAATATTCCAGTCATCTCTCTATGGGTAAGCCTAGTGTGTGTATTAGTGTATTACAGCAAAATAAGATGCAACCAAACATATTCCCCAAAATGCACACATGTTGAAATCTGTTCAGCTTTTGTGAACATTATAATGGTTACTATTTCGCATTGACACATCAAAACGTAAAACACCCGAAGTATGATACAGGCTTTGTAGGCAGATGAATAAGCACCTAAATGTCAATGAAGTTAATTAGTGGCAGGGGTATATATTATCCAAAGCAAATTTGAAATCAAAGCAATGGCCAGCAAAATGAAATCTGAAGCTTTTTAAATATTGAAAACAATCTGGTACATCATTAGTTATGCTTTATGGCAGATAGAGAGCATCCATTCCAATCACATTGTTTTCGAAATGAACACTAACCTGTGAAAAAGTCATCAAAATAGGTGTTCATTTTTTCGGTAAAACACAATAATAATGGTTATTGTTGTTTTACAAAAATGTGTGCACATTCTTTTGATTTGAGGATTGGTTTGCGGAAACACCATGTAAGAATCTTTCGCACTTATATATCGTTCGCACTTCTCCTAAGGTCTCAGCGTTTCGACTAGTCTGCTCTAGTCCTCATTCTTTTGATTTGCTGAAATTGAAATCAGCTGATACACTTTCATGTTTAGGTATTCTGTGGTATTTCTTGAAAATGACAGCGTTTTAATGGGAGTAATCGTTTCCATGAAGAATCTGAATGATCCTTTTCTTCGTCATTACCAAATCTCTGCACCATATCTTTCAGCACAAGTTATTTATAAAAATTTTTTAAAAATGTAAGAGTGACAAGGAAGTACAATTTGTTCAAGGCAAGTACGAAGAAAGTAGTTCCAGGGACCAATTTCACGGAGCTGCTAAGCACAAAAATTTCCTTAGCATAAAATTGTCTTGCCCAATAAAACAAACCACCATTAAAATTTCATTTGATATTCATGGTAAGTGAACAACAGCTAAAGAACAATCACAAGCGATACGAAATTTGGTTGTTAATCATGTTTTTATGAAAACAGAAATGTCATGCTTAGCAAATCTTTGTGCTAAGCGGCCCCAGATCTCTTAGAAGCAGAATTGAATAAAATATTTTGAAATGGTATTACAAATGAGTGAGTTATGATAAGCTAGCAGTCACTGAAGCAGTTTAATCAGTTTGTGTCATGCTGAACAGAAATCCTATTTCTTGAAAATAGCAAGAAATTTTCAGTTGCCCGTATGCAGTTCCCATTAGTAACATTTGTCTTTGCATACCGGTACTCAGCTTGTGTAGGAAGCAAACTGAAAAGTGATTGAAAGTCATTGAAAAGTGAACCAAAAATATTTGACTGGACTGGATTGAGTGGGGTTTAAACCAGTGACCTCCAGAATACCGTACCGGGCACTCTTATGGGGTGCTGTGGCCTGGTGGTCTGCCATGTTGAACTTAAAGTCTTGTGGTCAATCTACAGATTGTGGTTTTGAATCCAGTCATGGGCTATAAATGGTGCTTGCATGCTTGGGCAAGACGCTTTGTCACATATTGCTCCTCTTTACCCAGGTGTAAATGGGTACCTGGGAGTGTAGAGATGGCTTTGTGGTTTGATTAGCCTCTGTGCACATTACAGTAGCCGGGGCTGTATACTCCCCAGGGAGCTGAGATGGTTTCAGGAATGTAAATTATGGCCCGATGACCAGGGATAATAATACATTTGTAATGCGCAGTAGAGTATATTCATATAGTAGCTGCGCAATATAAATGTCCTATATTATTATTATCACTCTTATTCAAGAGGTCACTGGTTTGAATCCCGTTCCAGTCAATTTTTTTTCGTTCACTTTTCAATGACTTAAAACTAATCCAGTCAGTTTCAATGGTGCTTATTCAATGATTATTCTGTTGAATTTTTGATATGAATTGTTGAATATAATTGTGCAATTAATCTGGTGTTATTAAAGCCCTAAAATAAGTTATTATGTGAACTGCAATATAAGAGTTTTCATTTTTATTAGACTGGGCAATTTTTACCGTCAGTCCTTACAGGTTAGCGCTCGATTCGGTTAGAGTTTTATTTTTTTTATTTTTTTTTTTTAGCATGCAAGCAATTTGGCAGGGCACAGCCTGACAATACAGGGGCACTGGATGGGAAAAATTGCAATTTTGGAGAATTTTCTTTGACAATCATCCTTGAGTCTTCCATGTTTTTTGTGGTTTTTTTCATGTTGAGGAAAAAAAATGAACCAACAATAACAATAAAAACAAACAACCAGGACTGCACTGGGTGATGCATGAACCTGCTCTCACCATTCACAGACGTCGGCTCCTCGTCGCAGAGCATGTGATCAATCACACTGCTCACGACCCCCGGGTCAGAGGTCACGGCCCCGGGGGCCTTCCCGTCCCTTTCCAGGCTTCCCTTATTGCTCATCCAATCGGAATAGCCAGTGTCTTCACTGGAGGACGAGTCACTGTCTGCCCCCGCACCGCCACCAGTGCCGCCAGCTATGCCAGCTACGCCAAGCGCCCTGACCCTGTTACGCTTACTCCGAGAGGGCATCATCCTCTTCTGTCTGCCCGAGGGCGAGAGCCCCTTCCGGGCCGGTTTCACCTTGGTCATCGTCGAGTCAGGAGCTTCGGCTTTTTTCGTCCTGGACATCTTGCCTTCCAGGGGCTCGCCCGCTCCTCTCCTCCGACCCGAGGACCAACTGCCGTGGGGTGATCCCTCATCGGCCGCATCGCCTTCTTGCATAGTTTCTTGATCATCGCTCTCCTCCTCCTCCTCCTGCGTGATCTGGGGCAGGAGGTTACTGACGTGCTGCAGGGTCGTGTGGGAGAGGGGACGGAGCTTCAGGTGAGTGTGCTTGATGTACTGGCGCAGGGCAGCCAAGTGGACGGCTATCTGTTCGCAGATATCCTTGGGCCTTTGGATAGGTTCTGGTGAGGGGCTCAGGATTAGATGGACAACACTACTTGTAGGTGCTGTCAGTTTAATACAGGAGAAAAAGCACACAAAAAAGGGAATTCAATGACTGAAATTCTGATCAAAATCTGCAAACCAGCTGAACAACAGTTTTTAAAAAGGATCTTCCCTTCAGTTTCTTTTTCATTGGCCCACCAATCCACTAAGCCAGACTGTTACTCTGGATCAAGGATCACTGGATCGCACGATGCTCTTAGCCTCTTTTGTGAAATGCTGTTATTGGCTCGCATTCATATATTTTGTGCTATCTTGAGGTAAATTTGGTATTCCATCAATAACATATTCTGGCCCTACCAAGATCAGGGGTTGATTTCACGAAGCCCTATGAGCAATCGTAACTCGAGATACGAAGGATAACCCATCGTATCCTTCTACTTCTACATGGTGCTGCAATGCATCATACATGCACATGTAAGTCCTACGATTGATAGTAAACTTATGATGAGTTTGGTGAAATCGACCCCTGGAGTCGAATTCACAAAACGTATCGTATTTTACTATCAATCATAGGATAGGCCCCTTACGATGGGTTATCCTTGTAACTTGAATTAAAATTGATTGTAGGGATTCGTGAAATCGACCCCTGGTAAAGTAGCTAAATACATTCAGTTGTACTTAGGCAGCACAATATTTTTTTCCGTTCGGCCAAACATTCTGGAGGTTTTTGCATGCTGCTATAAAGACTGCCATTTGGGCAGTGGACTGGTTCTCAGCTCGATCCCTGGAATAAAATAATCAAACTAAGCAAGACTTAGCAGACCTGTGGACGGCAGTGTGTGTCAGATAAAGAACTTGAAAAGTGAACAAAGACAAATTGACTGGAGCGGGATTCGAACCGGCGACCTCCTGAATACCTTACAGGCGCTCTACCAACTGAGCCATCCATTCCTATGTTGGTGGTGACCCCAATAGTCAATTATCTTTGTTCGTTTGGCAGTCAGAAGCTAAAGAACTTGTTAACTTACATTCCAAAATTGGCTGTATAAGGATGTAGCACCACGTTGACTGCACTGTCACTTTGCTCTCTTCACTTCTGTTGAACATCCAGCAAGAGCTGTCTTTCTCTACTTTCCAGATTCTACAGCATGGGGAAAGAAATAGACATTTTTCAGTACATGTTTTGTATACAGCTGATCTCCACAGCCTGCACGCTATGAATGCAGATCCACATAGCCTTTTCCAGTACCATATACCATGAATTAATTAGACACTTCGCTTTTGCATCCCAACGTACTGTTAAGTACACAACCACATAGCCCTTTTCAGTACCATATACAGGGGAAAGCCACTATAACAAACACTGCTATACCGAACAATTGGCTATACTGAACATCATTCTTGGCTCCCAATTTTTTTAATATACAATGATTCTGAACATTGTTCACTATAAACAAACGACCACTATAACAACCAAATTTCTGTGCATCTTGGCATATTATAGTGGCGTTCCACTGTACATTACACACAGTTGGTCTCCATATCCCACATACTATGAGTGCACATTCACATATAGCCCCTTTGACTACCATACACAAATTGCTGGCATCCGCATCTATATCTCATAAACCTTTGAGTTTGTACCATTCAAACTGTGGACTAATAACAAACGGGACATTAGGGTCCACCACTGGAAAAAAGTCCATGATTAGAGAGCGTGTACAAAACCAATGGAGCTGCTGCCAAAAAGTCCAAGTCCAAACAAAAGATGAACAATAGGGGGTGCAAGTTGCAGATAATTACAGACTTATGTGAGAGTACATGAACATTCTATCACCATCTTTTATGAAGCATTTGCCTATAGAAACACTCGCACCCATAGAGGGGCTATAATCACCTGTTGATGACGCTGTCTGCATTTTCCACCACCTCATCGAGACAAAATGTACCAAATGTCAAGATTTTAGTTATCCTTCTCCAATAGCCACGCAGTGTGTGCCTGAGCCTTACACCACTGTCCCAAGCGACCTCATTGGGATGAGGAACTACGGGCGTGATGCGTACTACGTCCATCATGACTGGATTTTCACCGTCCAGACTGCCGATGAGCCGGGGCGGAGAGGACTGGATAATGCTGGCTATGGTCGGATCCCACTCTCTTTGCTTGGTTATGTTTTGCACTGCAGCCAGGATGTCCTGTTGAAAGTATAATAATCGTATGACATGCACAATGGCATTATGATTACCTTTCAATCTCACAGACAAAACCAAGTTGGAGATTCTACAATAACAGATCATATGTATGCATCTACAAAACTGTAAGCATTTATTTCAAATTCTGGACACGGTAACCAACAGTGCCTCAAAGACCCGATAACAAATACAGCAAAACAGTTTGCTTAAGGAAGGTGGGATACAAACCCCCAAAAAGAACGAATTGAAGAAATGCTGTGACCAAAAACCCAAGGTTTTGACTGGCTGTCAACTCCAACCTGGGGCCATGAAACAGGCTAGAAAACAAGAGTATTGACCAAGCAGAACAGCTCTTATTTGCTTAGCATAACATTCAGTACTCATGGTTTCAATTGGCAACCTTTTTCTAATTAACACTTTTTTGTGCTAAAAAGCAAATTTTGATTTTAAAGAAACTGTATGAAATTGACCCTATAGCTTTACGTGTTTTAGATAGAGGAAGCCATAGTTGTGAATTACTTATTTTTTGAAAAACCACATTCAGGTGATAGTGCACACTACATTACATTGCGAAAAGCTTCATTAAATCATGGTCACCCAACTATGGGCGTTTACAAAACGGAGGCTCTGGCTCAGGCTCTGTCTGAGACTCCGCCTTTATTTTGTGAATCCATTCTGAAATAACTAGTATCAAAATAGAGGCTTTTGGCTGCGGTTCTGAAGTAGATTCTCTGGTTTGAAAAGGAAAACAGAATTTCAGCTTCAGTGAAAAACCACAAACTATATTTTCAGCATATGGATGTCAGAGCTAGAGCTGGAGCCTGAGCCTAAGCCTCCGTTTCGTAAATGCCCATCGTCGGAGCAGGGCTAGATTCAAGAAGCCCGAGTATTAAATGAAAGGTCACAATACCTCTGCCTCGGCATGGACAATTGCACAGCAACCATGCAGGGTCTGGCTGCATCCGTTTGGCAGGAGCACATGCCTTGCCCAGACACGGAGGTTGCTGAAGACACCTGCAAGCTGCCATCCTAGACTGGGCTCGATGGGTAACAACTATGGGCCGAAACAAAAACACACAGAAACGGTCACTGTTAGTTAAGTACATGTAGCAAATAGCTGTCTATATCCAATAAAAACAATAATAACTTGTCCTGTAGCTAAGACAGAAAGACTTCAAAGGACACTGTGGGTAATGCAGCATGAGGGCGCTATTGTTTGTACTGGTTAATCTTTGAACAATGGACATTTATCGAAGATGGCCTGTCTTCGGCACTATGCATGCCCACGCAAAGGACAGTGGGTAATCAGCACCAACCCTAGCAACAATTTGACCCCAAATGCCTTAGGCATACCCCGTTTGGGCCTGTTTGGGGCTATCCATTATTGCCTATTGGCTATGTTCAGACGCAGTACTTCGGAGACCGAAAAAGGTCTACGCTTTGTGGTCACAGTGGGAGGTAAACATTTCATCCCAAACCCCTTGTGTCCATATTACATAGGGTTAAACTGAAAACAGTCGATCTCTGGTGTTTAGAGGTCACTTGTGTTGCATAATTCTAAACCGGAACTTCCCTTAATTCACAAAAAGTGACATAAAACACTGGTGAGTTATGCATCCGCTCCCGGTCAAGCTAAACCGGATGTGGTTGAGATAGACCTTTCAGATGTCAAGGCCCATTTATAGACCGGTCTACGTAGTCTAGACTGTCCCTCTTCGGCGGTGTAAGTTTTTGAAGATAGAACGTTTTTAGCACCAAAAAGAGTCGTAGACTGTTCAGACACAAGTGGGTAGACCCTTTTCAGTTTAAACCGAAGATACATGTAGACCACTTTTAGTACTGTGTCTGAACGCCCCCATTGCCTCTATAGGTACATGAAAGTAGAGTGATGTCGACAACTAGATCTGTGGCAAGACATTGTGTTTCCATAACCAGAAAAAGCACCTGAAATGCACCCACTGGAAAAACAACAGCAAAATAAAACATAAAAAGCCACCAACAATATCAAGGCATATTACAAATAGTGCACTATGCCTATTTGTCATCCATCACAAAGGCAAACTTTATCAAGCAGACATCAGTCATTATATGTCCTGACAATATGTTTCCCACTCTGCATTAAAATATTTGATATATACATGTAGAAATAGATATTTTTACCTATACTATAGTCTCTCTTTTTTAATGTATGTGTGTTTTTTTATTGTCATGATCAAGCCATTTTATATTCATTTTTTTTTTCTGCGAGGATGGATATCTTAAGAATAAACCAATATGAAAGAATGGAACAGCTCGAGTGCCCACTGTCCAAATGCAGTGTGTCATATAGATGTTGTCCGGCTTGGCCAATTGGCCATGCACCAACAGTTTCAAGATTTTCCACTGGAGAACATCAACTGTGAATTGATTTGTCAAGTATAATTTGCATCTTGAAATGCCATCTGACCTAGAGTGGTTTATAAGACAGAGAGAGTGGATATGAAACCTAGCTACCTTCTGTCCAAGCAGCTGATGTAGAGTGGTTCTCTGGCTGTTGTATCTTCTACATTTTGATTTCTGCTCCTGAAATAAGACAATTTAAACAGACGATAGATTAATTACAACACTGCAATTTCATATTATATGTACCGGTATATATTTGGATTTAAGAGAATACAGCACTCAATATTTATCACCATTTTACAGGTAACATAATACAAGCAATAAACTGCTGCAAGCTGTTCATCGACCAAAATAATGACCTAAAATATATAAAAATGCTCAAAGTTAGGAGGGCTTTTGAAAAAGACCCAGCTATTATTGAAACCATCATCAATACAGTCCACCCTGTACAGATATTCAGATTCAGATGTTAAAAATAATGGTACAATCATTCATTTCAGATCTTAATTCTGGAGAGAGGTTGTCAAATTCTGATAAAAATTTTACAAAACTTTAACCAAGGAAAGATTTTTTCTCTGGCTGCGGCTGCAAATTACTCATACACCTATGGCAGCCACTAGTCAGTAACTGTGCAGCCATTTCCATAGACGTGTGTGTTATTTGCAGTCGCAGCCAGAGAATGGACCGTTCCGGCTTTGTCCACGTGTGTGTGTTTTACATACCATGTGTGACTGAGTTTGACCAAGGCTGTCGTGGTCACCTGATTTAAAGGCGTCCACCAATTGGTCAATGCGCAAAGTTTGATTGACAGGCCGGAAGGGGCCATTGGGACAAGGCCTATTAGTTTTGTGCAAGGCTCTCTTCTTAATTAGCCATGCTATTAATACACACAATGCACACAGACAATTATATTCCAATTTTATAAGAAAACAGATAGGCATTGTTACGAGGATTTACGTTGCACGTATAGCAGATGAAACGTAAAGTGTATTATACATGTACATGTACATGTACGTACATGTATGCAGTTAAAAAGAAATGTTGAAATCGTGCCCCAGACTGATAAAATGGCCATAATGCCACCATTTTCTCCTGGCTTTAAGTACCGTACATTGTCAACAGCATCAGTTCAATTGTGCAATGCATTTGCCGTAAGATTATGCAAGTATAAAGTCGTTGCCCTTTAGAATGTAATCATAATGTACTGATAGTGTTCACAGTGTTGTATTAAATAAAGGGCATGTTTATAATAGTGTACAACCTCCCACAGGAAAAAAAAACATTGCACTTCCAAGAGGCAGTACAGTACATTAGGGTTGTACTTTGGACAAGTTTGAGCACAGAGCGAGCAAACTTTATCTAAATGATGGCAGTCACTGAAATGTTGCCAGATAAAGCTGTTAATGTATTTCAGTACTTATCGGACGAGAACAAAGTTGCATACATTGACTTTCAAACAGGAAAAGCCAAGCAACCGAAAAGGGCATACGTATATACGTACACATTCAAGACAATGTAGCGACTAGCCTGTAAGAATTTCTTTCAAATTTCTGCCACAGTCAGCATCAGTACGCCTGATATTACATATTTATGTGTAAATAAAGCAAAACTGAAATTTGCTTTTAAGGCAGATCTGAAAGTGGTGGGAAATAAACCCTTATAAAAATAAATCCACCTGGGAGTCATGAAACAGGCTTAGCTAGAGAACAGGATGAATATTTCGATGAGAAAATCCACAAAATCAGTTCAGATCTGAAGAAATGTGCCAATTTTTTTCTTATTCAACATAATAAAAAATATACGTCTGTAAATGTATAAAAACCTGTTACACTTAAGTCGTTCATTTAAGAATTTGAAAGTGACGTCCCAATAATGGTACCGGCCCGGATTACTGTGACATTTTAATGATGCTAAAGCAAGGTACCACGAGAAGTGAAAAACCTAATGTGGAATGCGTATGCATATAGGAGGGGATGGGGGTTTGGGACCACTACGTACGCCATGCATACAGAGGGGGAGGTTAAATAAGGTTGGCATTTCGTGCGTACGTACTTTATGGGATTCGAACCCAGGTAGCAATGGTGGAAAGCTTGGCTTGTAGTTGTACTTGAAAAAAACACCGTACAGCCCTGTAAGGCTGAGGAAGGGATTCCAAAATGGGAGGCAAACAGCCAATTACATATTGATTAAAAATAAATGTCCCATACTCGCTCCCCGAACAATGCGGATATCCATTTTTGCAGCCAACTTGTGGCAGTTCCCACTCGTAATGTGCATTCCTGCAACACACTGATGACAGCCATGTATTCAGTCATGTATTCCTGAATTTCTGACATCAGTATGTGTACAAGCCAATGGTGGCTGGTCCCTGAGGATAATTCTTCTTGAAAACATCTCCCTTGAATAAGATACTGTAGGCCTACTTATTTATTTATTTATTCACCATTTCCAACATTGCAAAAAAAATCGCCAATTACAGGAACGAACAGACAGACAGCATATTAAACATGAATGAAAGGTCTGGCACACCGTCTTGGGAATGTGATTGCACGTCCACATTGACAATACAATCCCCCTGATTAAAAAACGCTGTACTGCATTTCGTGTGCAAGATTCAAGGCAAAATCTTTACGCAATTACCACCATCGGCGCTTATGCTAAACATGGCATTGTACGTGCATCTACCGCTGTGAACAATGTATTAGTGCTGGCCTTCTCTTATGTAGTTTTTGCAAAATCGAAGAGCTTTGAAAGCTCTTCGCCTCTTCCTGATGTATGTGATACCATGTTCCTCGCTCTATGGTGATACACATCATCAACATGTATGCACACTGACTGTAGCAACAGTGTTCTCCAGACTCTGGTCAATCTAAATCATTCTATGATTATTGACTCCAACATCCATTAAAGATATTATAACTTCACAAGAAAACAGCAAAAACCTGACTCAATTTTTCTTATAAAACATAAAGAATGGTTTTAATCTTACCCTGACATCAAAACTGTTTTCGGTCTTTGTTTTACTAATTTCTGGATAAATATACCATTTCAGGTGGAAATATTTTAACGGTATGTTTCTACCACCACCATCTTCATACCCTGAAAGTTATACGTAAATCTGTGAATATTTCTGTTTGGGTACCGGACTGTACCTTTAAACCAATGGCTGATGCACTGGTCAAAGTAAGGCCATGGTCAGTGCAAATTGATAGCACTAATTACTACTCCTTTCTAATAATACATCTGAAATAGAGCCAACTTTCTCTTTTGTGACGTCAATAAAATTTAGATTTGCAGGCTATTATTTCACTAATAGAATTAGGTGCATGTAGCATGCCTAATTTATCAAAAATTCTGTCAATGAGGGTGGCAAATACTGTACATGTAGCAAACAATAATACTGACAAAATTCTACAATGCCCAATAGTAAACAGCCATTGGATGGAAGATTCCACAATGCAATGTCACTTGTACTGTATAATATTTCTCCAGGGGCAGCATACAGGATTTGCAAGGCTTCCCCCCCCAAAAAAAATATCGAGTTTGAGACAGAAAATGGACTCAACAAACAGTGCAGACAGTCACCATGGGAAATCTTGGTTCATCTGATGCTGGGTTTTTCAAGGAAATGTTTTTTTTAACAAGATCGTTCGTCTGAACGATATAGTAGCATTTCGAAAGCGTAATGTAACCGTGAAGGATTCGGAGTGGGGTGGGGGCAAGATTATTTCAGCCGTATTTCTGCTATCCAGATGAACAAAGCCTAAAAAGGTACATGAAACAACGTCTGTAAGGAAGTTTAAGACCTTCACTTCTGTTTAATTACCAAATTCAGCCAAAACGCACATCTTTGCAAATCCTACATGTACATATGCTCCCTTTAAGACACTAACAGCTGCCATTCTGATTTTGGTTGTGAAAACCGTCACTGTGCTGGTGTTAAAAATGTCTGAACGCTCCACGATTCTCTCATAGAA
The DNA here is from genome assembly GCA_963971285.1 of Astropecten irregularis. Taxonomy (NCBI): domain Eukaryota; kingdom Metazoa; phylum Echinodermata; class Asteroidea; order Paxillosida; family Astropectinidae; genus Astropecten; species Astropecten irregularis. Next base: position 6,563,046 of record OZ020245.1, on the reverse strand, counting down.
ACCTGAGCAAATAAAGGTGTATGGGCATAAAATGAAATGAGAAGACTGTACATGTACATGTAGAAAGGAAAGTGGCCTTCTGTTAACAGGAAAGTACGTACAGAAAGAAACCCCAATCAAAATAATGGTAATAACTGAGGCAGAAAAATGTTTTTGCAATGGCGGCCTGAAATTGTGAAAAAGGTATAGAGCGAGTTGGCCGAGAGTTAATTTTATTATTATTAAATTATCAAATGGGTTATTTTACACAGATCTAGAAAGAACTCTGAAAAAGGTTGTTTTTCATATGCCAAGTGGTACGAACTCTCAAGCTTTAATATAGAGGGTAACAAAATAGTTATCAAATATCTTTCCGCAAGAGTTGCTGGTTCTGTTTTGCCTGATAGCATCTAGTAATGGCCAATTAAAACAGTTTTGAGGTCGGCAATTTAGCTGTTAAATTTTTTTTAGGTTTTGGACGGTAGGGATATGTCTGGTCGTCTTTTGTACATGTTGACTTGCTGATTTTGAACACGCTGTTTTATCTTAAATGTAATATCATACTTTGGTTTTTGTCAAAGAAATTCACGTTCATGGGCAAAAATATTAAGGAAGATACAGTCACAGTCATCTGTGAAAAATTTTTGAAGATCAAAAATAACGTTGGTCACTGGTTTTACTCTTTTTTGGATAAATACAGCATTTCAGGCAGAAATATTTGAACTATACACTGTATGTTTCTACCATCACCATCTTTATACCCTGTAAATATAGGTAAACCTGTGAATATTTCTGTTTTGGTATGCAACCAATTATGATAGTACCTTTAAATAAACCAATCTGGACATAATCATTTCTAAATCCTGCCCAAAACCAGCGTAGCTTGTTCCGACTCATGTTGACCCTTAGAAGAAGACAAATGGTTCAACAGACCATAAATCCTACATCTACAAATTATGTGAAGACGGAAGAGTCCGAAATAATATGCAATGGGATTTGCTGTACTTTCCGACATGCATTGAAGGAAGCCATATATGTACATGTATGTAGACCTATGTAAGCCCGGATTATAGTACTGGTATACCGGTAATCAGCTAGCTCAACAGAAAAAGCAAAGAAAAACAATCTCTACCAGCACTTCTGATGTTTGTACTGAAGTACATATGTGTCTATTTCCTTATGATTAAATACACTGAACCTGGTACATCATATATGGTACTATGTAGTCAGCACACTGTATACCGTACTTGGGAATGTCTTGTGTGACGGAATGATATTACCCTGTTAATTTATTCAGTCTGTCTGGGAATGTTCAATGAAATGGGCCAGGAGGGATACCGGCACACATAAGATTATAAAAAAAACTCTCATGAAACCAAGCCGCTATGGGAAAAATGCGCATTCACTATCCACGAGGCTTTTTTTTTGTAAGAATTTTGTTTTTAATGATCATAGATTGAGAATCTCTTTTGGTTGGTTTGAATAAATGTATTGCTCTTTTGCTGGGAAAGGGGGAGGGACATACAGTACGCCACAGAATAGCTTTAGGATAAATCAAGCAGACAAGTAGTCTCCAATTTAAAAAAGAAAAAATCTTTTTTCTTTCAAGAACTATTAAATATCACCCAACTTGTACATAGCTCCTACACAACGGTGACAACGTTACATCAATATCCTCCTGGAAAACAAATCAGTGATCCCTCCCACCACCCCCACCCTCAGCTCAACCCCCGTCTCCCCAAGGGAAAATAGTCTGTACTCTGTCTTTTGCATTTTTTTTGTCCAAAATGTGCAGTGAAAAAAACAAATATGACTACGCACCATGAAATATTGATGTACCATACTCAGATTTCTATATTATTGTATTGAGACTTGAGAGCACTGAAAACTGCAACACTCAAAAGCAATCTAAAGATGGATGACTGGTTTCGGTCGTGAATAAAAAATAAACCCAGCCTTTATAAAATTACCAATCTGTGATACTCAAGGGAATTATAGGCTATTAATGTACAGTATGGTGCATTTTTGTTAGACCATGGAGAAATGGTTAGACCATGTAGGCTACATTATTTACTGTGACTGTGAGTGTACAAGTACACATGCTGTAATCTGGCTGTAATACTCCATGCTGTAATAACTCTAGACTGATATTACTGTATATTCCCCTATCCGTAACATTGCTGTTTGGATGAAGGAAACAGTTTTAAGTATGGACTCATGTATACAGTAAACAAATTTATAGCACACAACAAACATACTGTGTGATCATACATGTACTGCACATGTAAACAGCAGCCTGCATTATGCAGTGACTCATGCACAGGATCATCACCTGGACCACAAGGTCAACAAACTTCTTGGGTCAACAAACTTTTTCCATTCCCCCATCTCAATATGCCCAGGAGCCAAGCAATATCATGGCATGGATTCAAGCATGGAGGAAGGTCTTTCCTTCCTCCATGATTCAAGCATCTATGCATGCAGTGGAGTTTGTAGTGGTATTTAGCAAACAGACTCTACAAATGTGAATGCCCTTACTGGTGAAAAAGCAAAAAGGCTTGCTGTTGAGGATGTATTCAGATCTTCTCCTTGAAAATGTTAGTGTAACACCTTATGGTACTAAATCCCATATTTAAACAAACCCATGGAGCTAACACTAACAGACACTGTGAAAACATGCAGTTATTTACAGAACATGGAGACATTTCTTAGCAGTGTACATGTACATTTGGGTTTGTTTTTTGGGGTGTGTGAGTTCCTACTTTTGGCAATGTTCCTTCACTTCCTGAATGACGGACATTGTGTCAATTCACATTACAATTGCACAGAACAATGGAACATCATGGAAGCCGTTTTCCAAATAGGAAATAATGTTCAATATTAAAAGTGGAATTATGGCATTAAAATCTTTACAAATGTGACCTACATGTATAGTCTCTACCTTGTACAGCATCCTAAAATAAAAATCAATCACCGAAGAACTTTTTGCGCTAATTTAAATTCTTTTCTAAAACAAATGTTTAATAATAATAATCAATTTAATAAATAACAGAGTCATTTCATGCTCAGTGTCCATGGGCCTGTTTATTTACATGTAATGCACAGGATCCCAGATTTGGGGATCCACGTCCTATATGCAGGATACGCTAAAATGGGATCCAGATCACCAGGATTCGTGATCTTGTGCATTAAACAAACAGGCCCCATGTCTCTTGTCTAATCTCACATTCTAAAAAAAATCCAACCCAAAAATCAATCTTCTTGAGGAGGGGGCGTGGGGAGTGGTTTCCAAATCAACAAACTGCATGCTTCTTTAAATTAAGAGTGGACGTATTGCTCTTTGGCACAGGCCCGGCCTGGCTTTCTGGCAGAAGAAAATGGTCTGTCTTTAAGAATGTCACAATAACGAGAGGGGAAATGTATTGATTGAATGGTTGAATCGTCATTCATGCTTGAAGCAACTATTCATACATTACACAACACATGCACATGTATTATGTATGGATACCAGACAACGGAGAATCAAGGCATTAACACAGGTTCGGACCGGGTCAATGCCTGGACAACAGTCAAAGAATAACAACAAGAGGACCGTCGCATATTTGCATTAATTAATTGATCTTTAGCTGTCCAAGTATTAAAGACACACAAGGAAGCATTTAGCCCAAGAGCACAAGTTGTGAATACATAATACAAGCACTGTATCTCTTGTCTGAATGATCTGAAAAGAAGGCACCCCCATCTTGGCTGGGGCTGAGGGAGATAGCGTGAATGGGCAGATTCATTAAAATCAAAAATTGTTGAAAGAAAAGTGAACAAAGAAAAACTGACTGGAGCGGGATTTAAAACCGGAGACCTCCTGAATGCCGTACAGGCACCATTCAGGAGGTCGCCGGTTCGAATCCCGCTGCCGTCAATTTTGCTTTAGTTCACTTTTGAATGACTTAAAATGACTTTAAATTCTGTCAGTTTCCCTTGTGGTTATTTGATGATTAAAGAATCAAAATCGAAAATGATACATGTAGCTTCACATGTACATTGCAGATCAAGCTTAATTGGTGTACCGTGTACACTACAAACCCTTCTTACTATTAGAGACTTCTGATCCTCAAACTCCCATCAATTCTACATTATTTACGGGTGTTCACGAGGCATAAAATAGGAAGGCGTGTCCATTCTGCCACAAACCATCCCTCTTATAATTATGATCATTTTTTCCCCAAGGGAAAACCAGCATAGAAATGGAAGGTGTACCATGTACATAGTGCTGATTTTGTTTGCTTGTTTGTTTTTTCTTTCAGCAATTCTACAACCTACTTCAATTTATAATGTGTTCTGAATAAAACCGGAAGACCAACACTTGGCCCTGTTCAAACATGTCAAATGGACTTGCATGTTTACACGGGCAGTATATTAGAAAAGTCTTGGCCGGGTAATTTGTACAAAGCAACGTAGGACTCAGTTATTGATACCAAATTGTGAATTGAACTGTAAATTGCAGTAATTGCGATCTGAACTGTGAATGGCAGTAATCAATAATCATAAATCCCTATGATGCAGTACATGTAGGCCTCGGCATTTCTGAAGATTTTATGTCACAACTTAAAGGCAGCGTATGCAGGATTTGCAAGGCCTCTAAAAAAAATTATTGAGTTTGAGACAGAAAATTGACTCAACAGTTAGTTAAGTGCAAACAGTCGCCATGGGAAATCTTGGTTTTTCAAGGAAATGAATATTTAGTGTCTTTTAAAAAGATCGTTTGTCCGAACGATTTAGTAACATTTTGAAAGCGTGGTGTAACCGTGAAGGATTCAGAGGGGGCAAGATTATTTTACGGCCGTATTCCTGCTATCCAGATGAACAAAGCGTAAAAAGGTACATGAAACAACGTCTGTAAGGAAGTTTAAGACCTTCACTTCTGTTTAAGTACCAAATTCAGCCAAAACGCACATCTTTGGAAATTCAATATGCTCCCTTTAAAGGAAATAGACAAAAAATATCTCTGATTCAAAAATGCAGAGACATATTCCACGCAGGCTGTAAGAACAGACTCCTAGTCATGGCCTTGGTGATGATACCTTGAAACATACTCAGCAATTAATTAGCTTTGTTGATTGACTGATAGCAACAGCCATTCACAATTTCAAAAACAATCTTAATACCTTTTCCCTATTAATAGAAAAAAATTCATTTCCTGCTTGAAAATAAAATCCCCACCTGCCCGTCTATATCAAAAGGAACAGCCTGTCTCCCCCTAGGAAAATGAAATGAAAAGATGGAGAAAAAAAAATGCGTTCGCACATTATTAAACTAAAGGTTAAAATCAGGAAAAGTGCACATTGCAGACAGACTGCCTATGCTCTGCAGTGTTTGGGCAAAAAAGGATTGAAGATTCAATTTCCTTGAGCAAACAAATGGAGAAAAGCAATACATTATGTATGTTTGTGTAAAATTGTTGTGTGTAAAAAACATTTTTTTAAACCTATGGTAGGCCCACCAGTGGCAAGGAGAAAGATTGCTGTGCTGTACTGTACCAATCAAGGATACAGTGCAAATGTGCAATGGGTTAGGGCCTGCTAGCCACTGGTGAGGCAACACCATAGAGCTCTATTAAAATCACTAGAGCGCTAGCTCCGCGTTCTCCGTGCGTAGACGCTTTGAAGCCGTCCTGGGCGCAGTCATTTTGAATTTGTGTGCGTGTCTGTGGAACAAGAACACTTTGACTGGAATGCCTTTCGAAGAGTGTACTCTATATGCAACGCACAAGTACGCGCGAACGGTACCGGAAGCGCGTCTTGATGACACATGCAATAATTGCCTGACTGACGTGTGCGCGCACTGCGCAAAATGAAACACTCATTTACCGAAGGTGCATCGGATTTTGGGCGCATTGGGCTTCTATAACGCACCTGTATAGAACACAACGCAGTATGCAAATGAACGTACAAAAAACGTACACAATTTTGTGTTTTCCATCTTGTGCACAAACATGGATGCGCCCAGCAGGCATCACTTTGTACACGCAGCTAGCGCTCTAGTAATTTTAATATATAGCTCTATGAGCTACACAAACACTAAGATTACTGTACTGATGTCGCTATCTTTAGCTAAGTTCTCCACTATCCAGAGATAACGATGACGCATGAACTTATGATACAAGCAGACCCAAGGCCTCAGAGTAATAAAGCACTGTATGTTTTTTAAATTTATAATAACAACTGATTTTCATTTCACAGCACTGGTTAGCAGAATGACAAACTTGCTTTCGCTCATCAAAATCAATTGCTTACGATGCGGCAAAGCAAAGGCAAAAAGGCTTTAACATTCACATAAATTAACATTCACATTCACACAAATTCACACTAATTGGACGTGATCGCCAGACCATGTCCAGATGTTAAAAAAGGTGATATTTAGGGTCCAAGTTACTTGGTCTAATCAAAAACATGGGAGCCAAGGATGATTTCAGTATAGCCAAATGTCCAGTACAGTGGCGTTATTCTGTAGTGACATTCCACTGTACAGATGAGAACTGACCACAGTGGAGGAGTTTGGGACTTTGGACTTTCATTAACACCAGAATCCAAGGTTTCCTTGCTCTACTATCAACACTGATTTCATTGATTAAATACAGACAAATCACAAAGACAAACAACTACATTACAGTGTAACTACAACCTGGATATGTGTTTATTTGCCCAATGGCTGGATCATAGTCTTGATACAAGACTGAGGACACTGCATTTGGTTCATGACCCCTCAAGTCAGGGGCTTCTTCCTTTATGTTCACTTCAGCAAATTGTCTGCTGTGCGGTGTGCCAAGTCAAGCGAACTACGTACACTCCAAACACAATAACTAGAGGCATTGGGTGGGAATAACATGCAAAACCAATTCATCTGAAATGAAATGATATTTCAAATGAATTTGATAACGGTTACATGCATAGGCCTACACATAATTTACATACAGTGCATGTAGTCATATCAATAATAATAATACAGGCCCTACCATACATGTATGTAAATAACTGCAAAGTTATAAAGACAAAAAACCTTTAAAAAAAATAATAATTCAAATAAAGAGTTAAATTGCACTTCCCTGCAACAAAATCAGTTTTGTAATAACCAAGATCGTTTGCCTATTGTTTTGTTGCCAATAAAAACAAACAGGCAAAAATTACACACTATAAACTGACAAGGTAGGCCTACATACGGTACTGGTACATGTACGAATGGGTTGTAATAAAAATGATTTAAACTAAAAACTGGAAATGAATGTGATAATATATACATTGCCAATATACATGTAAACAGGTGAGATATTGGAGGCATACATGATACAGTGTTCAAGGTTATTCAACATCAAATTGTAAGGACAGTTCTCAGGCAGTGTAAGCGGGGACCATGACAACTGTTATTCATTGCTGCCACAGTGGGCGGAACGCTACAGGAACTTGTTCAAAGCAAATTATTGATCTCACACTCTGGCTGGCTATGTGTATTGTAGCATCAGGGCAAAGTTTGTTCACCTTGAGTACATCCAGCCATTTGTTATTAACATTAACCTCAAGTTCACTTTTTTTTTCTTTTTTTTACACACAGTGTAATTGGAAGATTGATGCATAGTGGGCTATGGTGGACTGCCCTTCCCTGCAAACTACCAGTACCTGCCGGTTCCCATAATACCCTCCAGATATTATTACGTTTCTCTGGAAATGCTTATAATTCTGTTTTACCAAATGTTGGATTGAAAAGGTTATTTCCCAAGTAATTTTTTTTATGGGGGGGTTGGGGGGGTTCCAAGAGATTTTTACAATAGGAGAACATAATGGTTTACAAAGTAGTGTACAAAATGCATTGAAGTTGGGGATCTCTAAAACACCTAAAAAATGTCATGTAAATTGTATTTGTACTAATATAATTGAATGGGTATAATAATTGTGAACCAAGTCACAAAGACCAGATGGTGATCCACTCAGTGATAATATTCAGATAACTCAATATTATACAAACTTCAAAAAGACATCTTCTGAAGATACATGTATTCTGAATAAAGAACGAAATATACATATATGTAGAATCAAAAATGGCTTCCCTTTGTCTTTTCAGAGTACGTACAGTGTATGTACAGTATAATAATAAGTCACAAAGGTTCAGAGAATACTAGACTGCTTTGAAAAGGGAAGTCCATTGTAGGTTGATGCATATATCCTGACCTTGGGTCTATGTTTCCTGCAGGATGGAATGGTTGTTTCCATAAATTTTACAACATACATGTAGCTGCCATCGCACTACAATTTTGTGCCAGCGCTAATACTGTACATGTTCACTGTAGAGTTGCTGAGACTAGTCTACTTCACTCCTTTCATTAATAAATGAACTGTAGACGGCAGTTCTAATGTACACAGGTTCTGAGACATTAATGTGTCTCAATCTTGATTGCTATATATAAAAAGGAAATGTGATGTCGCAATGCACGTTACCATGGTGATATCGACAACTCGTCTCTGGATACGAACTGAGTGTAAAATGAGCCCAAGGGCTTGCTTTCTATTATTAGGCACCACTGTGCTCAGCAGGTTCCCTTGCGAGTGGAAATTGGCTGTGAACCAGTGATATAACCAATACAGTTCATGAGATTTTGGCTGGTATTCTGTGTCTGTTCTAGACAATATGGTTTCATCTTCTATAATATTTGTATAAATGTATTGAACATTGTATGCTACTATTAAATTTTACAAGTATGTTAATTTTCACGCAGCATTTCAAAAGCCTTAAAGTTAAATTGTGTTATAATTCATTTTCTAATTCTATAAAAGGCATACTGGCTGGAACACTGACTCCATTATTTCTCTCGCTGGTTATTTCTCTCGCTGGTCCTTTCAGATTCACCCCTCTACCATAAGAGTGTGGTCACTGGTCAGTATACGCATACACTGTATTGACAATGTATTTCAGATGGGGTGCTATAAACCAATTACCGGGGTACTTGGCATTTAAATTATGTACTTAATTTTTAAAGCCGGATTTCTTATTTTTCAAGAATGGATCAAAAGATGATTTGGAATCCTGCACTGCACATTTACATGATAGCAGATGTACATTAAAATATCATCTTTTAGTTTGAATAATTTTGGGGTGCCACATATTGTGATTAATTTCACACAGTTAAAAATATCAAAACAAAAATCTCTATTTCTCTAATTAAACACATGTAAATAATGTAATATAATAATGTAAATAATGCTTTAATATGTCTCTATTGTACATGTTATTCAAAATGAATTCTGACTGAGTACATTACACCATTGGGCTTCCAGAAATGAAAATGCTGCCTTTATTAGGCTAACATGTATGCCTATGTTGAGTGTGCTCTGTGCTGTCTGTTTAATATTAGCACCATGAGAACCTCCATTGATATCAATTAATTAGGGGCCTTCCGCCTACATAATGTACTATGTAATAAATTTTGTTTGTTTTGTCTTGTTCATTTTTGTCTAGCACACTTCGTCAAGGCAATGGGGTTGCATCACTGTATTCTAAACTAAAACCCGGGGCCAATTTCATAAAACTGTTTTAAAGCACAAAAATTTGCTTAAGCACAAAATTGTCTCGCTCAATAAAACAAACCACCATTGAAAATTCCATTTGATATTCATGGTCAGTAAACAACAGCCAAAGAAAAATCACAAGTGATACACAACACGTGGAAATTTGGTTGTTAACCCTGTTTTTATTAAGACAGAAATGTCGTGCTTAGCCATTTTTTGTGCTTAGCAGCTCTATGAAATTGGCCCCTGATCTAGTGTTCCCTCACTAAAATATAGGTAGGTCGGGAAATGAGAACCACAGTAATAAAATGGGGCGCCCTGATCAAAACTCATATGAAGTTAAATACATACACTGTAGTCTGTATTGTTATAAAACTCAACATGTCTATCATTGTTTGTGGTACAAAATATTGTAGAAAAAAGGAGGTATTTTAGACCCATAATTTCACACCGCAGTTTTCGCGACAAAAAATCTTGCTTACGTCACATGCAGAACGTCACGCAGTAGGCCTATACTGTGGTGTGAGCCTATACTAATTCTGTAGGTGACGTCACTAGCTATTGTACATGTATGTTACGGCTCATCCGACACAAGCCTCGGCTTTTAGGATGTTGCCCCCACAAAGTGGAAATAAATGTCATTGAATTGAATTGAATTGAATTGAATTGAATTGTTGCGTGGATCAGTTCCAAGGAGGACTTTCGGGGGGGGGGGGGCATACATGTACTGATTTTGTAACTTTTTGGTAAAAATTAGCACTTGCATAGAAAAATAAATTTATATAGTCATGAATTATGTTTCAAGCAATAGTTTTAGAGCACTTTCACCCCTTTTCCAAATTTGATTACAGTAAACCTTTTAAGGGAAGAGAAAAGGGTCATGAAGTTACATTTAAATCTCTTACCTCTTGAAAGAAGACAGTGGCAAGTAAGACCAGGAGAAACAGCAGAGATGATACCACCATACACCAGAAGACTACGATGTCCCAGTCCAATAAGGTTATGGCTCTTAACCATGCCATGCTGAATGATGTCTACGTACGGCCTAATGCCATGAGAGTCAACATCCACAATGCAAATCCTATTCAGGCAAAAGCAAATGAGAAACAAAGGGTTTCACAATTTTAATCTAAAAGACTGAACTGTTGATTTCGCTTTTAAAGGTACTTATCATACTTTGGTTTTTGTCAAAGAAATACAGATTCATGGGAAAAAATATTAAGTAAGATACAGTAACAGTCATCTGTGAAAATTTCAGCTTTTGAAAAACAGCCACAGTAGGCCTAGATATCTTATAAAGTCTTTTCTCTTTTATTTTTGATCTTTTAAAAGATCAAAAAGATTTTCGTTCGTTGTTTTACCAATTTCTGGATAAATACACCATTTCATGTGGATAAATGTTAACGGTGTGTTTCTACCACCACCATCTTCATACCCTGAAAGTTATAGGTTAATCTGTGAACATTTCTGTTTTGGTTTCTTACCAAAGAATGATACTACCTTTAATGCTTGTTCTGGGGCAGGGGAATTTATTTTATATATTAAATCAATTTTTATCTTTATTTGAAGTTTTCTCAATCCCAAATTCATGTTCATTTTTCTTTACAAAAAGCGATGCTGTAATTAGGACTGGCCATCAATAAGGAAACCCTGTACAGGATGAAAAAAAGTTGAAGTTGCAGTACAAGCAATTCGTTTTTAGTATCGGGGTTAATGACGTCAAAGGAGGTTTCTATTCTTACTGCACTTTCACAGACAAGCAAATACGTCACAATTGTTTCCCCTTAAAAATCCATAGTAAATCCAATTTATCCAAGAAAATCATTCTAATAATAGGTACATGATGATGATATTAAATAAATGATTGGTCTCATATTTAGAAAGCTGGATCTAGTTTCTTTTAAATAGAAAACGGAACCATTAGATGTTTGAATGGTCAGACACTGATTTTTGTTTTGACAAAGGCATTTAGTTACTGTACATATGGGAAATATATTTCTGACAGAGCAGTTATACATGTAAAGTAAAATCTTCAAACTTACAGTAGTTCAAACATTTTTACCAATTCTTCCATCACAATAATGGACAGAGATATCTTCATGTGATTATTTTGGATGTCTTTTCATAAGGAACATGGAGGTTGACTAAAAAGAGGGAAGGGAAAACAGCCAAATTAGCCAAACCTTTAGTAAGTGTCAGTGTTTGCAAACATTAACATCTTGAGTCATTTGGGTATAATTTACCCATTGAACCATTGAACCAAACTGTCATAAATTTGTAAATTATGTAGGCCTACACTTTCTTTTAAAAGGGTCTTTTTTTGCTGTTGTTGTTTTTTTTTCTTCCAGAAACATTAAATTTCTTAGCAATTTATTTGCCCCAGGCTTAGTGGCAGAGTAAATTAAATCATTTCAATTAAACTATGAAAATCAACATTAAAAACATTAACAATAGCCATTCATGACAAACAGATAAACAAAGGCATTATAGGGCCTTTTTCAAAGCTTAGCTCCGGCTCAGGCTCCATCTTCGTCTCTGTCATGCACATGCTGAAAATATAGGTTGTGGTTTTTCATTGAAGCTCAAGCTATGTTTTCCTTTTCAAACTAGAGAGTCTACTTCCGAACTGCAGCCAAAAGTCTCTATTTTTCTACCCGTAATTTTAGAATGGATTCACAAAACGGAGCCAGAGCCGGAGCCGAGCTTTGAGAAAGGCCTCTAGACTTGTATTATTAATAATTTGGGTGAATTCTTCTTTTATTATGTTTTTCTTCAATGGCCTTCATTCTCTTAACTCATTAGTTGCGATGATCGTAACCCTAGGTCTGACATGACCTTAATAAATTAGGTCCCAGTCCCCATATCAGACCATCCATGATCAGACCTAGGGTTACGATCATTGCAACTAGAACCTGATAGCCAAGAATTAAAAGAGAAGAGAGTAGACCAACACTGGATGTACAGTAAATAACTGGATGTGGTCCTCCCCCACCACTTACTTCTCCCACATCATAGCTGGCTGGTAAAACGTCATGCTTGACTGCTTAATATAATGTCACAAGGCTATTAGCAGGAGGATACTTTAAAGTGGCTGGGTATTCAGCAATTAGGCCTAGTCATTAGTGTTGCACTGAAGTGTGTACATTGTATTTATAAAGTCAAATACTGATTGAAATATTTATAAGTCAGTTAAGTGGGACAAATAAAATAGTATTCAAATTACAAGTATTAACACAGAGACATTATCATTTATTACTATTTAAATAGCATCTTGCAACTGCATAAACGTGACAAGAGGAAGTTCAAATTATGTATTGATGAATTCGTCTGGGAGATTTTAATTATGCAAACAATTTATTGCCCTACGACCGTTGAATTTTGAATGAAGGGCAATAAATCCGGCGTAGGACAATAAATTGTTTGCGAAATTCAAATTGTTCTGATGCATTGGGTATTCTATTAATACTAGGCCTACTAGGCCTACAACTAGTCGGTAGACCCGTAAACAGGGCCCAGATACATCGCTACTCTCAGATCCTAGATCTGAGAGCAGCGATGTATAGGGGTCTACATGTATGCTCACGGAGGAGACTTAGTATATTTAGTTCTAAGTACCGTAAGTAGCTCCTGCATGGTAGAAGTAATGGCCTGGTACTAGTAGCCTACTCAGTACTAGTACAGTACAACTTCAAGCAGCACAAGAAAGAATGGTTGGTATGTACTAAAAATCGCCTTTTTTAATTCAATTCAATTCAATATATTTATTGCTATTTGCATTTAAAAACACAATAGAAATTATCATGGCTCTCGTGCTAAAAAATATTAAAATACATTAAGGTTTAAAACCTAATAAAATCATTTGACACAGAGTAGTAAATAAATGTATAAATGTATGTTTTAACAAGGTACTTGGACCCTACTATCGCCAGATCATGTCCAAATGTTAAAAAAGGCGATTTTTAGGGTCCATGTTTTACTCGGACTAGGTATGTACATGTACTACTACTTAGTACTAGGTGTGGAAAGATTTTCCTACATCTCCATGTGTGTAGGCCTAGGCTATACAGGGCTCCAAGAAAATAATCAACACAATGAATGACTGAGATACGGCTAGACACGTGCACAGAAATAAACGTGACCGCACAACATAACCTCGGCTCAATCTAACAACAATACTCAACAGACCGTGACGAAAAGACAGACTAAACACACGTTTTATAGGGCCTACATTACCTTTGTAGCCGGCACACGTACGTCGTTACTTGAACTTGAAAGATCTCACAAATCGCCTGTACAAAACATTATCACTCTAGTCTAGCACAAGCCAAAAATGTCCAACGCGTAAAGTCTGACCATGAATGAACCAATGGAGGAAGAAATGAACCGGCAAGAGAAGATTATGCGTACTTTCTTATGAATGTATTGATTGGTTTCAATTGGCTCCGATCGAGCTGTTTTCCTCTACTTCTCTCATTCACTCACACCCACATTTCCTGCTGAAATTCTAATGTGAATTGTCTGATCCGAACACACGCTCTCCGCTTATGACAGCGTATGATGTTACGTCCAAAACTCGCTGGCAATTTATCACTACAAGAGGGCGCTAGTTACGCAAAGATAGTCGTGATTTTATCAATCACTTTTTTAGATTCTACTCGCACCTGGGCTGGATACAGGCACCTGCTGAAATTGGGGTTTGCAAAAGGTCTGTAAATTTGATTTCGAAAAATAGTGAAATTAATTGAAGAGCAATGTATCAGTTGATTAGGTGTGAAGGCAAACGTTAATGATAGTCATTTAGGCCGTGCTAAGTTTCGTGCATCATGATCGGCCTGCCCTGTGTGTACGTTAGACCATGACGGTCCATATGGTGATGTTTTTGATCTGTCCAGTTCTCGGACAAGATCCTAAAAATCAGGGGTTCAGTGCCATAGACATATGAAAAATATATCTATGGTTACTGTACTTATAGAGGAGGGTCTGTTTCCTTCCTCTATGGTCCACAAGGATTTTGTCTGACATGGCTTGTACAGTAACGGTAAAGTAAACAGAAGCAGTAAACCTAAATATGTTGACCAGTTGTGATCATTCATGGTGATGTCAATGGCAGCCATGGAGAAATACATGTAATAAGACACTATTTCTCCATGGTTTACTGTTGAAGCATGGAGCTAGGAAGAGTCTCTGCCTAGCTCCATGGTTGAAGCCATGTCTGAAAATAATCATTGTGGACTAAAGCACACTAAGTTGACTAAACCCATTAAAGTTAATCTGTATTGTGATGTAGGCTAGTACAATTTCTTGTGCTCAATTGACTTTAAAATGACAGAAGGCAGTTTAATTACTATTATTATATTCCTAGGCCTATTTCTTTCCCTTTTTTCTTTTCATTTCCTTTTATAGTTCTGGTCTCTTGCTCCAGATCATGTATCTTCGATGAGAATGGAGTCGGCTGGTAAACGTGTCAATGCGTATTGCAGGAAACCGGTGCCAAGAAGTGGCCATGTTGCTGTGACGTATGGCAACCTCATGCTTGTCTGGGGAGGGTACCTTGTAAGTTGACACATGTATACACCGATCCGACGGCGCGACCATGGAGGTAGAAAACACCCGTCATTACTGCAGTGTCCCTGCCTGTATTGTCCGGCAACAAAAGAAATTTACGTCCGCCGCACTCTACAATTGCAGGGTGTACATCTCCTAGTCATGTGACGTATACATCCTGCAATAATAGAGTGCAGCAGAGCATAAATTCTTTTGTTGTAGGACAAAAGGCAGGCAGGGACACTGCAGTAATGGCACAAGTATATCGTGCCGTTGGATTGGTCTATTCACACAGCCACAGCCACACCCACCCTGGTGAGGGTGCACTTTTGACAAGCAAAACTACAAGCAAGTCTATGTGGATCTTTTTGGATAAGAAAATCTTTCATTTGTGTTATTTCTCTCATCTGTACTTTTGTCCATTACTGATAGACTTACTCTTTATGTCACTAAACCATTTTGGACAGATATTGTCAGGAAAAAAAGTCAGCCCCCAACGATTTCTTATCAGTATCTGAAGACGAAACAGCTGATGAACTAGTTTCAGTATTTCAATCCTGGGTATGATGTCAATAATGACCATAAGGCCACTTCTGTTTCAGGATACTCCACAGTTTGGCACGACTGACCACTTCAGTATAGATGACCAGTATTTAGACGGCAAAGAGCTTTGGTGCTACAACATAGAAGCTCAGATTTGGTAAGATGGTTTTTACACATTTCCTCGTCTTCCAAATTGATTCTCAGGTTGTGGCAACCAGAACGAATCGTAAGGTCATTGATTTCGTGGTAAGACCATGAGACATATACTCTTTTTATGAGTCGGATGGCTCTAAAAAGAGCCGATTAACTTGACGTTTCAGCCAGTATGTTCTGGCCGTCTTCAGGAGAAGGCTGGCACAGCTGTGAAGTAGTGACTGGACTAGTCTTCCAGTTGATGATGTGGTCCTCTCGCTATGGGTGGCCTTGACTATGGATGATTTCTCAAAAGTCCACCCTGCATCCGTTGGTAATGTGCTCTTTGATTTTGGTAGTGAGATCTCTCCCACTCTCTCGCCAATGTTCTAGTGTTGCAGTATTGCAGAATACAGGCCATTTGTAGGACAGTGTCCCAATTCTCTGGCTGCGACCGTAAATTACACACACCCCTATGGCAGCCACTAGCCACTGACTGCAGCCATTTCCAAAGGCTTGTGTGTTATTTCCGGTCGTAGCCAGAGAATTGGGACACGGCCTAAGAATGCAAGATTGAAAGGATGTGTTTTGGGGTGTTATTGAAATTTGGATAATGTCCTTAATTGCTCTAAAAAAATGAGGGAAAGGGAGTTCCATAGTTTATACATAGCATAATTGACCTTGTTATTATTGTTGTTGTTGTTGATGCAGGGATGTTTGGTACACTCGGAGTAGTCCTCCCGGCATGTCTGGTTGCTGTGCAGCTTGCGTCGGCAATTACCTGTATCTCTTTGGCGGTTTCAATGCAAACGGCAATTCTAACAAGGTAAGAAACATTGGTCTACCTAGGGATAGGGACTTTAAGGAGACCATCCATCACACCAAGAGAGCATAACTCTTTCCTGTTGATTTCAAGATCTGGGAGAATAGGAATGTTTGTTTTTTTAATTCGGGAGTGAAACAAACACTCCAAACAAACAGACATTACATCTGTGGGATATTAAAATTACTTTTGGTGACATTTTGTGTGAAGTTGATTTATGACTATTTTCTTGTGCCTCAAATGATTGAGTGACTCAAACTGCCTTCTGTGTGTTGTTGACAATCATTGTTGGATCAGACGAAGTATGACATGCTGTTCTATGATGTTTACTGATCATGCCATCCCTTGAGTTCCAGAGAGGCTTCAGTCATACTTGCAAGCCTGGTCACCTCACCCTCCAGGCTGCGACCTCCCTAGAAAACCCTGGGTGCAGCTGAATCGACTGCGGTCCGGTGTTGGACGCTTTGCAGTAAACCTCAAAAGATGGGGCATCTCTGACTCTGACCTCTGTCCATGCAAAAAAATACAAACCCACGACCATGTCATCAATGACTGCAACTTGACAGGACCTCCGTGCCCACTCTCTGAGATAGACAACCCAGATCTGATCACCTATCTCACCAACTGCCAATTCTGATCTAAATAGCTGTAGCAGACATAATAATAATGTCATTCCTTTCGCGGAACCCATTGTGCTGCATAAAAACCAGATCTAAGTGACATTTCACATCGTTTGAAAAAGAGATTATATTTCTTCAGCTTTACAGGCTAGATCTGAGGACCAAACTTTGGACGCAACTCATGCCAGATGGTAGAGCGCCCTCGCCCAGGGATAAGACGTCATGCTGGGCGTTTGAAGACAAGTACGGCAGCCCTTTTGGGGCTTTTTATTGATTAAAAACCTAAAATGGATTAATTTGTGGATTAGTAGCGTGCTACTAGCTGTATTGCGAATGATATGTGTTTTATTTGACATTGAGAATTCCATATCTCGTCTTGGTCTTTGTCTAGACTCGTCTTCTTCGGTGGATTTGGTCCATCTCCCGTTGATGATGATGGTGATGAAACATTGAGCAGTAGAGATCAGTGGCACGCCGATCCTTCATCACTCTGGTCAGGATTGCCTGTAGGTCTTTTGAGGTTTTTGTTTTGTTTTTATTTCCAATGGAAATCCTGTTTCTCTCGAGACTATCATAAGAGAAAAATAGCAAGACTGCTACAAACTTCTCATGAATCCACCAAAATAATGACCTGAAATATATAAAATGCTTGGAATTAGGAGGGCCTGAAGTTTCGATCCTAGCAGAATCTTTCTCGATGGCTTTTTAGAAAGATCCTGCTTGGATCGAAACGTCAGGCCCTCCTAATTCCAAGCATAAGAGATAAATCTACAACCAAATAAGTTTCCACCTCATTCCACACATTTAAGACACTCCTGAAAGCTCACCTGTTTCAGGAGGTGCACCATCAATAACTTGTGCCTCAGCGCTTTATAAATGTCTTTTGATTGATTGAAACCCTCTTCTGTACTTGTACATTGTGTCATGGAACCCAGCTGTGCTCTTTGCTTTGCTCCTAGAGCTTGGTACATCCTCTGCTGGGTGTTGACGTCCGATAGATACGTCCTTGTTGATAGCTCCTTTTCCATCATGCTTTAGCAAGCTTCTCCAACACGTCTTCTATGTCATTTATCCACCTCATATCTAACTCCTTGGCTTTTGGTCCTCAACCCACTGTGAAGCTCTTGAGGCTTGACATAGCGGACCACTTGGCGTCAACATAGTTGCTTTGTTTATTTGCTGTTTCTTTTAGCCAAGGGGATGGAACAACCATCTGTGCACGTACAGCATTACTGACAACGCATGGAGCCGTGTTCCAGCCAAGGTAATTTGCCAGTCAAATTCAAGTCTGCAGATATTTCTCTTGGCTCAATTTGTCAGTCCCACCATAGAGTGACGTATCAGGAATGAGGCGCAGCTAGCGCCATGGACCTTATCGAAGATAGCGCATAACTGGCTGTGCGCAAAGCACTCTGGGAAACAAAGAGTTGCTAGGGCTGGCGATGATTGCATACTACGTACGGACATGAGAATTCAACTTTGAATAAGTACACCACTGGAACAAGTGACTCGACAGTAACATTCCATGGACCATTGTGCAGCATCGTTATGTATAACAACTCAAAGCAAGGCTTTCTTCAAGGAAAAAAGACAACTTAAGTTATAGGTGTACGCGAGTGTCGCGTGTGGTAAAACTTTAAAAGTAAACATTACCCACTGTCCTTTGCGCACGCTTGTTTTCCTTGCCAAAAAAATGGTGCCTAAATTGATGATTTTTGACACAATATTGCATACAATTACGGTTTTCCTATGTACATGAATGCCACAGGTCTAGTGAATGCCACAGGTCTAGTGAAAAAACGTTCAGGTCTAGTGAAATGCTTCAATTACTAGACTCTGCTGTCCAGAGCTTTTTTCACAAAATTTGAGCCCTGGGGAAGGTTCAGTTGCTTGAGATTCCTCACAGAGTTGTTGATCAATCCATGTGCACAGTTGCTGAAGTAGAATCCCCTATTTTGTTTGTCTACCATTTTGTTTCCCAATCCTTCCTCAAGTACAACCATCCTTGTCCGAGAGCAGCTCACTCCACAGCAGTCATCGGCAACAGGGGCTTCCTGTTTGGAGGTCGCTTCAAAAACGAGAGAATGAACGATCTCCATGTCCTGGATCTAGAGACCATGGAATGGGTTGACAGGTCAGTACCTTACCGTTCATCACTGGGTGCCTTTCTGCTGTCCAAGTATGTGGAAAGTCAAGTTGGCGTAGTGGTTCTTTCCTCGCCTTTCACCTCTGTGGACTGGGTTCAAATCCGGCTCGGTTCACATGTAGATTGGGTGAAAGTTGATCTTGGAAAAGCCACAGTGTAACGGTGAGACTTGGCGGAGAGTACAATTTCACACCAAAATTTCCTACTGAGGAGGAACCGTGTTTAGACGAATATTTTACCATACGGTATTCGCTGGAAACAAGAAGAGGGACACTGCCAGTATAGGGCTGAGTAGCTCAGTTTGTACTTGGTAGAGTGCCGGTACAGTGCTCCGAAGGCCGCTTGTTCAAATCCTGATCCAGTCAATTTTTAACAACTTTCCAGTCAGTTTCCCTTGTGGTTATTTGACGAAAAGAAGTAGAGTTGACAATGCAACAGACCTGGATTCTGGGTTGAGGTAAAGTGGTTGAGGGTGAAATGATGCATTGATGGTTTTTATTTCTTGTCTGTGCCAGCTGCTTACCTGTTGGGGAAGACGTCCCAACTGGACGGTCTTGGCACTGCATGGAAGCCGTTAGCGACAGACATCTCCTCCTTTATGGTGGCTACAGCACAGCCGGTGTCCCTCTGAGTAAGTGCAAAGTTTGTACTGAATGAGTTCAATTCCAATCAAGAAAAATTGAACCCAACAGCAACCACCATCATGGCCATCGTAGTGCTTTTTCTTCTTGATGAAGGTCTGGCCAGGATCAAACCTCGAGACAAACGATTACACCTTTCCTAAATGTCCATCAGTTTGCAGCTGATATCTCCAATTGTTATGGATATTGACAGGTTTGCTTGGCTTGCAAAGACATTCAAATGGTCGGAACCCGTGGACTCTGAACAGTTTTATCCTTGTGTGTCGTACTTGTAGATGATGTGTGGGTTTTTGATGTGGAGAACTGTACGTGGCATCGGCAGAGTAGTCTACCCTCCGAAACGAGGTCAGTAATTCCTACCTCTAGTTAAAGGTAATATCGTACTTTGGTTTTTATGAAAGAAATACAGATTCATACAGATTCAACAACCACAGTTTTTCTTAAGTCTTTTCTCTTTTATTTTTGATCAAAAAGATTTTCGGTCGTTGTTTTACTAATTTCTGGATAAGTACACCATTTCAGACGGAAACATTTTAACGGTATGTTTCTACCATCACCATCTTTGTACCCTGTAAGTTATGGGTAAATCTGTGAAGATTTCCTTTTTGGTATGTTACCAAAGTATGATACTACCTTTAAGAAAGAAAAAACTGTGAAGTAGTTATTGATTGGTCAACAGAATGTGATTTTTTTTGGGAACATAACAATGAGATGCTCTTTATTTATAGGTGTGTATTCCATATAGCACATTTTTGTCGATAAAAATAGCAAATGTTATTTGGTTTCACAAAGAAAGAAAATTGAAATAGCTTCATTCAGTAAGGTAAATCCTTTGTGCAGTACCCCTACTGTGTAGAAAGTATTTAACCTTTTTTCTGCCCTCATATCAATTCCTTGTTGATTTAGAGTTTGGCACACTGCCGTGAGGGGTATGGACGCCGGTGAGGTTATCGTCTTTGGCGGTTGCTGCAATGACTTACTGAGCCACCATGAGCACAGTGTCCACTCCAATAAGGTCTTGAGCTTCTTCTTCAGCCCCAAGAGCCTCCTCAGGTGAGTCAGTTGCATCTCGTCTCTTTGTTTCTAGTGGGAATCAAGCCTTGAAAAAAATATGACAGTTCAGATTAAGACTCTCAGTTTGTGGCGGCTCTTCTTTTGTATTACCTTGTTAAATAAGACTTGAAGCTGTGCATGGTGGAAGTACTAAAAGAAGGTAGGTTTGCGGTGACGCCATGTAATCTCTTCTGTGAGAGTGTGTGGTTCTGGGAAGAACCGCTGGTATTATCTGGACGTTCTGAACAGTGTGGTCTGTTCATCCTTAGGAGGGTGACTGGTTGCCTGACTTTGATGATGCTGAGTATAAGCTCCAAGGATGCATTGGAGTGGAACGGCTGGATTGCGTGGAATCCTACTGGATGAATGGTTACTCAGTGCGAGCATAACAGTGGGGAACTAGGAGTTGTGGGGTGAGGAGCTAGAAGCCGTGGGTAAAGGTGACCCATTGGCTTGTTGTAGTAAGGGGTGCCAGATGCTGCTGATGTGGAAGCCAATGTCTTGGGGGACTGTGTTGCACTTGTAGATTTCCACTGCTTCCCTGATGCGTCTTGGGTACCATCTGTTGAGTGGAACGATGATTTGAGCAGCTTGCCAGTTAATGATGTGGTCCTTCTCGTGGGAGTGCTTGATGATCGCGGATTTATCATTATCATGTTGATTTTGTATTTTGGTGTTGTTGTTTTTGTTTGCAGACTGTGCACGGAGGCTATAGTCCGGGATATTGAGCTGCTCAAGGATGAACTGAGATCGTTGCCTGCCATACGTACCAAGATCAAGCTGCACCTGCCCAGCAACAATAACAGGCACAACTACAACCTGCGATCCAGGCCCCAGAGCTTATGACATCGGGTCCATGATAACAACTATGCAAGGATCTAGCTGACGTTTTGCACTGATGTCGTCTTCTTTGCCGTCATTGGGGAGCTTTAGATTGGTGTGAACGTGGACCTCGTTCACGTCGACTACAAATGTAAGAACGTTGTGCTGAACATCAAAACTATATACTTTGTGCGTCCTCGACTCACTCAGACAATGTTGGTGACGACTTGAAGCATGCACAAAGACTCGGCATGACGCAATCACGTATCAGTCGACGTAGTGAAAGTGAAAATCTAAAGCTCCCTATTGAGGAGTAATGAAACGATGCAGAAGGAATGCACAGAATGACCAAACACACAGGATGAGTCTATGTGCTACTGCCTTTTGAACAAGGGCGCCTTTTCTAGCCAAGGGTGTGCCGCTCAGAAGATACCCTGCGTATGAGGTTTGAGGAACCTGTGTGGACTTGGACCTATAATGCAGGTCTGCTACTCTAGCCAGACTGTGAAGTGAAAAGTGACTGTCTTTTCTGAGAAAGTTGCTGTGTTTTGTGAAATTGGGAAAGAAATATTCAAAATGTGCAATGTAGAGCACCAGAGACTGACAAGGGTCATCATACGTTGCAAGACTGAAAGGCAATCATATCAATACACATCCATTTGGAATTTTCAAGGCACTGCATAATATAGACCATATTCATCTTGTCGTTACCTTCCTTGTATACCCTTTGGAAAAGATAACACCAATTCTAAAAAGAAAATGGGTACCAGACTATTTGAAATCCAAGCCTCGGTTTGATTGTACTGCTTCGAATGTAGGATGGATGCACTGTGAATAAGGTCTATTGGGGTTTCCTGCATACAGTGAAGTGTTAGAATTCCCATATAGGACAATTACCTCCCCCCACAAAAACCCAGTATATTCATTTTTATTTGTTTTATCATATATTAGAATTTCCAAAAACTCCAGTCATGTTCACATCGAAATATTTT
This sequence comes from Astropecten irregularis, assembly GCA_963971285.1. Taxonomy (NCBI): domain Eukaryota; kingdom Metazoa; phylum Echinodermata; class Asteroidea; order Paxillosida; family Astropectinidae; genus Astropecten; species Astropecten irregularis. Next base: position 6,540,200 of record OZ020245.1, on the reverse strand, counting down.
GTAAATATCATTTTATTTTCAAAATCATATACAGAAAATATGATTTTTGTTTTTGTGTTTTACAGCAGTACAAAACGGTCAAATTATGTGGAAAAGAAATGATGTCAGGTTTGCAATTAGGGCCATGTTTACATTAGATAATTAATAGGCAATAAGTTCAAGACAATCTTTAATCAGAACAAACAAGAAATCACCATGAATTCAATAATGGCATTAGTTTTTATCGGAGATGGTAAGGCTGTTGTCTTTGTGTGCTGTTTGAGAGGTTCCTTTTGCATTCAGTGCTGGGCGGTTGCCCATTATGTGCCTCATAAAACTGTCTGGTGTAACACGGTCAGCTAGGTTCACAAACATCACATACAGCATACTGTAGTGTGAGGCTTATTGTGAAACAATACCATACCACTAACATGTTTCTTCCAGAAATGCTGTATTTATCCAGAAAAAGAGTTAAAAAAATTTTTTTTTAATTTTTTAAAGATAAAAAATAACAGTGAAAAGATTTTTAAAATACTGTGTGGGCACCCAATGGGACTGGGAATTTCACAGATGACTGTTATTGTATCTTCCATGATATTTTTGCCCATGAATCTGTATTTCTTTGACAGAAACCAAAGTATGATATTACCTTTAAACAGTGTGACTTACTAAATAACTGGGGGTTTCCTGGGGTCCTTCCTACATCTACGCCATCTGGCCTGGTTGCTAGAGGAGCCTTGCATTTATACACCGGGGCTGGCTAGATGTCTACATTGTACACTCATGGATTGTTTTAACCTGAAATGACGTGTGAAGTGTGCAGCCAAAAGATTGCCATCATTTATTTATTAATTATTATTTACAGAGTTGTCCCATCACTTATAACTTATCTTTTTCAACGAGGGCAAAATCAATGAAAACAACAAATTAAATGCAAATCTTTTGCAGATTTGAGGTCATTGTAGGCCTTATAAAAAATTAAAAACTGTATGCAATTGAAGGAGTTTTCATCTTAATAAATGGAAAAATGAAATAAAAAATCTTTAACATTCATGGGTTATGACACATTTACTGCTACACAATGTATTGCCTTTACATTGCCTCTTATATGTAGTTTTATCGGGCACCGGACAAGTCGACCGCGGGACAAATCCGCTCAAGACAACTCGACTCCAAGACAGCTCAACTCCAAAGACAAGTCGACTCCGAGACAAGTCGACTCCAGATGCCACAGCTAGGCTGGTGTGTGCAACGAAACAATAATTATGTTATCAAAAATGCATGCGAAGTCTTTGGAATCGAGCTGTCTCGGAGTCAAGTTGTCTTTGCGGTCGAGTTGTCTCGGTCGACTTGTCTGACATTCGTTTCATCAGTATCTCTTACACAGATTGACTTTCAAATGAAGCAGTTGTGACAAACCTTAGAGCTTATCATTTGTGTCTGGTCTGCTTTTCCAAGAGGATACTTATTCAAATTTTTGGTTTAAATTTTAAATGCATCCATGAACTTATTGGGGGAATTTGATTTCAAATGATATATATCATTTAAGATAAAGACCACCTTTGATTTAAAATCATGGGCCAAAAACAAGTTTAAAACAAACTGCACAAAGCCCTGATAGTAAGGTTTCTAAATGAAACTCTGAGCAATTTAAAATCTAAATTATATGCTGGTCCCTTATTTCAATGAATATTTTGCTGCTGCTGTTTTTTGCTTTTTATCTTTATTTTATTTTTAAGGCGAGGCTCATAAATTATTATTTTTTTTAATCAGAAGTAAAAGCATCTTAAAAATTCCGGCAATTTTCAAATTTCAAGATCCATGATGAGAAACTATTGAATAATTTTGTCGCAGAGTGTAGTGGTTTTTTTTCAGTCATCTCTCCTTGTAAAATAAGATTTTTTATTTACAGACGTTTTGTAACCGAATGGAGCCTTGAATAAAGAACAACATGAATGCTGTGAAATTGTATCTCGTAATTAAATACATTTCTGATACTTGATAAATATTTTAGAAAATCTATGAGATCTGAGGTCGATTTCACCAAACTCATTGTAACTTTACTATCGGTCGTAGGAATTGAAATGCATTGCAGCCCTTAGTATAATAGGCTTCCTACGGTGGGTTATCCTTCGTAACTCAAGTTACGATCGATTGTTGGGCTTCATGAAATCAATCCCTGCTCACTTTTATTCCCTTTTAAATTATTCTGCTTGATTTTAGTGATGCAGGAATCACATCATTTGATAGTTCATGTTTTGAAAAAGTCACCATCTAAGTCGCTATTTTTAATTTGTCATTGAAAAGTGAACAAAGAAAAATTTACTGGAAAGGGATTCAAACAGGCAACCTGCTGAATACCATATAGGCTCTTAGCCATCCAGCCCTACATCGTTGATGACCCAAATAGTCAATTATCTTTGTTCGTTTGACAGTCATCAGAAGCCATGAAACCACGCACACACCGCCATATCCCAAGGATCATTTTATCGATACGCGCAGCAATGCTACAACCTGGGAACGGTACAAGGGGGATCACTCAAAGAGGATACTGCTTTTTAATTAATAATGACTGAATTTAAAGTCAAAGACAGAGGAATGGAAGGGGGGGTCTTCTGATTTTAACCACGTATTGAATCATTCACATGAATATTCAAGTCCTCTCCTAGCTACTGACATGAATATTCATCGGATCCGGCTACAGCTGGCTCTGGCTCTGGCTCTGGCTCTGGCCCTGGCTCTGGTTGAAGAGCCGGCGGCTGGGACCGGCCAGCGGTACGTCCCTCTCGTCCCACACCGACACCCCATCACACTGGCAGATCATCTTAGGATTTTCAAAGACCCCGGCTGATCTAGCTATGATACCACAGGCAAGCCTGTACGTGAAAAACAACAGAATATGAAAATCACTCAAGGGGTCTGCACTAGACTACCGGTATCTTTCTATGAAAAATTCATACTCCTTTCATTTGTTTGACAGTGTTCCTTTGTCAGTTCAAAAGTCTTGTAAAATGTCCTGTGACAGAGCATTTTTCATTGCTTCCCCCATCTGTGGAACAATGTACCCCATTCCTTCAGAAACTCTTTCCAAGATCTTAGCTGCCTTCTACTTATATTTTCTTCTTCTGAGCCCCTAATTGTACCCTGAACAATAGCGCTCCGCACTGTAGCAGGCTAAATGCTGTGACGTCACACCGGATCTCAGACAAACATTGCAACCATGCAAACGTGTGGTGGGCCGTGGGTACGGTGTGCTTGTAATTGTATGCATGCATGGTGTACACTACGTGTGTGAGTCAATGTTTGTCCGACATCCAGGGATTTTGTACATGCGCACACTGGCCAAATCACTTGTGTGACGTCATTAGTGCAGAGCGCTATTGGCAATATGGCGCCTTATAAAAACACCATTATTACAACAAAAAGGAAACATCAGTGGGTTTTTGGTTTGGTTGGGTTGGGATTTGTTTGGTTTGGTTTTAATCGCAGATAGAATGGAAGTACAGTAGTACACATCAACCAAATTACAGTCCAAAACCAACAAGGCACTGAAAATCCACACAAAACGTACAATCATCCAAAATGAACAGAAAACAGTGTGACAGACTCAAACAAACAAACAAACAAACAAACATACCCGGAACCACTGTTGCCATCTGCTTTGGAGCTGGCATTCCCATCTTGACCCAGGTCATCCTTGTTGCTATGGATCATCATGGTCCGTCCAATCACATCCCATACCTATATAAATGATACACAAATGCCTCAAGTGAACAGCCATGGACCCTGCTGGAACTACACATTTTCAAATATATGACTGACCTTGCCTGGCAAACTAGCTCATGGGCCAATTTCACCAAGCATTAAGACTGATCTTAAGTGTGAATTCATCCTATTTGCTAAGCAACATGTGATGTCACAATGCAAATCACTTAGGTGATACTGACAATTCATCAAAAGATTAATCTTTAATAGTGCTTTGTGAAATTCAGCCAATATGCCTTACTTAATTTCAAGAGTTCACTCTCCACTTTTAGCCTACCGTATCTATCTACACATCTAATGTTCCAACGATTAAGTTTGGGTCTGTATCCATAGCTGTCATTGCTAGATCAGGGGCCTTTCTCAAAGCTCGGCTCAGCCTCCATTTTGGGAATCCATTTCAAAATTACAGGTATCAAAATACATGTAGAGGCTTTTGGCTGCAGTTAGGAAGTAGATTCTCTGGTTTGAAAAAGGACAACATAGCTTCAGCTTCAATGAAAAACCACAATCTATATTTTCAGCGTATGAAAACAGAGACTAAGCCGAAGCCGGACCTGGAGCCGGACCTGGAGCCGGAGCCAGAGCCGAGCTTTGAGAATGGCCCCAGGATTGGATGGCAAGAGTGAAGATGCCCCATACAAGTTGAATTCAGAGTATTAAGACTAATGTATTGGACAAATCATAATTATATCAAGCCAACCTTTAGTCTGTCGTTCTCCATGCGAAACCTGGCCCGGCCATCTTCACCAGCTACCACATTCCCCAAATCACCATGATGCTGCGAGGAAACACAAAGTCATACCAAGACTGACAGATATGAAAATAACCGCCTTTATTTACATATCAACAATTCATCATGTGCACCATGCGTGGACACTTTGCATTGTTTCGTCATGGTCGTATGTCTAATGATGACAGAATGTAACCATTATGTTCTGGGGCCAATTTGGCAATTTCACAGCGCTGCTAAGCACAAAAATTTGCTTAGCATAAAAATGTCTTGCCCAATATTAAAACAAACCACAGTTAAAAACTTCATTTGATGTTCATGGTCAGTGAACAACAGCCAAAGAACAATCACAAGTGATACACAGCAAATGGACATTTGGTTGTTAACCCTGATTTTATTAAGACTGAAATGTCATGCTTAGCAAATTTTTGTGTTAAGCAGCGACGTGAAATTGGCCACAGAAGTCATCAAATTGGTTGATGTTCACAGTTTATAACTGACATGCCAGAAGGGGCCACCTACAAGACTACATGATGATGTCCATGCTAGTAGCAAAAGAGACCTACTACACTGTGACAGCAAGTGAACAACGCTCCCAAATATTCCCCTCACATCGGGCCCCGGGTTTGTGACTGGTCATCAAGACTACATACCCTTTCCTCGCTCTCTGGACCTCCGTGTCTTGAGCTGGTTGGATTGAAGCAAGGTCCACAGCTGATTCAGACAAACGAACAACACAAAACACAGGAGAAGATAGCAATCAATTTCTTGTCACAGGATTGAAGGAAGACTTTTAAAGCGTCTCTGCAATAAGAATATTATGGCTTGAACATGTGCCAAAAAGCAACTGTTTTATGAGGCATGTGATTTTACCCACTTCCTCACACTGTTTCAGGGTTAACAACAGGTTTTTTGGTTTGTATGCTAATCAGAATTTCCATATTCCTGAGCAAAACTGTGATGTCATCTGGGTATAAACTGAGAGCAGTAACCCAATTGATTTGTGCACAAAAGCTGGAAGGAGCTGATGGGTGGAGGGGGATGGAGAATTCAAAAAGGTACCCTTGCTTCTTGCTTACCTGTTGCATCCATCCGTGAGGTCACCATACTCATGAACATTCAGACCATGTGGCCCGGGCGAGAGTCCATCTATCGTCCCTTCAATCAAGCATCTGTTTTCAGCCAGCTGCACCATTCGGATGACCCCCTTGACTGAACCATGCTGGGGCGTGTCCAAGACAGACACAGCGGCACCAAGGTGCTTGTCTGGACACCAAATGACAGATTGTCCCGATGAGTTTTATTTATTTAATTTAACACAAATTCGCCAATTACAGGAATGGTTATGAATTTAAAAACAACACTAATATGTACAATGAACCTTGAATAATGATAAAAATATAGGCCTATTTAAACCCCTCCCCTCTAAGATGTAAGGGACAGACTTAGAAATCCCCTCCCCGAAAATGTAAAGTGGTAGGTACAACTCAAAGTACTTTGGTATGGAATATTATTATTATGACCTTTGACAATATTTAGGCCTAAACAAAAAAATGATGAAAACCTGACAATCAAATGTTGACACTTTTGGCCCTCCATATGACAGTGTACTACTGGGGGATGCATTGGCTGAAGTTAGAGACCACCCTGTACGTACACAACTTATGCACCCAAAACACAGTCCTGATTACTTATAATCCAGATTTTATAGAGGGTGAAATTTGTTTGTGTATGCTCAACGTTTCACTTGATATTGAACGTATTTGTTTAATTTGGTTGATGAATTGACATGAAGTCCCGGCATTAGTCTATGGATAACGCTACGGCTTATGCAACAGGCATCAGAGTGCCTGTGTACAATGATGCACAGGCTGCATATAAATAGCCACAGTCGCAGTCGTAGCCGTAGCTCTGTGAGCCTGAGCCTCATCCCTGATCTCTTACCGGTGGTGACGGCTCCGTGTCCTTTCACGACAGCTCTCCGGCCGGTAGACTCCAAGAGCTCCAGTAGTTGAGAAGAAGGCAAGATGCTCTCAACAACCACCTGCTCCTGAGCCAAATTGATGGCCAAAGATGACACTCCTAGACAAAATAAAAAGAAAATTTACCAGGCATCAGGGAAATGTTATTATTTATTTATTTCTTGTTTTACCCTGGGGTTACCTGCTCAGTGAAAAACTGTTTTCCAGAGGTTCCCAGCAATTACAATATGAATTATGAAGGATGGTGCTACACGTGACCAAGTAGCAGGCATTCATGGGCGCCCTTTGGCAGCCAGCCACATCAACAAATATATGATCACGAAGCACAGCCTAAGATCAAAAGTGTTTAGTTTTTGTGGAGGGAGGAAAACTGTGTAACTGTGAAAAACGTGTAAAATGGGAAGAAATGTATGAATTAAACTAAGTGAGTTTACCTGGCACTCCTTCTAATGCATTCTGGATGCTATCCACACATTTCTGACATGTCATCTGCACAGCAAATTCAACCTATTCAAGCAAAAGTCACAAAAATAAATAAAATATTAAATTTAAATAATGTACCGTCCATATGACAGTAGTGTGATACGCAGGGATGAGTTGGCTAAATTTGGTGGTCCCTTTTGTATGTACATAATTTAGGTCCCTAAAACACAGGATTACCGTACTTTGATATGGAATATAATTATAGGCCCTAATGACCTTTGACAACATTTAGGCCTAAACAAACAAAAAAGGATAACAACGTAGGCCCCTAACAATCAAATCTTGACATTTTTTGGCCCTCCATAATTATGACTGAGCGTGCTACACTGCACTGGGGCAGTGGGGGATGAGTTGGCTGAAGTTAGAGACCACTTTGGATGTAGGCCTACGTAATTTAGGCCCCTAAAACCCAGATTTACCCAAAGTTTTAGATACGTGTCATTAATCCAAATGCGAAAACCACACTTCTTAGCTAAGTTACTGAATAGAGCATGGATGGAGAAATGGACAGACAAAATCATGACCGGGTAACTTACCTTCGTTGCATCAGTAGCAGTCGCCATCCTTCTTCCCTTCTTATCTTCTTATCAGCATGCGTGAAAGCACGCCCTCTCTCGTTCGCAATTTTTATGTCATTGACAGTTTGTAGAGTGGGCGGGGCCCGGTGGATACAGAGCTCGGGCGCGGCTTCGGGTCTCAGCATTTCGTGCATTCATTTTCAAGCAGCGGCTTGTGTAAGAATGAGTATACAAAAATAATGAATTAGACAAATAAATGGATAAAGATATAAAAACTTGTACAAGAAAAATATTTTGAAAATAGTAAAATACAGTCATGTACTCTTCTTTAAATTTTGAGCAAGAAAACGGATTGTTAATCAATTTCAACCCCAAACGACGATTATTGTATAAAGTTTTGGATGAGGAACCCTTTAGCTAAGGGCCAGATAGGGAGGTCGTGGGTTCGAATCCCACTTGAGCCAGCGCATGATTTTGTTCATGTGCACTCTACAAGGAGTCACCGGCGCACCCAGGATTTTGTCTTGGGGGGGGGGGGGGGGGCTCAAAGAAAATTTTTCTCCCACAAAACATTTTGCGACTCCCCCCCTCCCCCTCCTCCTCCTCTCCCTTTCCCTCTCCCCCCCCCCCTTTTTTTTCTTTTTTTTTTCGTTTCTTTTTTTCAGGGACCCTCTTGGGGGGGGGGGGGGCTCAAGCCCCCCGAGCCCCCCCCCCCCCCCCTCTGGGTGCGCCACTGCAAGGAGTGAATGTGCAGTAGGCTCAGGCTACGTCAGACAAAGGGCAAGTCTGAATTTGCCTTTAAAGTTCCAATTCCTATCTTCCTGTTTGCTTTTGTTTGTTGTTGGTTTGCAGTATAGGCAGTTATTCAGCATCATTAACTACGGAATACCGCCAATTAATCATTATAAGGACCGAGAATAATTTGTAATAGGCCTATGATGAAGAAAGGCAATACGTCAGTTAACATTAGTTATACATGTAGGCCTATTCCCAAAATAACAAACACACAAGAAGACTCGGAAACAGAAGATGCAGGGGGTGAAACCCAAAAGAGATGATGAAAAAGATACCAAAAACTACACAGAATTGAGAAAGAGAAGGATTAAAGGTAATTTCGTACTTTGGTTTTTGTCGAATACAGATTAATGGGCAAAAAATATCAAGGTAGACTTTTCTGGACAAATATAGCATTTCAGGTAAAAATATCTGAACGGTATGTTTCTACCATCACCATCTTAATACCCTCTAAGTTTAATATAGGTAAATCTGTGAAATTTTCTGTTTAGGTATGCTACCATGATACTACCTTTTTAAGACAACTACAATATGAGATATCAAGAAGATTGTGCGTCAAGGTGTTAACTGAACCTGCCCTAAACACATCACAAGTCCCGTGAATGGCAGTCATATTAAGTAGATGAGATTATGGATATTGAAACCTGAACTCGGATCCTCGAGACATGCAGGGTTAAGCGGTTGCCCGAATGAAAAACAAAATCAAGCTTAGAGTCAATAAAATGCCTAAATTCTTCTGAACTGATGCTTTTCCGATGCTTTCCAGAGTAAGAGTAAGAACACTGGACTTCTCTAGGTTAAGAAGCAGTGTGTCAAGTGGTACAAGACAAAATAATTAACTGAGTTTCTGTAAGTCATAATTATTGCAAATAAGAGTTTTTGTCGTCACAGATAATGTGACTATTAAACATTCAGGCATAAAATATTGCGTTGGCCGGGAGTTGAACCCAGGTCAATTGCTTGGAAGGCAACTATTCTAACCGATACCACCAACGCTCACTTATGACGATCTACTGAACGAAATAAGAAAATGTATGGCCTATAAAACGAAATAACCTAACCCCCGTTTCAGACAGGCGTGCCAGGGTCGCGCCGAACTAAATAGATTAGGAGCGACCCTAGGTCGACCCAATTCAGATTTTGGTTTCAGACAGGCGAACTTAATACATTGGAGTAGCCCTAAGACTGGGCCTACAAACAAACGGACAACTTGGGGCCATAGCAACAGCTCCGTAGAAGACTTTTCGGGCGGTGTTGTTTACGATTCAGACCGTACGTTGTCGACTTGGTTGTTGCAAGAGGAAATTGACATTAAGCATAATGTACTTCGATTTTGACTATTGTTGTCGTCGTATATACACAACCGACACGACTGGCATTGTGGCCGTCATATTTTGTTTTTTTTACTATTATAAGGCCTACCCCATCTTTGAGTTTGCCTTCAAAATAATTAATTTTGTTGTTTTTGTATAGCCTACCTTGGCAAAGGTCTATTGAAAAATACAACCAATGATGTACGACCGGCAGACGATTTCCATGCCAAAAAGTTTTGTATGTATGCATTGTGGGATATCACTGCAGTTTTCTGCTCATTTGCATATATTTGCATTGAGTTTGGCTCATGACTAGAGCGACGTCTGAAACGATGTCGCTCTAGCGTCGTTCTGAACGACCCAGACCGTCGATCTTTCGGCATCAGGCGAGCCTGGTCGCTCCTAATTGTTTCAGACGTCAAACTTTCTATGTACTTAATTCAAATCTTGCCTTTTAATTGGTTCGGCGCGACGCTAGAACGCCAGTCTGACACGGGGGTAATATGCTTCCTAATGCTTGGTATATTAATAAAGTAAACTGTCTTTCGTGCAGATATTACACTTACCTGTAATCAATCCCAAGCTTTATGGGTTCATGTATGAAACGTCTGTAGAGGTTTGGGCTACGGTTTTCAAACGGTTACCCGTTTTCATCGGGAATACAAGCTTTCAATTTGATAGGGCGCGCTTTGCAGACGAGACTGGACCATGCCAGAAACTGCTTTTGACGTCACTCTTGATCCGTAGGTGGGGGATCGGAGGGAGTCAAATTTTCATTCGTCCAGTAATCCAGCGGGTGCGTTGGTGATATAGCGGTTAGAATAGTTGCCTTCCAAGCAATTGACCCGGGTTCAGCTCCCGGCCAATGCATTTTTTATGACCTCAACTTCAAGGGGTTTTCGTCAAATGAAGAAGAATCCATGTATGGTTATTTCATATAATGTCCTGTCGGAAAGAGTCCAAGTTTAGAAATAATTTTAGGCATTTTTATTATTTTACCAAACTTGATTTTGGTTTTTACGAGGATCTTTCTAGGTAGTATCATACTTTGGTGAGGAAAACAAATCTTCACAGAATTACATATAACTTACAGGGTATAACGATGGTGATGGTAGAAACATACCGTTATTTTTTCCGCCTAAAAATATATTTATCAAGACTAGTAAAAGCAACGACCGAAAATATTTTTGATCTTTAACTGTAGGCTCAATCTTTCTTGTTATTTTTGCCCATGAATCTGCATTTCCTTGACAAAACCAAAGTATGAAAATACCTTTAAAGGCATTGCATACGTTTGGTAATGACTCTGAAAATTTATGGCAATAAAAACTTACTTGGTGAGAAGTACAGCTGCTTTGGATAGTATAATGCATATTGAGAAACGTTCAATTCGAAGTACCGCGGTTATGGAAAGATATGTCACTTTTTATCTCCAAAAATTATGAATCTGAGAAGCGTTATGGCCGTAACGCTTCTCAGCTATTGACTTACTGTTATCTGGCGTGAAATAACCGCTCTAGTTTGTCGCCAAAATCTCACAAACGCTACCACCTTTTGAATTGAAACTTTCACAGGTTAGTTTTATGGTATATATATACAATTATATTGGTTTGAAACAAACAATGGGCTCAAATTACCAAACGTATGCAATCCCTTTAAGAAGACAATTGTCTGGATTTTGTGGCGTAACTTTCGAAGTTATAACAATTAACGAGCTCAGTAATTATACCTAATTGTAGTCTGACTGTTCTATCGTTCGTCTTTATTATTTTAGAATATACTTTTTTGTTTTATGCTCAGGTCTATTCATAACAAGTCCACTTTCACTCATCCTTGCAATTCTGATTTATATAACTTATTAAATGAAACTACTCTTGCATGCCCAGAGGGAAACTGACAATGGCTGTTATATTTTTGTTATTATTCATAGTCTTTTCAATCTAACGCAGTTGTGCCAATCTTATCAATTTCGTGCAACCAACCGAATATCAACATAATTACTCTTTCTGTGGGTTATGTAGTCTGAGTATCACCCGTTCTACTCCGTGTCACTACATACCAACGTCTGATACATGCGTGCATGTAAATGTATGCAATGCGACACATCAGCCAATCAGATCTGTTTTGAGAACATTTCTGTACCGTCTGGATCGTGACGGAGGATGTTGATAGGTTAAAACTTTGAGCGGCCAGTGCTGGATTGGTTTGCATAATTAATCAGGATATCTGCACGCATAGACGCTTGCTCGCTGTATATGTATACGGCGAGTGCGTCTATCACATAGACTATGGGTTATGCCGCGAGTTAACAAAGTCAAACAACTTCCTTGCTAAATATTATGACAACCGAAGGAATAAGTATTTTCTAGATTTTTGACAATATGCTTCAACGTTTAGTTGTACACGGACACAATTTCACAAAATTCCGAATCTATACACATGCAAACTGAAACGGAGATTCAGTTGGCAAAGTCTTTTGACTGCAAATAGATTCTTTGAATGTGTTTTCTGCGTATTATTATGTTCGATGATGGTCATCTAGGAATGCATTAGTTGCGATGATCCTAACCCATCGTAACCCTTGGTCTGACCTAGGGTTACAATCATCGCAACTAGGCATGCATATGACAAACTCTAAGATTGCTATTCAAGTTAGAAGTTACGCAGAATGTTCGAACTGATTTTATTACCAGAGAAAGAGATGTAAAAAAAAATACTAATAAAAAATAAATAAATGGATAAATAAACAAAATTTCAAGAAAGAATAAATGAAAATGCCGACGTCTATAGTACTATCACTGCTTAAAATAATCATCACCTTTTATAAATTAATTCTTAATAATAGAAAAAAGATGATTATGTTCATTATCTTCTAATTGTCCCTTTACTTTCTCAGATTTGATTTGGGCACATTTTGATTGTCATCAACTTGATAGCGGAAGACTCCATTAACATGAGCATTTCAAGAGATCGATGAAGGGAGCAGGCGTTTAACGGAACAACTGCGCCCAGTCCACATGATAACGTCTGTACATGTACAACTAATTGAGATACGACTAAGCTAAATTTACTTTCACTTAAAGATAGTATCATACTTTGGTAGCATACCGAAACAGAAATATTCACAGATTTGCCTATAACTTACAGGGTGTAAAGATGGTGCTGGTAGAAACATACTGTTAACATTTTTTCTGCCTGCAATGCTGTATGTATCCAGAAAAGAGTAAAACTTTTAAAGATAAAAAATAAAAGAGAAAAGACTTAAGAAATACTGTGGCCGTTTTTCACTGTTTTCTCAAAAAGTCGGGCACCGCAAGGGACTGACATTTTCACAGATGACTGCTACTGTATCTTCCTTGATATTTCTGCCCATGAATCTGTATTTCTTTGACAAAAACCAAAGTATGATATTACCTAAAATGGAAACATTGCAGGGAGTAATGGGTAGCAATGGTCAAAATGTAATGAGGTAGGTGAAAGGTCACACGTGGGAAAGGACATGCATATTACACAATACAATGTACATTGTAATTAAACAGGTTTACACTACTAGTGGAGCATATAAACAAATCATGATAATCTGTCTTTAGATGATTTGGGTCCACAAGAAAAGGAGGGAGAGGGGGATTTTTAATTGATGGAGTCCACCATACGGAACTTCACTCCAACCAGGCCCTAATTTGGGAGTGGGGTTGGTATAGCGGTTCTTTCTTCACCTTCAACCTCTGGTGGCCCAGGTTCGAGTCCGGCTTGGTCCAAAAGTGGATTGGGTTTTCAGTCCCTACCTGATTCTGTGGGTTTTTTTACCCAGAATATCACACTGCGGTTTTTACTCCCACCTCTAATACTGTATGATCTTTCCTGGTCTTTCGAGCTACAGTGCCTCGAGTGCTTTTGAGGAATCCTTGGTTTCATAACCAGGAATAGATAATAATAATCATTTTAATTGATCTGATTTATGCATGCTTAGCTGCGTTAAAGGTAGTATCATACTTTGGGAGCATACCGAAACAGAAATCTTCATAGATTTGCCTATGAACTTACAGGGCGTAAAGATTGTGCTGCCTGAAATGCTGTATTAATTCAGAAAAGAGCAAAACCAGTGACCAAAATTATTTTTGATCTTTCACAGATCAAAAATAGAAGAGGAAAGACTTAAAAAATACTGTGGCCGTTTTTCAGTTTTCTCAACAAGTGGGCACGGTATGGTATGGGACTGAAATGTTCACAGATGACTGTTGCTGTATCTTCCTTGAAATGTTTGCCCATGAATCTGTATTTCTTTGATAAAAACCAAAGTATGATAGTACCTTTAAGCAAAAAACAACAATCACAATCCATTGATTATTCAAACATTTTCTTTCAAACAAACGAATGAACACCTCGACCAACAAACAAACAAACAAAGTAACAAACAGACAGACACACCACATTTTCTATTGCACAAGGCCAGATGCCTAGTTCAAAACTTCCTCTCTTTACTCACACATTATAACTGATATTTAGTCTAATTATTAATCCTAACCACGTGGGCAGCATTTTGGGCTTGAGACATATAAACTGAATCATGTACAATAGTCTGCAGTAATATCCTGAGGCCAATTCCACGGTCCTGCTAAGCACAAATATTTGCTAACCATGAAATTTCTGTCTTTAATAAAAAAAAACACAGAATTAACAACCAAATTTCCATGTGTTGTGTATCGCTTATGATTGTTCTGTTGTTCGCTGACCATGAATATCAAATGGAAAGTTTAATGGTGGTTTGGGGGTGTTTTATTGTGCAAGACATTTTGTGCTAAGCAATTATTTTGTGCTTAGCAGCTTCATGAAATTGGCCCTTGTTTGTGTCATATGGGTATGCGTGGACCTCCAACCTCTGGAATACCACGCTGGCCAAATTGTGAACTTCATGAGATGTGTATGTGGATCGGTTTGCAGAAACACCATGTAAGAAGCATTCGTACTTTTGTACTTCTATTTCGTTCGCACTTCTCGTAAGGTCTTAACGTTTCGACTAGCTTGCTGTAGTCCTGGACATGGTCTCCTGATGATGACCAGAGCAGGCTAGTCAAAACATTGAGACCTTACGAGAAGTGCAAACAAAATAGAAGTGCGAAAATATAAACGATTCTTACATGTTTACGCAAACCAATCCGCATACCAATTGTCACCATGCAAAGCCTCAAATCTTTCTTCATGAGATGTGCACAATTAATCAATCAACCTACGAACATACTATCACACTATTACATGTATGAAGCTGTAGAATAGTTGTCGGCAGTATTACAGAGGAAAGTTGTTTCAGATTTCCCTCCTGCCCAAACATTGATGATGGGGAAGCGTTAGCCTAAAACAAAAATATCATCATCTGTATGTTTGTTTACCGGTACATATCCTAAAATAAGGCAAAATCATGAATATTACAACATAAATAATGAAAACTGTGCATTTTCTTTTGTTTTAGAATACAATACATGATTGTACTTGACCTTAATTGTTTATCATGCGTACTTTACACCTGTCCAAAAAAAAATAGAATACATCACTATCTGACTATGATTACTTTTTGTAAAAATGTATACATCTAAAAAAATGCCAATCACCAGGCATATTTATATTCACTTTTCATTTTTCATTACAAAATACACATCTATGACTTTAAAAATTAGAAAAATGTACAAGTACTGGAATACACTAGGGTATTACTTCATCCCTAAGCTACACAGATCTTTCACCCTAACCTAAGTGCTGTTCAATTACATTCTTACACAACCAGCAATACAGAAATAAACAGTTAGCCATACAGGCATGTACAACCAGCCATACAGCCACAACTTGCCCCTTTAATAGGTAATGTCAGCTCTGGCTAAGGCTCTGGCTAAGGCTCTGGCCTTAAATCTTTTGTGTTCATCAATTTTTAATAATATGTATCAAAATAGAGGCTTTAAACTACAGTTTGGAAGTACAGTGTAGATATTTGGTGTTCGAAGAAGTGAAATAAAGCTTCAGCTTGAATGAAAAACCAGAAACTATATTTTCAACTTTTGGCCAGAGCCAATAAGCCAAAGTTTTGTAAAGGCTCGATGACATCCTCATTGTCCAATGAAATTCAATAAAATGAATACATTTGGTCAAGACTTCGCAAATTTTGCAAAGAAACTCCCACAAATTATCTAAGATCTCCGTACTCATTACCAAGCTTAATATTCAGAGGAGTTATGGGGACTCAAACTCAAACAAAAGGGAGCTTTAGATTGGTGTGAATGTGGACCTCGTTCACGTCGACCACAAATGTAAGAACGTCGTGCTGAACGTCAAAACCATACTTTGTGCGTCCTCGACTCACTCAGAAAACGTTGGTGACGACTTGACGCATGTGCAAAGACTCGGCATGGCGCAATCACGTATCAGTTGACGTAGTCAACGTGAAAATCTAAAGCTCCCTATTGTTGGCTAGTTTAAATACAAGATTGCCGCTGAATTTCTTGGAATAGTGCAGTAGGTGTGGAAACAATACTCACACTCATGTGTATTCCATAGTTATACCAGAGACAGAGTTGACAGACATTTACACAAAAAGTTCCAACGTTCCATGAGGCTAATCATGGACAAAGAATAGGTTGACCATTCTGCACGCTTTATACATGGTACAAAATAATGACTGGTATATGACTGTGCGCCCAAACTCTTAAAGTTGTAGTGCCCAGCGCTCTCCATTTCTGTCTCTCTCAGCAGTGATGTTTGGAAATTCTCCAGGTTCCGTTTCACAGTATCAAGCACATTTTGGATTTCTGCACTCCGCCGGAACCCTGCTGCCCGTGTGCTGCTGAACCGAGCGCTGATTTTGACCTTGGCCTGCTCGAGGAATCTGGGTTGGCCCGCGGCGCTGGGGTGACGCTCTGGGGTCTGGCCTGGGGTGCCGAGCTGGGTGGCGGGTTGGTCGGTGACGTGTTTCCAAAGGAAGTGGCCTTCCTTCGGTCGGCATCGGCCAAAGCTCTCGTCAGAGCATCAGGGTCACTCTCTTTGTTGATTGTCTTGTCTCCTTTCTGTCAGATCATAATAAAAACCAACATTTGAACAATCATAAGGGAGGTTTTGCATGTGCATACGCATACGTTTAGCTATCCGTAAACGTCAACAGCCATATGTCATGCATACCAATGTATGACATTACCTTTCAGCAGCTCTATTAAATTGGCCCCAGATTGGAAGTGCAGAATTCTGCAGCAAGTGGTGCCATGAAATAGACCCTACTACATACAATAGTCCATGGATTTAAACATTTTTCCCAAACCTCGGAAAACAAACTGCTGGAATGATTTCTGAGGGAAATCAGCACCTACATAATCTTCCAGGTATTTGCATTATAATTTGTAATAACGGCTTTCAAATCCATAGGGAGGCTTCGATTTTCACATTGACTACATTGACTGATATGTGATTGCGTCATGCCGAGTCTTTGCGCATGCGTCAAGTAGTCACCAACGCTGTCCCAGTGAGTCGAGGACGCACAAAGTATGGTTTTGACGTTCAGCACGATGTTGTGGTCGACGTGAGGTCCACGTTCATACAAATCTGAAGCTCCCTAATCTTGTGCAGCCAAGTGACTGCATCAAGCAGATATGTCGGCCGTACCTGTGCATCCGTGTACAGCATCTTGGCTCCTTCCCCTAGTTCCACCTTGATCAGCTTCCCGTTGTACCCTTTGCCCTTCAGGTTCTGCATCTTCTCTTCGATCTGGTCCACGCCCCAATCAAAATCCTCCGTCATTTCTGCACGGATAAGATGTGTAGGTTAATAAAGATTGGTCTTTGCATGAAGTGGGAAGACAGCTTGAGTATAAAGTAAATAATTTACATGTAGGAGCAGCCAGGTGAATGGTAGTCTATGTGATAGACGCACTTGCCGTACAGCGAGAGAGTGTCTATCGCATGCTTGCAGATTTCCTGATTAATTATGCACACCAACCCATTTGTTTTTATGGAGTATTCAAATTTTGTAATCTCCAGACTTAAAAAGGTAAAGGAATACTGGCGCCAGTATGAACAACACAATGATGTTGTAGATTTTGAATTATCTTTTATTTTCAATACCTTTCTGTATAAAGGAAAGAGACACACACAGATACAAGTGTGTAAACGCCTACAATAGTGGACCCGCTATTGCTTCTCCTTTTTAGGATATTCAACACTCAACAAACCTCGCTTTATTTGTTAGAACTATAATCCTTAAATTACTTGACGTAAGAAAAAAAATGTTTATCTCACACTGAACACAGAAAGAGAGACATGCTCAACCCGCAAGCTCCCCAAAATTCAGATTCTCTGAATTTCGTCAATGGGGGCAGCAGAACAATCTGTGTGATTTTGTGACATCAGAAATGCGTGCCTAAAGTTTATTTAAAAGAAAAGGCTCCCATATCTGATGTCACAAAATCACACAGATTTGTCTGCTGTCCCCATTGACAAAATTCAGACAATCTGAATTGTGGGGATCTTGCTGAGAGAAAAATCATAAAAAAGACCCACTTTCTGTGTTACTGTTCAGTGTGAGATAAGTGTCTTTTTCTCATGTAAAATGATTTAGGGATAATGGTTCAAACAAATAAAGCGATGTTTGTTGAGTGTTGAACATCCTCTTTAAACTTGAAACCTTTTAGCAGCAGCTCCATTGGTTTTGTACATGCTCTCCAATCATGGACCACAATGTACCTTTTTGAATGTCACTACAAACCCCCGAACACACTCACCTATTTTGTCCAGGGTCAGCATCTGGAAGTGTTCCTCCGTAAATCCCTTGGGCGGCCATTCCACGTGAGCCAGAATGCAAGGCAGTATGGGCCGGCCGCTGTCCCTGCACAGGTCCAGGACCATCTTAGCCTGCTGGCTGGAGCTGATCTCTGGTCCCAGGCAGCAGACCAGGGTGTCGCAGGTCCTGATTGAGGATGCCACGTCGCTGGCTAGCTGGGAGCTGTTCAGGGTCTCCTTGGAGGGGAGCACGGTGCTGAAACCTTTGGTATCCAGCCTAAAATGTGCGGAGGACAAACCGAACGGATAATCAAATAACCCTTCACCCCTCTGGGAATATTAAGTGATTATGACCTGAATAAGCCTCTTGCAAGTAAAACATTCTTCACAGTGAATGATAGCTGCAGCAAAACGACATCACCACATTCATGCACAAATTGATAATATCAAGAGAGCTTGCCACATTATGAAGTGATGCAGGAACATACTGATTGCTATCAACACAAAAACAGGGACTCTTAGGCCGCATGATTGCAGCTGCTGCCATGGGAGACTTTGGAGAACCGGTCTTCAAGTCAACGTCTTCAAGTCAGCGCAAGAGCACGCAATTGTGAGCATGCACACGTTATTTTACGCGTGCCTCCACGTGTGCTGCTGACTAGAAGACCAGTTCTCCAAAGTCTCCCATTGGTAGCACTGCCATTTTGTTGCCGTGTCCCAAAATGTCTGGCTACGACCGCAGCTGCAGTCGAGATGTCACGAATATTAAGCCACAAAGGAAAGTGACTTCATTGTGGCCAGGCTCAGCTATTCGTAAACATGGATTCACATCATCTATTGAGAGAGCGCATATGCAACCAACGTCCTGTCCAACGGCCGTAGTCAGCAGCTGCAGCCTGAGATTTGGGACACAGCCTGAACTCAACCAAGGCTATGGACAACTCATCATAGCACCGAGACAAGAAAGCCTCGACTATAAAGAGATTCAGGCTCAATAGAGACAGGCTTGATAGGAGGGAACAGGTTGGGAGTCCACTTACTTGGCCTGTATGTGAGTAGCCTCGTTGTAGCGTGCCACGTCACAGTAGATGTGAATCTTGTATCTGCTGAGGTGGTTCTGGATGTGATCGACCGGTGACGCAGGCCGGGCTCGGCGGTCCTCGGCTGTCTTCTTGCGATCTCCACCTTCAAAGTGCGATGAACAGAAAAACTCCAATAACGTTTCAGGGTTATAATATCCAGGGCAAGACAAACAATGCACAAAAAGTGGGTCACCACAAGAGGGCGGTAGAGAGGTGACAATTTCCAGAGAAATTTACTTTATAAATAAAATCATATGTCCATGTTGTTTCCAGTGTTTTGAAGCCCTTCTCAGTTCTAAACGCTCACATTTGGAAAATGTTTGCGTATATTCTCTCCAAAATGTTGACCCCTCAAAAATATCTTGATAAATACAGATGAACTCATATTGTATATAAGATGGCGGAAAAATGGCATAGCCTAACTTGCATTCTGTCAACAATGGCTCCAATGTGAAAGAAACTACTACACTGGATATTGCTTTAGCCACTAAATACATGAAAGAAAAGCATAAAATAGAAGGAAGATTCATAGCTTATGAACAAACATAGACATGCAGCATAGACATGCTTCCAAGGGGTTTTCCTTATCATGGAATATTCATCGTGGGAGATTCCGACATTGTTCATGTCGTCTCATATGTCCCAATACCATTTTAACATTGCTTTTTCTTATGTGATGACTTTAGCACAAAATACTGCCAGTTTACATGCCTTTTGGTAAGCTAAGTGCTTTAAGCAAAAACAATTCTGCTTAAGGTCGCCGTGAAATGAATTTGCTAAGGGGCAGTCGGTTAGCAAAAACAAGCAAGCTTAGCGGCGTCGTGAAATTGGCCCCTGGCTCTAAGGATAAAATCACACACAAATTCAAACTAAGGAATGCCGTCAGAGTATTTAGGACTAACCTGCATCCTTTATGGCCTTCTTGATTTGCTTCCCGAGTTGATCAGCTTCAGTCATCCAGACAGCTTCATCACCAGGCAGTGGAGGCAGCCTGCAGTCATCCTTAATGTCCAATTCGCTACCTGTATATGTAAGAGGAACACAGTACACCTATGACGTCAAGCTGTGGCTGAAGAAAACTGTCATCCCAATGTATGACTGGTTTCAAGAGTTGATTGTATTATTCAACCTTTTTATCCAAGCCCGGTTGATACAACTTCTAAAGCGAAGCGGGTGTGACGTCATGAATTTGCCGTGATCACTCTTTGAGTGATCCCCCATGTAACGTTCTTAGGTTGCAGCATTGCTGCGTGTATCGGTGAAATGATCCTTGGGGTATGGTGGTGTGTGCATGGTTTCATGGCTTCTGACTGCCAAACGAACAAAGATAATTGACTATTTGGGACACCACCAACGTAGGGCTGGATGGCTCAGTTGGTAGAGCGCCTGTACGGCATTCAGGGGGTCCCTGGTACGAATCCCGCTCCACTCAATTTTTCTTTGTTCACTTTACAATGGGTGATGATATTCTTTGGACTAAGCTTGTCTACTCAATCACAAACTTCTGACAACCATCTCACCATTACTACTTACCGTATTTGTGGAGGGACACAATGGGGTAGAACCCCCCAGCCGGCTGCTCTATGGCCTGGTGGTAGAAGATGGAGCCATTCAATGCACAGTAGACCACCACAACCTGCTGGGCCCGCTCCCCTGGTTGATTCTTCATGCTTGGATACAAGACACCAAACCCAAGACGGTCCCCATCCTTCAGGAACTGCTTCTGAGGAACCACTGTGATAGAAAGGTAGGAGACATGAATTATCCTGTATAATACTCGCTGTGAGAAGGTCCCTTAATTCAGCAGTGATTTGAAGAGCGCCCTCATTCGTCCGTATTATCCATTCATTCCGGAAGTTCATTCTTACCAGCTCACATTTTACAGTCATTTTTAGTACGATGATTTCCGTCCAAAATCAACCGTTTCCCCAACCGTGCGTACCTGATAATTGTGATTACACTCACATATTCTTCATAGTAAAAGATGATAATATTATTTATGTGTAGATCCTTTAGAAAGAGAAGTTTGGTGTATAAACTTGGCCCTATTTTAGGTTTGTGTGCTCATTATATACACAATGTAGTAGGCTTGTGTAGAGTTTACATGTATATTTATTAGCCTTCCATTTCCGTTTATTTCCCAGTAACCACGGTTCCCATCACACACGGTTGATCATATTTCGCCACAGTTCACCATTAACCTAGATACAGTAAACCTGACCACATTATCTACAGTCTACATCAATAAACCACTATCAGAAGTTCACTTCAGTCTATTTGCTTGTCCCATCAGTTTAACGGCTGCCATAGTGTCTTTGTGTAATATTTGGTTATCGCCTCTCCAAGAGAACTCCTTTCACTTATTTAATTATGACAAAAGCAGTTCAACTCTCAATATGAATTATTCCACCAACAAGTTAACATTTTCCTTTTGTACAAATCCTAAATCTGTCTCATAACTAGACCTATTTGTCCAAATCTGTTTCACTTTCATTTGACCGACTGATTTGGGACAGACCCCAAAAATGCATGATTTTTGCAAAATAAAAAATAAAAAACTATGAATTACATGTTGAAATTATCAAATGGGTCTATAATGCAACATCATCACCTATTTGACACTTACTTTGACTGGAGAGGGCATCTTTGTAGCCTATACTGTTGCTATGGCAATAGTATCGGACATCTCTTGTTTCTTTGTCCAGCTTGAGTTTCTTGAATGGTTTACCCCCGATGTCATTGGTCAGGCCGATGATGGGTGCCTTGCTGACCTTGACGGACGGCGTGGACAGTGACTTGGAGTGAATGGTCACTTCAAAATAGCTCCACGCTGAAAAAGAAAGGACAAATTATTCCATTATGCTGATAGGACACAGTGTCATATTGGGCCTGTTTGTTTAACGCACAGGATCCCGTCCTATGCAGGGTACGCTAAAATGGGATTCAGATCAGCAGGATCCGTGATCTTGTGCGTTAAACAAACATGCCCATAAGCAAGACCATTTCACTAAAACACAAAACAGCTGAAAATTCTATGAAAATTCTTTAACAAAAATAGTTAAACAATACAAACTTTGAAAAGGAACAAAAAAAAATTAGAAAACAAATAAAAAAAATTGAAAAAAAGGTTTCAGTAGAGTACTGTTTTGTACTACAAATGGCCATTGAATTATATTTTCCAAGATAACTGTTTTTGTTTTCATGTCCCTCCAATCAACAAATAAACAAACAAATATGGCCGCCAGCTTCTTTGTGCTAGCACATGAAGAGCTAAAAGCATCAACTACAGTTCCAGCAATTCAAGAATCAAAGTCATGATCGAACCATGATGTTAGGCCTATGTCACATGAAGCAATTTTTACAGGCAACTTGGAGGCAACCAGAAGCAAATGGGAAATGTTGCCAGTATGAAAGACAGTTTTCAAGCATTTTCTCACTATCCCTGAGAAAATGACAAGCAATTTTGAAAGATGAATGCTATTTCTTCTTGGAGATTGTCTAAAACTGGCAGCCTGTAGATTACCTCTTGTGATATAGGTCTTAGGACAATGTCACACAAGGCACTTCAGGCAACTTGAAGGCAACCAACTACACTGCATGCAAGAGGAAAGTCTAGCTAGTGCAAAAAATCATTTTTCTGTTTGCTTCTCATTATCCCAGGCCTTGAATTTGGTTCTGAATGGGGCAAGGCCACTTTTCCATTGCAAGGGGCACTTCCATTGGAAAATCTATGGAAATATTTGAAGGGGGCACAAAGGCCAAGAACCAGGGCAACGAAGGCCATGGCATCCATTGAATACAAGGCTTGTATCCCCCCAGAAAATTATATGGAAATTGAAAGATGAATGCTACTTCTTCTTGAAGATTGCCTGGAACTGATTGCCTGTAGGCTGGAGATTGCCTCGTCTGGCATGGGCCTAAGACTCAAATCGGAATCATTTGAGGAGCTTGATCTTACCCTTAGTGAGCGGCTGGGGAGAGCGCAGACACATGGCCTTCAACTTCCTCATCTTCTTCTGTACGGCAAGCCGCGTGTCCTGTACACACAGACCGGAACTCTTCATCCAGTTGGAAAGATTGCTCTAAATCAAGGAGGCAAAGAAATCATATTCAAGCGTAAAACAGACTGCCAGGGTGAGTGGTGATGAGGCTGGTGTGATGATAGGGAACTAAGTAGGAAGACTATACGCCGTGCTAATGCCGTGCCAAACTTAAATCAAAATTTAAGACCCACTCAACTCAATTTAAAGAGTTTATTGTATGTCTTATGTAGTGGCTGGGCAAAATCGGGTAATTTCATATCCAGTTACTGATTGCCCCCCCCCCAAAAAAAAAAAATCAGGTTAACGGTTAACCTATGTAATCATGTGCAATGTGTGCAATTTATGGTATATGCGTCTTCTTCAATGTGATAGTCGCTTTCAGAACGCTTTTTACGATGTTATTCTTAAGATCGAGCATTTAGATCAAGTACACAATGTTTCTTTTAGATCCAGTATGGTTTCAGAGAGATGGTTTCAAGCAGTGATAATTTGGCCCAATTTGGCCATGGTACTAATAACAAGTACCTTTGAATGTCCTACAAGATACTGGTGGTATTTAAGTACCATTACAGGCATTTATATACAAGTCTATAAATCAGAGTTCCTCAATCATCATCATCATTTACATTTATTTCAATGCTGCCATAGTGGTACATGGTATGTTTTACCCAATCAAAATTTACAATACATAGTCCAAGATAACAAGATTTATATAATAACAATAATCATTAAGGGCAACATCTAGGATCAGGGTGAAGCAAAAGCTTTTGTTCCCCAAACCTATGGACAGACAAGACAAATATGACAGACATACATGAAAGGACAGAAGACAGACACAGGTGTAAGACAGCATAATTCATGAACCATTAATATCCCCATAGTCTTCATTTAGTAAGCAGAAATAAAATGAGTTTTAAGTTTTTTAGGAAATATAAAGAGTGAGGGTGATGATTTAAAAGAGTCATCCAGATGATTTTCTTCTTTTTCCAATTTTGCCTTTTCCCCTCATGCTGTAAATACCTTGCTGAACTCCTTGGGGAGGGAGGGCTTGGCATCTGGCCAGGTGACTCTGACCCCACACGGTTCCCCTTGAAAGCCAAGGCTGGGGTACAGGTCGCCACTGCTGCCGGTCAGCGGAGTAAGGCCCACAAGCTGACCGTTCTTGACAAACTGGATGATTTTGACCGAGGGGCCAAAATACTCCACGAGACATCCAATTTCATCCCCTAGAAAATAGAATGCATGGAAATTAAATGCCCAGAAATAACTATTTGCAAGTTTTGCCAGACTCAAAAGCAAAATAAGCATAAGGTTCACAAAACATCAAGGCTGTGAAACAAATGGAGGAATCAGATTATTACTATCATCATTTTATTTATTTTGGTTCTTTTTGTGGCGTTTTGGGTGGGGGAGAGGTCAGTAATTTTGCGCCGAAAATGTCCCCAAATGACAATGATTTCCATCAGACAGAATTATCTTGAGTACAAATAAATAAGCTACATTTCATCCTTGACAATCGGAGAAGAGATGGAGCGATTTTCAAGCTGATTTGCAATGTCTTTGTTGTCATTTGGGGACATTTTCAGCATAAGTACCGTGAACTTGGGTGAAATTCTGTGTACAACACATCTAAGGCAATGGGATTCTCTGGGGCGCTAGATTGAACGTCAACCACATAATTAAAAAAGGCAGTTCAGCGCCCCAGTTACTGGGTCTAGGAATGACCCACACAAACCCAGCAGGAAAAAAATAATAAATCATACATACCCTTTTTATATTTCTCCCCTTTGAAGTAATCGACACCATTCTGAATGCTGCCATTGGATGAGTAGCCAGCGGAATCCACTATGTCACCTGGCAATGCCGCGACGCTCTGACCTTCACGGCTGATGCCCACGATAATACTGCCATCTGGGTCTAGGATAAAACGGACATCAGATGGTATTAGGATCAATGGCAGGTAAGCCAATGGGACTGGGCCCAATTTCATGGAATCCATTATGTCCTTTTTGTGCTTACGGGCACTGCTACGTGTGAAATCTATTTCATGGAATCTGTAAGCAAGACTTTTTGGTTAGCATAGAATTTCTAGGGTAACCGTGATCATTTTCTGCTGACGCGCTGTCGTGTGCATTCTGCAGAAATTCCTTGCTTAATACCGATACCAAAAAGGAAACTCTTCAGTGAAATACGCTAACCGTAACCCCCGAAAAAAGCTACAGTAAGCGAAGAATTTTTGCTAACGGTAACAGACTCCATGAAATTGGGCCCTGGTCTCTAACATCAAAAAGCCCAATCCAAACAGCTTGTAGATTTTCAAATTCATCCGAGGTAGGAAACATCATTTTTAGAATGGAAAGGCAGTTTAAAGATAATATCATACATTGGTTTTTGTCAAAGAAATACAGATTCATGGGCAAAAATATCAAGGAAGATACAGTCACAGTCATCTGTGAAAATTTCAGTCCCATACGGTGCCCACTTGTTTAGAAAACTGGCCACAGTATTTCTTAAGTCTTTTATCTTTTATTTTTGATCTTTTAAAGATCAAAAATAATTTTGGTCACTGGTTTTACTCTTTTCTGGATAAATACAGCATTTCAGGCAGAAATATTTTAACAGTATGTTTCTACCATCACCATCTTTATACCCTGTAAGTTACAGGTAAATCTGTGAAGATTTCTGTTTCAGCATGCTACCAAAGTATGATAGTGCCTTTAACCATGGCATAGCCCACCTCAATGACAGAAACCAACATGTTTAATGCAATGGAAATGTCTTCTGGTAGCAAGGCAACTGCCTTCAAAGACTCCACACAAAAGTTCCTGCCCCATCAGCAATGTGTCAAATGAATTAGTGTATCATTACATTTCTTGACCGAATATCCCTTCTCACACAACTCAATATGGACGATTCACGAAAGTGCACCTCCAAGAGTTTGCAACTCGTTGGCCAATCACAATGCGCGGAATTGTACGACACTTTGCAGATGTGCAATGGGTTGACAAATAAGCCTTTTGCACATTAAGTCTGAATAGTATCTGCAAATAAACACCCCGGTTTGAATTTCCCAGACTAAGACACTGTTGCAATATCACGTGATGCATAGCTTTTGCATAGCGATACACATCTCTGAAATGGACTGGTTCCTTTGTGCCATTCTTATCTTTTGTGAACTGTGCTTGCACCGCATCATGTGATATAGCAACAGTGTCTTAGTCTGGGAAAATGCAAACTAAGAATTTATGTGCAATGAAAGAAGTCTGTGTATCAGATATTTATTCAGATTTAATGTGCAAAAGGCTTTAATATTCTGTGCTTGGAATTGGCCAACGCATTGCAAACTCTTGAAGGTGCACTATTGTGAATCGTCCATATTTATGATAGATTTGAAAAAAACAAAAAAAAAAACAAGTGCATTATACAAGCATCTTTTGTGTTGAAGTCAACAGCATGAAATCCTTGTATGCATTATGGTGTTGTTGTTGTGTGTGTTTTTTTTTAACATGACTTTTAACATAAATGTTTTTCCTCCCAATCGTACCGTCTTCAGTGATGGTGACTGTGAAGTAGGGCTGTTCCTTTGTCATGGTCTGTAAGAGCTGGATCAACTGGCCCTTGGAAGCCTTCTCCTGCAGACGGATCACGTTGCCCTGAGGCTCTCCGAGCAGATCATTGAAACGGAAGTTACCTGACCGGGTCCCCTCGATGTGGGATGGGGCTTGGGATTTATTTGGTCTGACTGGAACAAAAGAGAAAACTTAGCATTAAATTTTAGATTTTTACTACCTGGAGTAGGTTTTCCCCTGATGTCATCGGACAGCCTTCAGAGAAGGGGGCTCAGCGATTCAATGAGGCGATACATCATTTTTTGTTAGGCCAGCCCTAGTCCCCGGCTTCATGTTTTGTAGCAGAGTTTTAACCCAAGCACATTTTTTAGGCTCTTTTCTAAACGTTTTTTTTAGAAACTTACATGTCAGTCCAAAGCCGCCCAGGCCAAAGGATAGCTTGTTAGCCTGTTCCCTCCATTCTTCAATGTCCAATGGTGATGGAGCTGGACATTGAGTATTTATTCTAACGGTACAACCTGAAATCAACAATGAAAATTGGACAAAGTCAGACATGCTACTTTCCAATTAAAAAATCGCAAACGTTTATCTTTTGGATATTGTAATAGTGTAACATTTATTAAAAATAAGGGCTCCGCGCTCGTGCCGTCACATTCAGATGTTAGGACAAACAAGTCGCACGTTGCCCAATTAACTTACACGTAAACATTGTGATATTTGTCTGAACATCCAGGTAACTGTAGCTGTCGATAATAAAGGGCGTGTGGTAAGTAGCCACAGAGTTGTGGAAGTGGGTAATTAGAAACCAATTTCTGATTTAGGTGTTAGATAAGTACAAAAAGGTATGCAGTTTGGTTCCAACAGATATCATATTGAAGCTCCGAGTGATCTCTTTTAATATTGACGCAAAACTTTATATAACTCAAAGAAGATAATAAGCCATAATAGGCCACAAACAATAATACTCAACAATATGATGCAAAGAGATTTTTAAAAAGATCCTAAGGACAACAAGGTTATCGGTTGCAACTGGGCAAAGGATCCAACTATATACTCCTGAGTGCCTACCTTGACTACATAGCCCTACTGTGGGGTAGAAGCCGCCCATAGGCTGGTCCAGAGACCGGTGGTGTACTACTTTGCCGTTCTTGGTGAAGTAGACAATGACCTTGACGGACAGCCGTGGATCCGCCACCTCCGTGCTGACAAAGACGAGACCACAGCCCAAGGTATCTCCAGCGCCACACTTGCAGTTGTCGCCCAGTTGCGTGGCTAATTTCCAAGAGAAATGAACAAATAAGAAAGGCTGTCAACTTCATGGTTTTCTTAGAAAGATTTGCAGCCAGCAATGAATCTGGAGTGACCCAAGCCATTATGCCTCAGTCACATTTGCTCTATGGCTAGCGTACGGCGGCCGTATGTACCCGAAATCAAGAGAAACTCGCGGCGGCCGCAGAAAATCTGCGGCGGCCTCAGGGTGGCCTTATGGCACATCCCTATTTTTTACAGGCCGTAGAATTATAGCACAGAGTTTTAAAACTCTTTTCATTTTTTTTTTTGGGGGGGGGGGATGGGGCTCTAGGTCATTAATATTTATGAGGTATAGTAATAATAACTACACAGTGGCCTTTTACTATTGATTCTACGAGTGTGAACTGATTCACATAAAGGAACTAATTTACCATTGGTTTTTGTTTCAAAGTAGACTGTTCCATCTGCTGCGCTGTACCCAACAGCTTCCATCATTGTACCCGGCAGTTGACTCTCCTCCAAGAGGGCAGAGGTCAGACCAAGTACCGGACCAATCTCAGCTTCCTCACCCACTGACACAATGGACATTTCCACATATTGGGATGAACCTGTGCAAAGTTGGGTCAAGACATTATCAGAATTTAGGGGGTTGAAAATTGCAACAACAACAAACAATGAGGGAGTATGAAAACAAAAAAAAGTAACATCTTTTCTGTCTTTACAGTCCCTGCGCTTGAGTTCGCCTTCACATACAGCAAGGCACAAATGGAAAGTTAGTAGAATGTGAACTTTCCATTTGTATTTAAAGGTAATATCATACTTTGGTTTTTATCAAAGAAATACAGATTCATGGGCAAAAATATAAAGACATACATGTATACAGTAACAGTCATCTGGGAAAATTTCAGTCCCATATGGTGCCCACTTTTTGAGAAAACAGTAAAAAACTGCTACACTATTTCTTAAGTGTTTTCACTGGTTTTACTCTTTTATAGATAAATACAGCATTTCAGGCAGAAAAATGTTAACAGTATGTTTCTACCATCGCCATCTTTATACCCTGTAAGTTATAAGTAAATCTGTGATGATTTCTGTTTCAGTATGCTACCAAAGTATTATACAACCTTTAACAGCCTAACTACACTGTTCATTACTTGAATGGAGTGGGAATGGGGCTTGCACTGCAGCCACTTTGGACGACGTCCGTAAGCTCAGCACGTCATCGTCTGCAGTGACAGTGTCCGGCATGTTCCAGTCAGCCAGGCTGTCCTGTAAACACCAAGAGGAAAAGAAAATCTTATGACAAAAACCATCAGCTATCAGGTATAGCAGTCTGTCTTTTAAATCCGACCGGCAGTCAATTTCACAAAGATTTATGATTATCGTTTACATGAGTTGTTCCTGTTTCTATAGTAAAAGTATTGTGACATCACACGTTGCTTAGCAATTAAGATTGATATGCATGTTACAATCTGTCTTCCCCTTTCATGAAATCGAGCCCGGGCCTCGTTGGCGGCCATTAGCTGGGCGCCATCCCACACCAACCACATACATGCTTCACAACCTGATGAGAAATGGCTTGCCTACATTGTACCGCATTCTATTAGAAGCCAAGTGGTAATGGCCCCCAGCCATAACCTACATCAATGAAAGTTCAACATCCAATGGCGAGTGTATGCTGCAACAGGGCTCCACGCTCGAGCTATTTATAGAATACGCCCTTCAGAGTATTAAGTCAGAGTACTAGACATATTTTTCAAATCTAACCAAGAAAGAGCCTTGATTAAAACTGTATAGGAATCTGGCAATTTGAATTTAATGCAATGTCATCTTTACTTTTTCTCCACTTATAGGCTGCTGGAAATAGCAGTATTCACAAATGAATTTTGCTGCCGTTTTTTAAGTCTCGTTACCTGGGATGATGTGGGAGGGGATGAACAAAGCCAGTCAACGTGCAACTCAGCTGTGCCCCACCAGACATTGATGGTCGGAAATAGTTGTTCAGCCTTGAGGGACACCCAGCGTCTGTGGATGAGCTGGTCGTTCTTCAAGATGCAGACCAGGGATTTATACTTGGAGTGGTAGTCGATGCACAGACCCACGACATCACCTGAAGAGAGGGAGTTGGATATCAACAGACTTGTTTTTGAGCACAAATATCGAGTTCAAGTCCAAGTCCAAGTCTCATCTCTCGAGTCCGAGTCACCCAGGTCGGGTCCGAGTCTGAGTCTCATCTCTCGAGTCTGAGTCTCATCTCTCGAGTCCGAGTCATCCAGGCCGAGTCTGAGTCTCATCTCTCGAGTCTGAGTGATCCAGGTCGAGTCCGAGTCTGAGTCTCATCTCTCGAGTCCGAGTCATCCAGGTCGAGTCCGAGTCTCAGTCTCTTCTTTCGAGTCCGAGTCATCCAGGTCGAGTCCGAGTCTGAGTCTCATCTCTCGAGTCCGAGTCATTCAGGTCCGAGTCTGAGTCCGAGTCTGAGTCTCATTTCTGGAGTCCGAGTCTGAGTCTCATCTCTTGAGTCTGAGTGATCCAGGTCGAGTCTGAGTCTGAGTCTCATCTCTTGAGTCCGAGTCATCCAGGTCAAGTCTGAGTCTCATCTCTCGAGTCCGAGTCATCCAGGTCGAGTCTGAGTCTGAGTCTCATCTCTCGAGTTTGAGTCATACAGGTCGAGTCTGAGTCTGAGTCTCATCTCTCGAGTCCGAGTCATCCAGGTCGAGTCCGAGTCTGAGTCACAAGTCACAAAGGCCGTGTCTCGAGTTTGAGTCAGTAGGTCCAAGTCAGTGTCATTTGGTACTGTGACTCGAGTCCAAGTCATGGAAAAAAAAAGAACTGAGTCATACAGGTCTGGATATAAGCCTTTAATTAATGGTGCAAGCTCTGGTTCTGGATTGGTCTGGTGTAAGAACAACTACATGTATTTCAATTTTGCTACATTAACGTGTGTGAAACATAGCAAACAAATGATTAAAACTTGATTCACTCAATACAAGCAAGCTGTCACAACAATGTTTCCTCACCTTGGCCAAATGTCTGCACATAATCCTTGGACCCTTTCCGGGCTGGGCTGGAAATGCTACCGTCGTCGCTAAAGTAAGCCAGTGCGTCGGCCCTCCTCTTAGACGACGTGTCTGTCTCATCGTCTTCCACATCCTCTGCATCCAAGTCCGTCTCCTGGCTGATGCCCACTGCTATCACTGCTTCTTTGGCTATTATAACATACAATAATAAAGAACAGTGACTTGTACAGCACGTGTCATAAATCTACCCAACTGGATGTGCTACAGGGATTAGCACACGGTATGTTTCAAAGATGGTTGACAATTGGGGACACCGCCAACGTAAGGCTGGATAGCTCAGTTGGTAGAGCACAGAAGGTCACAGGGTCGAATAGTCAACCATCTTTGTTCGTTTGGCAGTCAGAAGAAATGAAACCATGCACACACCGCCATATCCCAAGGATCATTTCATCGATACGCGCAGCAATGCTGCAACCTGAGAACGGTACTGTACATGGGGGATCACTCAAAGAGGATACGGCTTTTTAATTAATACAATCATCAAATAACGGTGTTCAGGAGGTCACCGGTCGGATCCCGCTCCAGTCAATTTTCCTTTGTTTACTTTTTAATGAAGTTAAAAAAGTGACAGTACAACCAACGATGTACCAACCTTGCTGAACTACTTTGACACGGAAGTATGGCTTCTCGGGTGACAGGGTCTCAGCGGTATACTGGGTGAACACAGTATGATTGATCTCATTCATGAGATCCGGCACCTTGATGATTTTGCCATCACTCTCAAGCTGTACCACATCTGATTTCTCCATATTTGGCACCGCGTAATCAAGTTGTTTTTATTTTCCGTCTCGCTCCTTTGAAGGCCTAGACTTCTCTAATGATATGCCATTCTGAAATGCAAAAGAAAAAAAAAATTCCAACAATAACTATTACTGAACAAGAAAAATGATACGTGTATTAGAGTTTTGAAGAGGAGGTACAGTTACAGTATGTGGTTGACTGCACCAAGTTTGGAAACGATCTGAGTTCATCATCCATGTTATGGGGGGTTTACCTTTGAACTTGATCATTCTGTAATTATTGGGTATATTACCACTCAAATTATATTAGTTTTCATATTTATTGCCACCTTTGATAGATTTATTTAATACATCAATGCTAATTGCTAAATGCTAAAAAGCAAAATTACCGGTATTTTATAGTGACTATATAATAGTCACTACCAGTATACAAATATGCAGGAATATTTGGTGTAATGTGAACAAGTTGGCACAGGGATGAACATTCTCAGGTTTGATTCAGAATAAATTTCATGAACACAGTAGTAGGCTTGAGAACTGTTAAACTGTGGAAAACAGATCACGGCAGCTTTCTACGATAATGGAGAAAGAAGTAAAAACCAATCATTTACACAAAAAACTCAGAACTTAGACTTTGATGTGATTATGTCACATTTTATTTAGAAAATGTATAAAAAATTATGCGTGGCTCCACATTGCTCATCTCTTTCAGTCTTTGCCACGATTGGTCTTCCGTGGACTGCTTTTTCATCTCTGTCACTTACAATCTTTGAAGTGCATTTGATTTCAAAAAGACAATAAAAAAGTGAAAGTAGAAATTGAAACCCTTCCAACATGTCCAAACTAAAACTTATTCAATAGGCTACCCAATAATGATTTCAAAATCAGTTCAGGGCCTATAATGAAAAATTTAAGAATGACAATGTGGTAGGGCAACCGCAGTTACCGGTCTTTTATAAATTCTAAATTTGGCATTTAAATGTTGCTTTATCGCGTTGGAAATTCTTAATTTTAAAAAGGAAATACCCAGGTCGAACAGTTAAGGTTTGGTTAAAAGAAAACCAGCGATTAAACAAAAAGTTATACTAAATTTTGTATAGTAAAAAAAGCTTTTAAACGACTAGAACTTAGAAGTGAAACTAACACATGATCACGTGGGTTTTCTGAGTCAAAATTTTGACTCAGAAAACCCATGTGACTTACGGTTTTTCGTATTTATCATGAAAACGGCTCAATTTTACCGTTTATTTGTGTGGAATGTTCTATTCTTCTTTTGGAAGACCTTTCCAGTCATGATAAAGGCATGCATTGGCGCCAAAAAGCGGCCAAAAAAGCGCAACGAGGCCGGCGTGTACCTTTAATGTATATCTCAAAAGAGTCACAAAAACTTGTCATAATGACAAAAATACAAAAGTCGGTCGGGGGCGATTCGGTCAGGGCGTTCCGGGGGAAAGCCGGGAAGGGGGCCAGTCGGCCAGGACAGGAGGTGAGTTAGTTGGTAAAAAAAAGGGCGAGTCGGTCAGGAGGCAAGTTGGGGAGGAGGCGAGTTTGTAAGGGGCGAGTTTGTAAGGGGCTAGTCGGTAAGAGGCGAGTCGGCTAGGAGGCGAGTTGACCTGTTAGCCCATTTACAATGCCAATGATCATGATGATGGCCAATTGTTTTATTGCACTTGACTTGGCTTGCACTTGCAGTTGCAGTGCACTGCACTGGAACAGCACTGCATGCAGTGCAGGCAGGCTGTGTTTCATTATTTTATTGTAGGCCTACCGTTAAAAACGCTGATAAGAGAGTTTGATTACTGATGTCTGCTTCTGAAATACAAAAGGCAACATTAATGCATCATCCAGTAAAATGTCATCCTGAACCGACATCAACTTACCACAAAAATCACAAAATTTCCATCATTGGTTTCGTGTGGCACAAGCAGCCCCATGCATAATCGTTGCTATGTGATGAGTTGCATGTTCAACGTCCATCACTATGTTCCCTGGTATCCTGGTCACCATTTGTATTACGAATGAATGAAACGATTACCAGTTTATTTAGGGTAAAGGTCAGAGGTCAAAGGTTAAAGCTCATAATAATTTCGTCAACCCTCAGATTGGCGAAACGTAAAGTCCACTTCCAAATTTCAAGTTATTTATTTGAACCTAAAATGGTTTCGAAAACTGTGGTGGGTATTGCAGCAGGGATTGCTGGTACACTGGTCCTTGGTTACTGCATTTACTTTGACAGAAAGAGGCGATGCGACCCACTTTTTAGACAGAAATTAAAAGAGAGTAAGTAGTAGCTATGTTAGTCGAAATTTTTTCTTTTATGAAAAATATTAAAATTATACATGAAATTAAAGCTCTTGATGAGAGAAATGCGATGGTGAAAAAATAATTCCAATCAGTGCTTTCGTTCACAGGTTATGGCCCCATAAAGGTGCACAATGCATGGAACTGTTCTGGCGCAATTCTTGGAATTTTAATTGTCTATTCATTTGATTATTTTTTTTGTCTGATATTATCAAGGTATATATCAAATTGAAGCCCTTGGTGTGATCAATGCAATGGTGCAAATAAAAGTGAAATAGACAACTCCAGTCAAAAGTAAGAGCTTCTTAAATTTGTCTAAATGATGAACTCTTAATGGATAATTTAAACATTTTATTTAATGTACACTCTAGTTTAAACTTCAATTAAACCAAGACAAATTGTTCTCAGTAAGTGGAATGCAAATGTTTAAAACTGATTTGTAATTGTTACCTAGTTGTGATGTTCCCCAAAAAATTAGATGTTTGACCATTAAACCTGAATGTTTTCACTATTTCTCAGTCTTCTTCTATCACTAGGTCTCCAGCGGAGTCCAGCCTCAAGATCTTCTTGCAGTGTGTAGGTGTACCCAGTGTTTGGAGATTCTTCATACGAAATGTTGAGCCATAGTGGATGACTGTTTAGGAAACTACATTCTGGAACCACATGGTTATGTCATGAAAAACTACAGCTATCCATGTGAAGTGAATTTTACCCTGCAGCTCACAAGACTTTACAAATAGGACTCATGTATTATGTTGAAATCACAGTTTGGAAGGGAAATGTGTGACAGCTATCGCTATTTGTTATTGCCAACACTCCCATTCAGACAAGATGAATGAGGAATAAATAACAAGAGGAGGAAGAATATTAACAGATATTCATTATACACGCAATGTTGGGGATGGCTGTGATGACTCCTGATCTGACTAATGATTGAGGAATAATTTTAAAGAATATTACAAGACGAAGAAAGAAGATGATGAAGATGACTGGGGAGGAGAGCAGGAGCTTTCTCATATGCTGATTATATATAACAATGTAATGTATACTAATAAATGGAAGCAAGAGAAAAATACTTGTTGATCTTTTTAACAGTGTAATGTTCATTTAAAATTAATGTAAAAGACGATTAAAAAGTTGATTAATTTGTTTTAATTTAAACCAATATTGCCATCACCAATTAAACAAGTGCAAAACCAGTGAAAACAAAATAAACTGTACTATGACACACAGAATTATAGTAGGCCCCCTAATTATCCATAGTAATTAATAATAATTATTTCTGATCAATTAATAATTTCCAATTTTGTCCACCTGCCTGCATGATCAATCAGAATTTTTAATAACACCGTGGATAAAACTTAACAAACCTAGGCCCCCCTCGCCCCCCCAAAAAAACCCTTAAATCTGCCCCTGCGCCACACCCACCATTCAAAGTGCATAGAAAAGATGCGATGCACGCCGTCCTGGCAAAGCACCTTCGTTTTGTTTTGGTTTATTTCGCATTGAGCGAAACAGATTTCAGCTTGGAATCTTAACTTTCTAGGCATAAAATGACTCACTGAATCTATTTATGGCCATACAAAAGGCGTCCCCTAACATCTTACCCTCTAAAAACCATAAAAACTAAATGAAAATTATCGTATTCTGTGAAACAAAATTTGACGTAAGTTTTCGGAAATTAATCCATCGATTTTCACAGTTTAACCTGCTTTTGTAAACAGAACAACTCTTTAGGTTGACATCTGACCTTTTAAAACAAGTATAAAGGTCATTTTAACCGGAAAATACGTCATTTTTTGGACCACCTTCAACCCCCATCTTCCGGGTCATTCAAGTAAAAATGGCGACCGCGAGTTTGGCCACGGAAAATCGATGGTCTGAAAAACTCAGAAAAGTCACTTTTAACCTCCGTAATGTCAACAAAATCTAACATTAACACAATTCTGAGATAATTCTACGTAAGTTTGGAAAGTTTCGGGGCAAAAAACGGGAAGGTAAGTGTTTTAGAGCCTTTTAAAATCAGGCAATTTTACGTGCGACCAGAATAGCAAATGTCATTTTCGCGACCCCGTTGACATAGCTATAAGTAGGCTTCTGACTGAGTCTGATTTCGTGTGTGTTGACTGTTGCGTGTATCATGTGTATTGCTTGGGCTATGGCGGGCTTATCAGGTTTCAGGTCAACTCGGTCCGTAACCAACTCGGTCCGAGTCAACTCGGTCCGTGACCAACTCGGTCCGTAACCAACTCGGTCCATGACCAACTCGGTCCGTAACCAACTCGGTCCGAGGCTAACTCGGTCCCTATGGGAAAATGCACGCAAAAACGTCTGGTAGGGGCCTAGCCTAATTTTGTTACAGCAAAACGAGTACGTAGTCTCGCAAATTGCGTGAATTTAACTATTTATTTAGGCCTAATTATTTATTTATTCATTTATTATCTTAAAAACATTATAAGACTAAAAAATACATTGGCAGGTGCTGCCCGGGGATGACAAAAAGTATTAAAAAAGATTTTTTAAAAACCTGTCATCAAAAGACGTGCCTTCCAAAACACCTGCCAATTATAAATCTTATATATGTATATACACAGATTAATTAAAACAAAGCTAAAAAATAAAATAACAAAAACACAAAAAAATCATCAATTCATTATTATTCATTAATTGATTTATTAATTTTAAACATAAAAAGCATGTTTTCACAAGGCATTTGACTACGTGTATAATTTAATTGATATTTTAATTAAATTGTATTGTGCCATTTTATCAAATAATTATGGTATCAACATAATAAGACATAATTTATTTCTTCACTGTTTCAGCCACATTGAAGCAAAACATATTTGTTATGATGACATTAAAAACATACAACATGTTGTACACTGCTGCTGCAAACTGGATTCTTGTTTGTGTACGTTTTCCCATGGGGACCGAGTTGGTCACGGACCGAGTTGGTCACGGACCGAGTTGGTCTCGGACCGAGTTGGCCTCGGACCGAGTTGGCCACGGACCGAGTTTGCCACGGACCGAGTTGGCTTCGGACCGAGTTGGTCTCGGACTGAGTTGGTTACGGACCGAGTTGACTGGCACCCGCTTATCACATGTGTGATGGGGATTCGTGTGATGTTGGGATTTTGTGTGCCGGTAAAAATGTGGATGGGATAGGCTATCCCTTAAAACGTCATTAAAATATTATTGCTTGTTGATTTTGCTGACATACAGTACAAACTTTGGGGGAAGTTTCTTGAAAACCAATTTGATTTCAAAACGATTTATTTAAATTTAAGGCCCCCTAGGCTAGGGCTAGCCTAGGCCTATTTATTTATTTGTTTTCTTTACTTTTTAGTTTTTGGGGGCATGGCCATGGGGGAGGAGGTGTTATTTTTTATTATTTTTTTAACTTACAAAAGAAAAAGTTGTAGAGCGCATGAACGGTATTTAGGAGGTCGTCGGTTTGTATCCGCTCGTGACAATTTTTCTTTGTTCATCTTCAATAACTT
Organism: Astropecten irregularis; assembly: GCA_963971285.1. Taxonomy (NCBI): domain Eukaryota; kingdom Metazoa; phylum Echinodermata; class Asteroidea; order Paxillosida; family Astropectinidae; genus Astropecten; species Astropecten irregularis. Next base: position 6,502,319 of record OZ020245.1, on the reverse strand, counting down.
AAAAAAATCAGTGTTTTTTTTATTTGATGATTAAAAGAAAAAGTTGATGGTTTAAGATACCTCAAAAAATAATCCTAAATATTAGGCCACCTTTACTCTGCAAACAAGTTTTGCGTAACTAGTTGGTAGTTGGCCTGTGTACGAGTTGACCAAGCTGTGTACGAGTTGGTGTGTGTACGAGTTGGTGTGTGTACGAGTTGACCAATTTGTGTACGAGTTGGCGAGTGTACGAGTTGGCATGTGTACGAGTTGACCTGCTTCGTTCATGATATAGATGAGCGCTGACATCCGGGTACTTTCAGTCTCATAAATTGACAACCAATGAAAACTAACGTGTAGATGGCGCAAGCTACGCACAAATCATGGACAAATCACGCACAAAACGCCCGTCGTCGAGAATTGTTTTTCAAATATTTTTGTCAAGAAGCAAAAATCGTGTTCTGTACGACTTTCATTGTCAAGTCATAGTTTTTCCTCAAACAATAATCCTTCTTTGAAGTACCCTATAATAAGATTAAACAATTCTGGCAGCTTTTTGTCTTAAAACCTGTACAAATTGATGCTTTGTATTTATCGGCTCCAAGGTCGGTGAGTTGGAATGACGTCACTCTGCGCTGATCTATAGGGAAATGAAACCACTTTTGTAAAGTATCTCGCCTAGATATGTGAAAAAGAGGGTAAGACTTAAATTTTTGAGGGAAAAAGGGTAAAACGGTATTAACGAAGATGCAACATTTCACAGACGAAATACTTGGCCATTAACTCCTTGGATGTCCTAAACTCAGGGATGTGAAAGTTCAGATTAATTAATTAACTTCATTACTGTGCATCTTGTAACTTGTAGTTGTATAAGACACTACATGTAAGTGGTAGCCACTTGAATTCACACTGTGGGTTTAAAGTGGGATGTGAGCACTGAATATTCTTTGAACTGTTTTTAGTGTAAATGCTCGCTGTTTGTATCTTGTTAGACATCTGAGTAGAATTTAATGTTTTCTTTCCCATCTAGGACGAGCAAAGCAGAAGAAGGCCCAACAGATGACATCTTCAAGCTCCTCATCAACAACATTACAGGTGAATGCACTTTGACCATTTTTAACAGTCCTAGAAGTTGGTTCTGAAAGGGGCAAGGCCACTTTTCCATTGCAAGGGTCAATTCCATTGCAAAATCATAATGTCTATGGAAATATTTGAATGGGCACCAAGGCCAAGAACCAGGGCAACGAAAGACGTGGCCTCCGTGGCCTCCGTTAAATTCCAGACTTGCATTTAGCCAAAATTTGTAACATTACAGAGTGAGACCTGTCTCAAAACAAGCACAATCGCAGGGATTTCAGACAAGGTATATAGAGCCAAAAACCTCAGTATTGCCTCATTTCTGATTATGCCAACCACCCTGGGCAACCTTTTGATTCAGAACAGGAAATACATTTTGGGATCATGTCGTCAGGGCCCAATTTCATGGAATCCGTTACGGCCTATTTTTGTGCTTACAGGCACTGCTTTTCGTGAAGTACTCTATTTCAGGGTATCTGTAAGCTTGCAAGACTTTAGGCACTTAATCGGTTAGTGAAGAATTTCTAGGCTATCCGTAATTTTGTTTTGCTTACGCACTGTGCATTCTGCAGAAAGTCCTTGCTTATCGTTACAAAAAAAAAACTCTCCCATGAAATACGATAACCATAAGCAAAACATGTCTGCTACCGTAAGCGCAGAATTTTTGCTTACGGTAACGGATTCCATTAAATTGTGCCTTAGATGGCAAATGATCGTTTGACGGTTTCCATTATGCATTGCAAACTTTTACCATGTAAATAATTCCTTTCAATGGTTGAACAGTTACAGATACTTGGTCAGCAAATTAGGTTTGAATCACTGTACGTATGCACCTTGGATGAGGAAACTACCATAGTCCAAATGTCTCATTTCAAATTTTCCATTGCTCACTTTTGTATTGTAAACTTCACATGATCCAGCTGCCAGATTTGAAGGACCCAGAACAAGTGCAGAAGTTTTTCCTGGCCCAGGTACAGCTTGGAGAGGAGCTGCTTGCACAGGGTAAGTCTTATTTATTCTTGATGTTTATAATAAAAAGGTTAGGCGTACATGCATCATGTAATTCACCATGTTCACTTTCCTGAACCAAAATAGAAATCAAATCAGATTGTTTGTGCTTGCAGTATCTGCTGCCAATTTGATCGATTTTGGGGCAGAAATGACATCTCCTGTAATAAACTTTCTGTCCTGAATAAATACTGAAAAGTGAACAAAGAAAAGTAGCGGGATTGGAACCGGCGACCTCCTGAATGCCGCACAGGTGCTCTACCAACTGAGCCTTTTAAAATTCAGTCAGTTTCCCTTGTGGTTATTTATGAATTAAAAAGCCGTATCCTCTTTCAGTGATCCCCCATGTACCATTCCCAGGTTGCAACATTGCTGCCCTGTTTCAGTGAAATGACCCTGGGGCATGGCGGTGCGTGCATGGTTTCATGGCTTCTGACTGCCAAACGAACAAAGATAATTGACTCTTGGGGTCACCACCAATGTAGGGCTGGATAGCTCAGTTGGTAGAGCGCTCCATTCAATTTTTCTTTGTTCACTTTTCAATGACTTTAAATTCAGTCAGTTTCCCTTCTTGTTATTTGATGACTGTATAAAAATTTATCGAAATGTACGGTAAGTTTTCATTGCTGTAACTATTTGTATTTTGATTGAACCTATTGTTAATTATTTGATTAATGATCGACAATGTGGTCAACATGGAAATAAATGTGATTGATTGATTGATAAATAGTTTATGTGCTTACCCCAAGGCCCAAGCATGGGCCAATTTCATGGAGCTGCTAAGCACACAAATTTGCTTAGCACAAAAATGTCTTTGCCATTTAATTCATTTGATATTCATGGTCAGTGAACAACAGCCAAAGAACAATTGCAAGCGATACACAACACATGGAAATTTGGTTGTTAACCCTGTTTTTATTGAGACAGAAATGTCATGCTTGGAAAATTTATGTGCTAAGCAGCGCCATGAGATTGGCCCCATATTAGTTAGCAAGGAATTTTGACTGATTTTGTTGTTGTGCACTTTGCAAGTTTGCATGATCCATATTACTCTTTCCTTTATACTGAGATAGCATAGTACTGTCAAATACTATTTGTACAGACATGTAATATAGTATAAAGTGAAGAGTGATTTGAGGAGACATTCTTAAATGCAGTCAGAAGCTTAATTCAAAACTGTGCTAAGCATGACATTTCTGTCTTAATAAAAACAGGGTTAACAACCAAATGTCAATGTGTTGTGTATCACTTGCGATATTTCTTTGGATGTTGTTTGCTGACCATGAATATCAAATGAAATTGTAAACGGTGGTTAGTTTTATTGGGTAAGACATTTTGGTGCTAAGCAAATGTTTGTGCTTAGCAGCTCTATGAAATTGGCCCCTGATTCTTTGCTTGGCAAAAACTCAGTCAGAACTTGTTGCATGCAGAAGCAGCAGTACACATTCAGTGGAATTGGTTCCAAGCATGGCTCCTCAGCTAGCTGATCATTCAATTACCAACCATTGGAGTTTTGGATAGAGTTATTAATGGCATAATGTGTTGATTGTGACTTTGACAGGTGACTTTGATACAGGCACAGAATGCCTGTGCAATGCCGTGGCAGTCTGTGGACAGCCTGAACACCTACTGCAGGTATTACAGAAGACGCTACCACCAGAAGTCTTCAACATGCTGGTGCAGAAGATTCCCGCTGCCAGCCAGGTCAGTAGACAAATATGATGCCAAAGACTATAGATGATAATAATAATAATTTTGGAGGCTAATCATCCTTATTGGCAGCTGCGGTGCTGAATTATGAAGAATGGTGCTACACGTGACCGAGTTGCTGGCATTCATGGGCGCCCTTTGGCTGCCAGCCACATCAACCCATATATATGATCAAGTGTTTGATTTTTGTGGAAGGAGGAAAACCTGAGAACCCTGAGAAAAACCCTTGTAGCATAGGAGAGGACCAACGCACAACTCTACTCACATAATGACCCAGGCCTGATTCGAACCCGGGTCACATTGGTGAGAGGCGAGTGACTGACGCACTTACCATCTATGCCCCCAAATCTCTCTATATATATATAGTTATCCAAAGTAAAAATGATATGACAATGACCCGTTTTAAAGAATCTGGCCAGAATAAATTACTATGGCTGCAGTGAAGCTGTATAGAGCATTAGCAGTGTGTAGAAATACCCCAAGCAGCTGTACTAGAAACACGCTTTTCACATACTGGATCTAAAAGAAACATTGTGTACTTGATCTAAATGCTTGATCTTAAGAATAACATCGTAAAAAGCATTCTGAAAGCGGCGATCAAATTGAAGAAGACGTATATGCCATAAATCGCACACGTTGCACGTTAACCGTTAACCTGATTTTTTTTTGCAATCAGTAATCGGATATGAAATTACCCGATTTTGCCAAGCACTAGTATCGGCCCTTTTTTTATTGATAGAAATGTGCCAGATTTGTGATGCTACATGCATACCATACACGCTAGGCATTACTGCACTCACACTACTATAATAGAATATCAATTTTTCATCCTCAGAGGATTGCAGCTGCATTGTCAGCATCTGGTGGGGGAGGCGGAGGATCGGCCTCCCTTGTGGAGGAGGACCTAGAGTAAAGTTCCACCCTTCAACACCATCAGTCAGTTGCCACAGTCATCTAAATTGTATCAACGTGGACACCAGCCCAATGATATTAACATCACGTAAGACCCAAAGACCTCAACTTTGTGCTGCATCCATGATTTCCACTGAATTTGCGCACTGTCACTTTGCAGTGAATTAGGAAACCAGACCAGAGGCTAGTTTTGTAGAACTGCTTAAGCACCAAAATTTGCTTAAGCATTAAAAACCTTGGTTAATGAAATCAATATGCCTGCCGAAACTCCTTGTGAATGTTATGCTCAGCAAGCAGTGGCCGAATACAAGTCAAAAGCAGTTAACATCACATGAAAATTTTGAATTGGTAATGCTGCTTGATCAAGGAAGACTTTTCATGCTTAAGCAAATGTTTGTCCTTAAGCAGCTCTATGAAATTGGCCCCAGAGGCTAGTTTTGGCGAGCTGTTCCAGCACATGATTTCATTTCATGCTTAATAATGATCAGTTCTCATTTCATAGCTCTGCTCAACAGTAAACACAGTATTAGAATATGCATAACTCAACAACAGTGCAATCCACTATGAGTGTGCAAGCAATTTTGATGACTCTACTGAAGTAAGTAAGCAGTGAACCATCGCTTACTGTTAAGCAGCACTATGAAATTGGGCCTCGGAATAGGGTTTTCTCAAAGAAACACAACCTCTCACCATTGAAAGGGGCACTTCAATCTGGTTTATACTTCATGCGAACATGCAATGCAAACTTTCTTGCATTACACTCAATGGGCAAAACAGTGCGTATGTATCGTTGCATCTCCAAAATCCACTTTGCATCGCAATTCGCAGGAAGTGTGAACATACAAGCATGCAACTTTTCATTTTTTGTTTTTTACTTCAATCTTAATATGTCATTGAAAATAGAAAAACACTGCAGAAACTCCTGTAAAGATTGGAATTTTCCTCGTTTTTTGTTATTAAGTCTGAGTTACATGCCTGTCTTTAGTCTTCCACCATGAAGTCTAAATGTCAGTTTGAACATTCGAAAGAAGGACACCAAGGCCCAGATAAGGTCTGCCTCATCACCTTCCTCTGTATAGTCTACCTGAAAATCCAAGTCTGCGATGGATAAAACAAAAATCTGTCGGTCTTGGAATTGTTTGAGTTCTGAATAATTTTGCACACAATTGGCTTTTCCATTGTGCATGACACCACACTGGTTTGTGTAACATACGGTACTTTTTTTATATTCTGGTCTCTGCATTCTGCATAGCAAACCACTTGATATTTCTCTCCCTTGATTTACCGATAAAAAGTGGTGATGACGTAATCAAATCTAGAAAATGATGTAAAAATATTAGACTTGCTTATGATAATCAGATGCAACAAGAATCTTTTTTGTTGTTGTTCACAAGCTCACTACTGTACTTCTAAAAAACTAAAACATTGGGGACAAACAAATTATATACCGGTATGCATTTGTTGTAATTTTGACTTGTGATTGATGCGTCGCTAGCAATAAAGAGATGTCAAAGTGTGTACATTGAAATCCCTGTGTAGTGCATGAAGACCCTTATATTGTTTGTCCTATGTACTATTATAGAATAACATTTCAAGGCAATATGAATTGTTAGTTGTTACCCACTTTGAAGTAGATCCCAACCCAGTTTCTGATCTTTGTTCATCAAATGCCAAAATTACCTTTGTCTATTGTTTTATAAGTACAGGCTCATGTTTCCAGAATGTGTATGTAGCTCAGTGTAATTTTTGTCGTGTGATATTTTTGGATGTTCCTCCTTTTTTATATAATACTGCAGGTTTTTTGTTTTTTTGATTTTGCTAAAATTATACATAATTGCTGCAATTAAACTGCTCACCGACATAAATAATTGGCTGAAATATAAAATGTCAAAAGTCAAGAGGGCCTAACCTTTCAATAGTAGCAGTTACTTTCCCTCCAGCCTTTTGACAGAAAAGATCCTGCTGGGGTTGGAATTTAAGGCCCGCCGAACCCAAATCTTAAATTTATTAGCTGTTCCGACATTTCGGATGTCGGAACAGGTTTAGTTTTTGCTTAGATTTTTATTATTATTATTATTATTATTCTTTATCACCCTCTAAGCTTGTTAACAGCTTATCTCTTCTTAGCTTCTTCTGATCAGCTTAGATGAGGTATCATATGAAAGCTTATAAGCTAAGGATCATACTGGCACTGAGTTGTAAAAATTCCTCATTAATTAAGCACGTGACAGCTCATTTAAATATTTAATTAGTCAATTTTGTTAGCAGCGTATCTCGAGAACCACAAATGCTACTAAAATAATTCTTTTTCCAGAAGCTTTGTTACATCCTGTAGTTGTGTATGCTGCCACGAAAATGGCCGCTACGTCATCATGACGTCATGAAATTGGCCATTTTTAAGCCCTATGTCAGAGCAATAGAGCATAGGCCTGTGTGTAGAGGTGTGTGTGTAGTGTGTACACATATATGTACTAGCTGTATTACTGTATACAGTTATACCCATTTGCAGCTGGGATTGTTTATCTCAAGTGATCAGAGTCTGAGGAATGTGCTGTTATGTAAGAGGTACACCAGCAAGTGCATGACCATGCACTGTTGCCACGGTAACAATTGGTGTGTTAGTATTCAAGCGCATAAAAGCATACATAGTACAGGCTCACTTTCATGGCCCCAGTTTACATGCTTATTTCTTTCGATTAATTAGTCAGTTCATGGTTAGTTTGATATTATGGAAATGACCATGAGGCATGACGTCATCATGACATCATCCAAAAGGCTGATTTTTCGTTAACAGCATGATTCTTTTTATAAAAGCTTTGCTGCATCTTGTAGTTGTGCATGGCTCCGAAAAATGAACATGTGATGACATCATGAGGTCATCAAAAAGGCTGATTTTTTGTTTGCAGCATATCTCAAAAAGGACAAATGCTATGGTAATGATTCTTTTTGTAAACGTTCTGTTACATCATGCACTTTAGTATGCTGCCATGAAGTGGTCTGTGACGTCATGATGATGTCATCAAATAGGATGATTTGTTTGTTTACAGCATATCTCGAGAATGACAAATGGTATCGTAATGATTCTTTTTTGTAAAGCTTTGTTACATTACATGCTGCCATGAAATTGACCGTGACGTCATTATGACGTCATCGGAGCTTATAAATCTGATCAAATAAGTCGGAACAGCTCCGTGTTCGTCCACGAACACTTAAATGTCTAGTTTTAAATGATTTTGATACAAAAAGGGTGATTTTGCTGCTGTCTTGTGATTTGATGTGTGGTATTTCAGGTACTTTGTTTTAACTTACTCTCCCTATATGTTGCATATGTGGATTAAACTGAAGAACAAATTTAGGCACATTTCAATAAGCCAGCTTCCTCTCCTGCTTTGGCTCAAATTGGCTTGTCCATTTTATATTTAATGTCACTGGTATCAAAATAGATGCTTGTGGCTATGGCTTTGAAACAGATTCACTGTATTGAACAAGCAGACAGAGCCATAGCTGCAACAAAATATTACTACTTCTAATTTGGGGCTGCTGAATGACGAAAGACCAAGCCAAAGCTGGAGCCGAAGCCGTGGTTTCAATAACGTCCACAGACTTGTTCCTGTGTAGTTTGCTGAAGTGGGTTGGATCATTGGATGATAAAGGATTGTCTTGTCTTCCCAGTTAGACAACCATGGTGTCAGACAGTATTTCTAGCAATTAGCGATTGCGTATTGAATCATATACCACCAAGTGAGTAACTTGGGCATTGCTGAGTAATACTGTGCCAAATCATAGGATTGACGTAGGGGGTATGCCAGCCTACCCTTTAGCAAAAGTTGAAGGTTCTTGGATGGAGGATCAAGTAGACTACTACTAGTAGAAGATGTGTTCTAATTACCAGTAAATGTAACAGCAGAAACATTTTTGAAAGACTTGCATATTGGGAGGGAAAAAAATAGAAATGAAAAAAGGAATACAGTAGAAAGATAACCAAAGCAACTTTTTTTTTAATATACCGGTAAGCATATGCTGTGTGGATTTACAAACCTAGTTTTACATAACTGATAACATAATTAGTGTTACTCAAAGCAAAGCCTGGGGTCGATTTCACCAAACTCTTTGTAACTTGTTATCAATCGAAAGGGCAGGGCTTCGTGAAATCGACCCCAGGTTCACATTTCATGTGAATTGCAAAGGAAAGCGAATGTTTTACATCACTGTATGGGAAAAAAAACAATAGCTTAAGTGTTTAACTTTATATTTATTGTGTTGTGTTGTGTGATTCACTGCACCAATAATGTATACATTTATTGGCTTGTAACATTTTTACATTCCTCTGGACCAAAAAAAAGGACAAGGGGCAACAACACACTTTTTGAACCCTCTTTTTCTGGGAAAGAATGATGCATTTTAATACCTGAAGCAATAAAGGTCATTGCTGATTATTGGAACTTTACCTGGCATTTGAGTCATAGGATGGGGTTGTTGGAAATATACAGTCATTATAATCCCTCCCACACCCTTGCATCCATAAGTATGTATTCACCTGCAATACTGGGCCCCTATTGTTCTTCTTTTATTTGGACTTAATGGTCATATCATACTTTGGTTTTTATCAAAGAAATACAGATTTGTGGTCAAAAATATCAAGGAAGATATAGTAACAGTTATCTGTGAAAATTACAGCCCCATACGGTGCCCACTTTTTGAGAAAACGGTGAAGAACGCCCACAGTATTTAAGTCTTTTCTCTTTATTTTTGATCATTTAAAAGATCAAAAAGATTTCGGTCGTTGTTTTACTTATTTCTGGATAAATACACCATTTTAAGTGGAAACATTTTAATGGTATGCTTCTATCACCACCATCTTCATACCCTGTAAGTTATACGTAAATCTGTGAACATTTCTGTTTTGGTTTCTTACCGAAGTATGATACTATACTTTTAATCTGTAATGACTATATTCCAAAATAGGAAACGTATTCCATCATTTATCTATAAATGGAGCTCACAGGCCTGGCCCAACTTGGTCTAAGTCTAAGGGGTATGCTATAGGGATACTGCTTAGCTTTTGGACTTGGGCCACTCAAGGGAGGTTTGTAGCTGAAATGCCTGGAAAAGGGTATCATTATTGACATTAAAGACAGGGATGAGATTTCTCCGATTAAAATCTGATTTCAGATTTTTTTGTTTTGGATTTCAGAATTTATTTTTTTTTCCTCACAGGCTGTGTACAAAAGTAAAGGAGATTTTTAGATTTCAGACTTGTTATGCTCCCTGTCAGCTGTTTTAAGACATTTTTATCATTGGTCAATCTCATCCCTGTAAAGAGTTTATTAGGCTAAAAGGAAGCAGTTGATTTTTCAAATATGAATTTTGACACAGATGACAGAAACATCCTAGAAAAAAAAACGTTCTTCTAAAGACTTACTTTCGCAGACATTTCATCCCTACAAATGCTACAATAGCTTGCAGGACTCTAATGAGCTCTGAACAAAAATATTTTGCTGTGGTTGCTGGGTTGTTATGGTTTGCAATCATCAGGTTGGTGTTGGAATCTGTTGGATTCCGCAATAAAAACTGTGTCAATCACAAATATGGGTCAGGGTTATTATTAAAAACTACTCATTATTTTGGTGTCATGACATTTTAGGCAATACATCATTTGCATGATTTTTAAGCACATATGTTAAGTATGTAATATAAATCTTGTTCATATACTTTACAAAATGCAAAATTACAGGATTGGATTAAACTGTGTTTGAAGATTGTAGCTCTGTTGTCTCATAATTCTTTTGATTCTTTTAATGAGCATATGATGATATTAAAACAAGAAAAAAGGAAGTCCATACTGCATTGCATTGAACTAGTGAACTATTGCTGCATAAACATAGTCCATCCTCAAAGCAAAAGAATTACAAAGTCATCAGAGGACTTAATTATTGAACAGAGAAATAGAAGACACTGGATAAAAAGAAACCTCGGATTTTACGATGTCACAAAAGCCAGCAGTATCTTAAAAACCTCCTGATATTGAGAACTTACTGGTCAAATGCCTAACTTAAATTAACTTAAATGCAGTGCTGCCATTCATTTTTAAATTATTGTGTAATTCATTTATTTAATGAAGTTATCCATGATAGGATTTTATTCCCCATCACAGACAAAAAATAACCTAGGTCATTATTGTTTCATTCACCCCCATCGAATGCGGTGATCGAAACGGACCACTAAAACTTAATAACATACTTTGATTTTTCTGAAAGAAATGCAGATTCATGGGCAAAAATATAAAGGAACATACAACAACAGTCGCCTTGTTCAATCCCATACGGTGCCCACTTAAAAAAAAAAGTGGAAATGGCCACAGTATTTTTTAAAGGTTGTATCATACTTTGGTAAAATACCAAAACAGAAATGTTCACAGATTTACGTATAACTTACAGGGTATGAAGATGGTGCTGGTAGAAACATGCTGTTAAAACTGTCCCGCCTGAAATGGTGTATTTATCCAGAAATTAGTATGAAACAATGACCGAAAATCTTTTTGATCTTTTAAAAGATCATAAATAAAAGAGAAAACACTTAAGAAATACTGTGGCCGTTTTTCGCTGTTTTCTCAAAAAGTGGGCAACGTATGGGACTGAAATTTTCACAGATTACTTTTAATGTATCTTCCTTGATATTTTTGCCCACGAATCTGTATTTCTTTGACAAAAACCAAAGTATGATACTACCTTTTTTCCTTTAAGATGAATAAAAAATTATAACGGTATCCTGTAAGTTATACGTAAATCTGTGATGGTTTCTGTTTCGGTATGTTACCAATGTATGGTAAGGCTGCATCCGAATCTGTTGTCTAGAGCTAGGTCTAGGTCTTCGCTCCTTTGGAAACACGCAGAGACACCTAGACAATAGACCTAGCCGTAGCTCTGGAAGCCCGTTTCGGACACGGCCTAATACCTTTTTTATGGGCTCAGACGAACCAAGAGGACGAGGGCGGCGAAAAGAGTAGACTTAGGACTTTTGGTAGAAACTTTCTCCTTTTTTCTGACCGTCAAATCTGTTCCTGATGCATGCGTGCAAATCGCCCAACCCAACACTGATGACATGAATAGGTCTCTTGGAACAAAATGTCTTGGAATTGTTCTTTTTAGCTTTAGTTTGGCTCGCTTCCTTCAAATAACTTAAATGCGTGTTGATTATTGCCGAGTTTCCGCACGGTTGCGAAAGCGGATTAACTCAAATCCCATCAACAGGCTTTACATCCCAAACAAATTCAAATTACAGGGGAATACAGTTACTTGTAAATCACACTCGATTTAAATCCAGTTATATGCTAATGGTGACCAATGTTTAGATACAGTTATTGTCACAGTTACATGTAAATGAAGACGATCGTTTCCTTTTATGATTAGGTCTACTCAAACAGTCGCGATCAACTGAAGAAGTACGCAGCAACCATAAAAGGATCACCTTCTTGCCATAGACAAGTTGTCAGGCTCGGTGTGAGCATCGGGAGGCAGGCTCCATGGTGTGAGAGACGAAAAAATCTGCGCAACATTTCAAATA